>JAOANR010000003.1:30040216-30189397 GCA_030278955.1 Hygrophila difformis | reverse complement strand
TCTTATGTTGTTATGATTGTTCACTTTAAATGATGTGATGGATAAATTAATCGCACAAATAGCTAGAGTATTAAGTAAGCTCAATTAACTAATTGTGATTATTTACCCATTATTTTAATTTAAATATTGAGCGCCTAGTAGAATTCACCAAATTAAGTAGGGGGAAAAGAAAAACGAGTAGCTAGAATTATCTGCATAAACTGTAATCTTAATTTCTTCGAAACGATGTTCATGATGTCCCAAACTTAGAAATTGCAAATGCATTATTAAACTAGTGTTGACATGATTGGCATCACTACTCATAAACTTAATTAGTAAGTGTTAGTTAACACACAAATAAATTAACAGTATAAAAATTATTTAGCAAATAAATTAGAGATTTTCTTAAGTGAAAAGGAGGGTGGTCTGGTTGAGAGGGCCCGAGTGGTGGACCAATTAAGATGAGTTCGTGGAGCTAATATTGTTAGCTCCAAATTTTAGTAAATGATGGAGCCATGGCAATAGATGACACCAAATTAAATAGTAACAAGCTTCTATCTAAATTTAGTAAATTGCAGCAAAGAGATTTTTTTTTTTTTTTTTTGTTAACAGCTTATTAGTAAATACTAAATACTCCAAAACCCAAGTTAAAGATTAGAAGTTAAGGGAGTTAACTAATTGATCAAGTTCTCATCCCAGCAAAGAGAATTAATTATGCCGGTTGATGTGACTTTATAGTATTTAGTAAATGGTGGTAGATGAAAATGAGGGAGGCCGCCTTGTCGAACATGACACGAGAGAAGTCATGTAAACAAATACTAGTACTACGTTTGATCACCCGATCGAGGACCACGAATAATAATAATCAAATACTACTAAGTTTTAGTCTTTTAGATATGCTTGGAGGGGACTGACTGGTCAACTGGCTTTAATTCCCTCTGGGCTGAGGTTATATACACACAGATAATCTTAGGGGCACACAACTTACATATAAAATGTCAAAAATACCCTTACTTAACTGATGGCTAGACATTTGTTACCAACGATCAGACACGGCCGTTTGTTCTCATGGACGTTTAATCAGTTCTGACCAATCACTGAACATTTAGAAAAAAAATGGTTGCCGGCCAACGACGGCTGACCAAGAGAAGAAAGGAACGACCATTGGTGGACGTTCATATCTCTTCTTGAACGGCCAAGCATGGCCGTCTCTATACAATTTTTTATTTTTTATTTTTTTACCTTGAACGGCCAGCAACGGCCGTTCAATAAGAAAGAGGATCAGCCACTGATGACCGATCCTCAAAAGGATTGAACAGCCAACCCCGACCGTTCATTGTTATGTTTTTTGTATCTATTGGATGGATTCAATTAATTGTTTTTCTAAACATGGTTTCTCTATAACGCAGAATAATCACATATAGAAGCCTGTATGTGGCACACGAACATGACCGCCTAAGGAAATAAACAAATATATATATGCTGGAACTATAGAAGAAATACATAAGATTAGAAGGGAAAAAAAAATTGATGGCTAGCCATTGATGGCCGGCCATTCCGAGACACGAACGGCCGTCACTGGCCGTTTGTTGTTCCATGCAAACGTCCATATGTGGACGTTTTCTGTTAGTCCAAAAAATGGACATCCATGGCCATACACAATTTATTTCTTCCTCCCCTCTCTCTATACCTATTTTATTATTGTTATAATAGTATTGAAATTGTAATTGCCCAAGCATTAATACCATGCATGGCTGTTTAGTTGGTCTCTCTCTTCTTTCTTTCTTTTTCTTTCGTTGGTATGTGGTATGTGCTGTTTGTTTGATTTTGGATGAAACTCAGGGTTTTATTTTGGGTGCCCCTTACTTAAAAGG
The DNA here is from genome assembly GCA_030278955.1 of Hygrophila difformis. Taxonomy (NCBI): domain Eukaryota; kingdom Viridiplantae; phylum Streptophyta; class Magnoliopsida; order Lamiales; family Acanthaceae; genus Hygrophila; species Hygrophila difformis. The sequence continues at coordinate 30,187,544 of JAOANR010000003.1, read as the reverse complement.
GTAGATAGAATGGGTAAAATATATAGAGTGCCCATAACTTTTTAATTTATATAAGTGGTGTGTCCCTAATTTTGTGTTTTTGTAGGAAACTTGTGTGTGTATGTAATCGGGACCTTCCCTCGGACTGGAAAATTAATAATGTGAAGTGGGCCTGGGACTCGGAGGCCAGGCTACTTAGCAGCATTATTGAAGATCCTACATTATGTGTATCCAGTCGACCATACCAGGTTGGGACAAGAAACTGATAATATAAATCTAGATGTTTGGCCGACCAAGTAGACTAAACTATGGAGAGAGCTCGCAGTGGCCGAACCAATAGAGAAAAATAATAATAATAAAAATAAAATTAAAAAGAAGAAGAAGAAGAAGAAGAAGAAGAAGAAGAAGAAGAAGAAGAAGAAGAAGAAGAAGAAGAAGAAATGCTTGGCAGGTTTGGTTAGCAAAAATTGAGGATCCGGAATGGCCCTGGTCGATCAAAATGGAAGAACTTGGATTCACCGAGGCTCAGAGAATGCTCTGGTCGACAAGTATGCCAAAAATTGTGTGAAAGGTGGGTACTCGGTCGACCAAAAGGAGGTTGTTGGGACTGCAACTGCCACCATAACTCCAACATTAATATGATATTGTCCACTTTGGACATAGCCCTCATGGTTCTGTCTTTGGGCACCTCCCAAAAAGCTTCATACTAATGGAGTTAGGTGGACACATATATACAAGGTTTTCTTTCCTTGTTTCACCGATGTGGGAATGGGTTTGATACCCAACAAAGGTAAAGGAAGTCTAGCTCTTACCAAGAGGACTCGGATCGACCGAAACACCAAGTTGGTCTCGGCCAGCACAGCACAGATATGTTGCAGAAGTTCCAAGTAGTCTTTCTAGAGCAGTTTGAGTCAAGAAGTGTGTTGGCACAATGCGAAGATGCCTATACATATAAAAATGCAGAAGCAGAAGGACAACACAAATCAATCAGTTTAGCAGTAGTTAGTAGTCTAGCTATTAGTTCCATAGTTCATAGCTTGTAGACGGTAATTATTCAAGTTCTTGTAACTAACTGTGGACGCTAAATTCAATTCTTATTCATTACTGTTCTCTAATTTTGGGGTGCAATTCTACAAAAGGGTTTCAGCAAATTCTATCGTCTTATTAGGCCGGCGTGATTGGCCTTACTATTGAAATGTTATTTTTTGCGATAACAGTAAGGAACACACAAAGTAAATATACACGTGTGTGTGCGTGCGTGCACGCATATTATATCCATAGTAGTGACAAATATGTATTATATCCAAATTCAAATTTAGATGGCACATCCTTTCACTACAAGAAAATTCCGGAATACCGACCGCATTTACCGACCGAAATTTTGCGGTCGGTATTACCGACCGCATCACCGACCGCAAGCCGTGGTCGGTAATTTATATCCATTACTGCATTAGGGTGTTTTTTGCCGACCGATTTACCGACCGCAACGAGGGTGGTCGGTATTACCGACCGTATTACCGACCGAAATTTCGGTCGGTAATTTTTTTTCTAATTTTTTTATTTTTTTATAAAAAAATATAATTTAGCGACCGATTTACCGACCGCAAATGACGTCGCTAAATTTACCGACCGAATTACCGACCGAAATGTGCGGTCTCTAAATTTTTTCCCCATTATTTTATTTTTGAATTTTTTATTATTTATTTTCATTGAATATTTTTAAATATAATTTAATTTTTTAATTTTTTTATTTATATAAATAATTTTATTTTTATGATAAATTTTATTTTAAGATTATTTATTTTATTTAATAGTTTTATTTAACTATTTAATTTAATTAATATTTATTTCATTTTTATTTCAGTTTAATTATTAATTTACAAATTTAAATTTATATATGTATATATAGGTTATATATAAAGATTTACATGTAATGACATGAATTGAAGGATACCCGGATGGCACACGCGCGAGGAAAACATCCTCTCACAAGGGTTCGAACCCTCTCTTCAGCATTTCTCAAAATATATTTGGGAAGACATGATATTGACACATGGATGGATATAATTGGTGGGATATGAGAGCTAGCCAAGTTGGTTAAGGTGGGTGTTGGATGATGCTGCGGTGGTGGGTTCGAGCCCTCTTGAACCCAATTTTTCTTATGTGTGGTGTGTTTTTAGCGACCGAATACTTCGGTCGGTAATTCGGTCGCTAAACTTACAGACCGAAATTCGGTCGGTAATGCGGTCGGGAAATGTTTCCAGGACCATTCGGGACCAGACATTACCGACCGCATTTGCGGTCGGTAATTCGGTCGGTAATTTTGCCGACCAACGTGCGGTCGGTAATTCGGTCGGCAAGTCCCCGACGGCAGTTTTTTTTGGTCGGCGGAAAATTTCGGACCAAGGAATTTCCGACCGACACTTTCGGTCGGTAATGCGGTCGGTAACCCCCGAAACGACCCGTATTTTGGTGTTACCGACCGATTAGACGATTCTAACAAGATCAAACTTGAATATTTTTCTCTAATTGTATCATTACATAATCTATATAATAAATCCTAAATACTTTTTGGCATGTGCAGACTCTTTTGTCCTTATTAAAATTAATCTATCCTTCTTAATTTTCAGGGGTTAATCAGTCATTATTGACTCATTTTTAAATCAACGGCTCTTGCAAAGACACATAGATGCTGAGTAATTGCCCAGTAATGCCATGTCATCGACCACGTCACCAATATCTAAGTTTAGAAAGCAAATCAATCTATTAATATAACAAAGTCGTGTGAAAATCTTCATATATATTTTAAAAGATATAATTCTTTTTATATAAATTATTTTGATTGCATATATAAATCTATCTATTAATATAACAACTTTTTTGATACATACTTCATATATATAAATTATTTTTTTGGTGACCTATATATAATATTGAATAATATTGTATCAAATAATATATACATATAATATAAATTATTTTCTGATACATATAATATAAATTATTTTTTTATGTATACTTTTTTTATACATATAATTTTGTAAAAATAATATTATAATATAATTAAATAAATTTAGTTAGATTAAAAATTTATCTGTATAAAATATATAATCCTGTATCAATAAAAGGAATATAATTATGATATTTTTTAAAAAAGTATTTCATTCAAAATATATTGAATAACTAAATTTAAGAAATGTTGTGAACTATAAAAATTTAATAAATTTTATATCCTAATTTTTTTACCTAGCTTAATATTGAAATTAAACAGTATAAATGAAGTAAATATATGTTTTTAAATTATAGTAAATATATTTATCATATCAAATATTTATAAACATAAAACTATATAATATTAATTCTTTGATCAAATATATAATAGTATAGGAGTATTTAAGAAATATTAACATATTATAATATTAATAAATAAATATAATTAGGTTAAAAATATGTGTCTAAAATATAATCATATATCAATATAAGGAATTTAAAATAATAGATTTCAAACATTTTTAATCAATGACATATTTTAAATATAAATATTTCATTAAAAATATGATGTAAACATTAAACTGACATTAAAAAAATTGATAATATAAAATAACTAATCACTTAAAAATTCCATACCATTTTAGCCAAATTCTACATAATTTTTTTTTCTCTCTTAAGAAGAAAAGAAAGAAAATGAAAAAAAAAAAGACTAACACGTATCATAGTTTAACTTTTAGACATAATATCCTTAATCCTTATTTTATTTCAATATAAATATATATGTATATGAAATTCAAAGTAAAATTTTATACAAATTTTTTATATATAAATAATTTGCATTGTAAAAGGATATAAAAAGTATTTTAGTATAAATAATTGTGAAGATTTGTGGGAATCATAATTAGTTTTGGATTGTAGCAATATTTTTACCCAAAAGCTCTAATATTTTTTTAAGTGATCATGACGTTCAAACATGATACAAAACATGTGAATATAAACTTTCAATCAAACATATTTACCATTTTATTTTTCACAAAGAATAATCTAAAGTGAACATTTATCATAAATATAAACATACAACACTAAACTTATCAAGTTTTCCACTTGCGCTCATTATTTTAGATATAAAAGTGAAACTATTTATATTTAGGTTTTTAACATTAAAAATAATTTATTTTATGTTATGTTCATTTGGTTGTGTCTTTGAATTTTTCTTCAATCGTCTTATTCTCTCATTTATTTCCCTTTTAAATTTTTGTTACATGCATTTCAACCACTATTTTAAGCAAAAGCCTTTTTTTTGTGAACAAGTCTGAGAAGGCGGGCAAAGAGAAAAAAGAAAAAAAAATCGAAAACATAAACAAAAGACTTGAATCTCATGTAATTCAAAAAGAAAAACAATTATATTCTCATTTTATATCCTCATATAAGTTCAATCATTATACGCTCATTTTTAGATCAAATGCTCTTATTAAAACAAGCGGATAGATTGATAGCTGCTGAGTAATGCCATATAATCAAACACGTCATCAGCAAAAAAAAATAAAATAATAAATAAATAAACATCAATAAATTCATCTGTTCTTTTCTATGTTCCTCTCATCCTCTGTCTCACCAAACGATCCGAGGTTTTCTCTACTAACTTTACTTCAATGCCAATAGTGACTCGCTTCAAGAGCTGTGTGGATTGCTTGGATAATTCATTCTGGTTGTGCATGCATACTCCCGATTTTTACACTTAAGGGTATTATTGGCATTCCTATCATTGTGTTGAGTTAATGCCCCAAAGAACAACATCTTAATTTTATTCAGAACAATAAAATCAAAGAATTGAGTGGAACGGATATTCAAAATTTGATGAACTTTCTACAAAAGATGCAGCTTCACCATTGAAGCCATGCTCGACAAAGTAGCCACATGTTAATAGTGAGTTTCCTTGGAGCATATAAACATAAAATATTGGATAATGTAGTAATTCTAATTTCTACCACCCTCTTGCAGGAACATAATTTGAACAAAGAAATGTTAAGCTCTACCAATTGCTTGGTCATTATTTGTGCCCAATGGAGCAAATGGGTAAAAAGTTTTCTTAAATGCTAAATTGACTATTTCTTTTACAGCTAAAGGCATTGCATTAGTGTTCACTTCTGTTGTTCCGTCGATTGAATGGCCAAAGATTCAATTGATCACGATGAACAAATTGAGGAGTTGATTTATAAGGTGTAACACCCCGGATTTGATTACCCAGGCCAGGGCATTACCGCCACACCTTCCCAAGCAAGACGCGAACCATTTCGAGCTCACTTGAGAAGATGCTAAGGCTAAGTTGTACCAATACTTAAAAATAATTTAAAAACCATTCAATAAGTGTCCGAAGGTTTAAATCAGAGTTAAGTCAAACATACATAATTTAAAACAGTGCGGAAGCTAAGGGCCAAACACGGCAAACATAAGTTTGGAATTCATAAAATAATTTAAAAACAAGTGCGACAAGTCTTCGGAAAATTCCCATCCCAAGTGTAAATGACATGTGCTAATCTTCAACATCTGAAAAAAAATAGAGACAACGTATCTATCAGTACAAAGGTACTGAGTAAGTTAATGTATAGCATAACGAATTTTAAAGTTTTTAGAAGAGAGATTTAAAAATAGAATTTGTAATTTAAAAAGGAAGGTCGAGTAAAAATAATTCCGGAAGATTCTTACACTTGCCATACGAATAATATATCATTGTTCATTTTTAATCAAGAACAACCATTCTTGGGGAATCAAACCCACAAGAGCTCAAACATAATTCTTTTACCAATGTTTCCATATGATCGAGGATATCATTGTTTCCAGAACTCAAATACCTTCGTTTACCATTGTTCATTATGATCGAGGACACCTCGTCCTTGGGGAATCGAACCCGCAAGAACTCAATATACATCCTAGGGAATCGAACCCATAGGAGTCAACAATACCCTGGGGAATCGAACCCGCAGGAAAAAACATAAACCTTGGGGAATCGAACCCGCAAGGCAAGTGAAAGTAGCGGACCCTATACAGACACACTCCGGAGCCCTAGGTAACCCCTACGGATACACCTAGGAGTATAGACTCATACAATCACGCAACATAATATTACCTTGGCGCCGTTTTGGCCACCAAAAAGAGGGGGCGGCCCAACGAGCCCACGCCAAGTGCACTTACCCTCCAAAATTGGGCATCTAACTCGATCAAAACTCACAAAGTTTCAAAAACCACATTTTAATCCTTACAACATATATCTACATTTCCAGAAATTCATAGGATTCATAAAAGAGTAGCAATCGACTCAATAACCATCAAAGCGTACGAAAACAAGATTTACCGGTAAGACTACACTGTGGCAGTTTTCAAAATCGTATTAGGAAATGTAGTAAAACTTTGTGAAAAATTCTGAAAGTTTTACAGCTACTAGGAGACATCAAAATAAACATTTTTCTCAGAAATAGGCCTTAGCAAATTCGGACTCTAAGTTGCTCAAAAAAAATCATTTCAGAAACTCATTTCCAAAAGGGTGCAGAGATTACTGTTCATCCGACCACAGATTACTTAAAAATCCATAACAATTCGAAGGTTGATCCAAAAATTCTGAAATTTCACAGGGATAAACTAGACACATAGATGAACAATTTTCATGAAGAAGTCAACCATCAAAAACGACCATAGCTAGGAGTAATACGGGCAACAACACTGACTATTCCTATGAAACGAATTCTGTCAACACAAACTCAGAAAATACCAGATCTGTTTTCAAAGACCAAATCAAATCCAACAATTATGAAAATTTACAGAGATCATCTTCAAGGTGTTAGGAACATATTTCATTTAGAAACATTTTGCCAAAAATGAACGGATCCAGACGAACAAAGATGAACAAAATAAACTATACGGAGGAAACCCTAATACACAGATTTGGCAAAGATTGGATTTCGAGTTGTAACTCGATGAATACTCAACCAAAAGCTATAAAATTTGAAAGGCACAACACTAACTTACTTATCAATAGATTAATGTCGAAGATCCTTCAATTCCAAGTCTCAAGGATGGCCTCCAACCCGCAAAACAGCCTGCTACCCTTCCGAAAGTCTAGATTTGGACAAGTTATGAAAAATCCTTACTTTCAACCCTTAAATCTCGAATTGAAAGTGAATCCAGGAGTGGAAAAGAACCTTACCTAATGGATAATAGGATTGGATGAAGGTAGACTCGTCCTCCTTGCCAAGAATATGAAGAACACACCAAAGTTTCTCACCAACTCTCTCATTGAATCTGATTTTCGGATGGGTGGATAGGGGTGGTTTTTGGGGTTGTTAGGGAGAAGATTCTAGAGTGTTTGGGGTTCCAATGAGGGCCTTGATGATCATAGGAAATGTGGAGATTAATAAATCTGGTCAATTTCGAATTTAGAGCCTCCAACCCCCTTCATTAATCCCTTCCTTCCACCATGGTTCAATGAATCCTTCAAGTGTTCATGTATCTATCCTTATCCAACTATGTAGATGTTTTAATACACCCAAAATCTATCCAAGAGTGTCCAAATACATCCTCAAGAGTGTAGTAACTGAATTTGGATAGATTGGAATCATCCATCCTCGAAAATTGGAGCAAAAAAACGCGTGCAATGCTTGGAACACCATCCTGCCGCCGCCGCCGCGCGGCCACCTGGTCGCGTTTTCTTCTTTCCTTCTTTTTTTTTTTTTTTTAATATTATGATTTTAAATTCTAAAAATCATAATATGGAATTATCCGAGATCGTTGGATAATCCGATAACTCTCTTCGAGTTGCTATCGTCCGAAAATATTTAATTCCGCTCTCTCAGAATTATTTCGGTTTGCGATAATTAAATCCAATTCTTTAATTTTTGGATTTAATAATCGATGTTGATTTCTCGGGTATTACAGTCTACCCCCCTTAGAAATCAACTTCGTCCTCGAAGTTGGGTCGCACTCGGAAAGCAACACCAACATAAGTAGTTTTACACGCATAGAATTATTGAGGCTCGAAAATTAAATTCTTACCTCAACGCGTGACATCTCTGTGGGGTATCACATCATCTCCCCCTTAGGATCGCAGTTATGTCTCCATAACTGCCTATGAATTTTCTTGCTGGTTGCGATTCTGTTGTGGTCTCTGTCCTTGATTATTGGGATGATTTGGCCCAGTCGGCCGATTCTCGTGTGGAGGGTTCACCAGATCCAACCTCTTCTCGATCATCTCCTCGCGAGCATTGCATTCTCTAATCATGTGGTCTTTCCCACCACATCTATAACAAGTTCCACGCTTAGGGCACTCGCGTACCAGATGAGCTTTGTGGCACTGCGGGCATCGTGGTATGGATGTACCACGGGTGTCATTTCTTCTGTTGTTCAAACCTATGTCCACATTCTCCTTAGGTCCATCGAACCTAGCTTGACCATTGTCCTTCCTCAATTTGTTATTATTGTTATTTCGATTCTTTTTCTCAAATCCTTGCGAGCCCTTGCTCGACTCACCATTGTCCTTGCGTTTCAGCTGCTGGACACGAGCAATTGCTACAGCTCGGTCATACACTGTCTGAAGTGAAGTGTATTGCCCTCCAACCAGTATCTCCCTGATACTGAGGTTCAACCCCATTTCAAATTTCTGAGCCTTGTCAGAATCAGTGGGCACAAGTCTCGGAGCAAAGCGAACTAACTCCTTGAACTTGGTATAATATTCTTGCACCGTTTTTCCTCCTTGTCTTAAGTTAATAAATTCTTCATACTTTGCAGCCTTAGTGCTCAGTGGATAAAACCTCTCCCTCAAGGCTTCCTTAAATTCTCCCCATGTATAAACCTTCTCAACTTCGGCCGAATCTCCTTGGAAATGTTGCCACCACTCGTCCGCCTCTCCATCCAGATAATAGGTCGCCAACCGAACTTTCTCATTCTCGGGGCATTTGACGGCAGTAAGAAGCTTGTCAAAAGTTCGGATCCAATTCTCCAACTTGGTAGGGTCCTCTTGGCCGTCATAATGAGGTGGTTTGTAGGGGTTTACCAATGCTAGGTAGTTGCCTCGGGCTACCGGCGGTGGTACACCCGCTTGTGCACGTTGCACCTCGGCATTTCCTAATGCTACGAGGACTTCCTCAATATTCCTTAGACGCTCATCCATATTGTTGGGAACAGGAGGCACTCGCCCTCCTACGTTTTGAGGAATGTCATTGTTGTTAGGTGCGTTAGCATCACCAATGTTTGGGACTACCCTCCTTGGTCTTCCCCTAGGTGCCATTTCTGTTATCCAAGCACGCGAAGATGAGTTTCTAATCTAAGGCACGCTAACAGTCACGAAGATCTAAGAATAGGAAGGGTAAGAGGAGAGAATAGATATGTGCAAACTAAGCACCCTTGACCAAGTTCTAAGGCTAAAGCAAGGTTAGATTCAAGTTAGTGGCTCTAAGGCAAGGTCAATCGACATACCAACTAAGAACATTATCAAATACACGTGACATGCATATAAATACTTTGGAGAATTTAAAAAAAATGATGGATGTATGCAAATGCATCCCCCCAAAAAAATACTTATGTATTTTTCAAGACTTGTCGGAATAATTGTTATATAATTCCCATGGGTTTTAAAATTCATTTCCATGGTAATAATATTTGAAATGCTTAAAAGTAATATTAAATAATTTTGGGCCTCTATAGTGGGCCGAAAAATAATAGCTTTTTTTTAAAAAAATTCCGGGCTCTGATACCACTTTGTAACACCCCGGATTTGATCACCCAGGCCAGGGCATTACCGCCACACCTTCCCAAGCAAGACGCGAACCATTTCGAGCTCACTTGAGAAGATGCTAAGGCTAAGTTGTACCAATACTTAAAAATAATTTAAAAACCATTCAATAAGTGCCCGAAGGTTTAAATCAGAGTTAAGTCAAACATACATAATTTAAAACAGTGCGGAAGCTAAGGGCCAAACACGGCAAACATAAGTTTGGAATTCATAAAATAATTTAAAAACAAGTGCGACAAGTCTTCGGAAAATTCCCATCCCAAGTGTAAATGCCATGTGCTAATCTTCAACATCTGAAAAAAAAATAGAGACAATGTATCTATCAGTACAAAGGTACTGAGTAAGTTAATGTATAGCATAACGAATTTTAAAGTTTTTAGAAGAGAGATTTAAAAATAGAATTTGTAATTTAAAAAGGAAGGTCGAGTAAAAATAATTCCGGAAGATTCTTACACTTGCCATACGAATAATATATCATTGTTCATTTTTAATCAAGAACAACCATTCTTGGGGAATCAAACCCACAAGAGCTCAAACATAATTCTTTTAACAATGTTTCCATATGATCGAGGATATCATTGTTTCCAGAACTCAAATACCTTCGTTTACCATTGTTCATTATGATCGAGGACACCTCGTCCTTGGGGAATCGAACCCGCAAGAACTCAATATACATCCTAGGGAATCGAACCCATAGGAGTCAACAATACCCTGGGGAATCGAACCCGCAGGAAAAAAACATAAACCTTGGGGAATCGAACCCGCAAGGCAAGTGAAAGTAGCGGACCCTATACAGACACACTCCGGAGCCCTAGGTAACCCCTACGGATACACCTAGGAGTATAGACTCATACAATCACGCAACATAATATTACCTTGGCGCCGTTTTGGCCACCAAAAAGAGGGGGCGGCCCAACGAGCCCACGCCAAGTGCACTTACCCTCCAAAATTGGGCATCTAACTCGATCAAAACTCACAAAGTTTCAAAAACCACATTTTAATCCTTACAACATATATCTACATTTCCAGAAATTCATAGGATTCATAAAAGAGTAGCAATCGACTCAATAACCATCAAAGCGTACGAAAACAAGATTTACCGGTAAGACTACACTGTGGCAGTTTTCAAAATCGTATTAGGAAATATAGTAAAACTTTGTGAAAAATTCTGAAAATTTTACAGCTACTAGGAGACATCAAAATAAACATTTTTCTCAGAAATAGGCCTTAGCAAATTCGGACTCTAAGTTGCTCAAAAAAAATCATTTCAGAAACTCATTTCCAAAAGGGTGCAGAGATTACTGTTCATCCGACCACAGATTACTTAAAAATCCATAACAATTCGAAGGTTGATCCAAAAATTCTGAAATTTCACAGGGATAAACTAGACACATAGATGAACAATTTTCATGAAGAAGTCAACCATCAAAAACGACCATAGCTAGGAGTAATACGGGCAACAACACTGACTATTCCTATGAAACGAATTCTGTCAACACAAACTCAGAAAATACCAGATCTGTTTTCAAAGACCAAATCAAATCCAAAAATTATGAAAATTTACAGAGATCATCTTCAAGGTGTTAGGAACATATTTCATTTAGAAACGTTTTGCCAAAAATGAACGGATCCAGACGAACAAAGATGAACAAAATAAACTATACGGAGGAAACCCTAATACACAGATTTGGCAAAGATTGGATTTCGAGTTGTAACTCGATGAATACTCAACCAAAAGCTATAAAATTTGAAAGGCACAACACTAACTTACTTATCAATAGATTAGTGTCGAAGATCCTTCAATTCCAAGTCTCAAGGATGGCCTCCAACCCGCAAAACAGCCTGCTACCCTTCCGAAAGTCTAGATTTGGACAAGTTATGAAAAATCCTTACTTTCAACCCTTAAATCTCGAATTGAAAGTGAATCCAGGAGTGGAAAAGAACCTTACCTAATGGATAATAGGATTGGATGAAGGTAGACTCGTCCTCCTTGCCAAGAATATGAAGAACACACCAAAGTTTCTCACCAACTCTCTCATTGAATCTGATTTTCGGATGGGTGGATAGGGGTGGTTTTTGGGGTTGTTAGGGAGAAGATTCTAGAGTGTTTGGGGTTCCAATGAGGGCCTTGATGATCATAGGAAATGTGGAGATTAATAAATCTGGTCAATTTCGAATTTAGAGCCTCCAACCCCCTTCATTAATCCCTTCCTTCCACCATGGTTCAATGAATCCTTCAAGTGTTCATGTATCTATCCTTATCCAACTATGTAGATGTTTTAATACACCCAAAATCTATCCAAGAGTGTCCAAATACATCCTCAAGAGTGTAGTAACTGAATTTGGATAGATTGGAATCATCCATCCTCGAAAATTGGAGCAAAAAAACGCGTGCAATGCTTGGAACACCATCCTGCCGCCGCCGCCGCGCTGGTGGCGCGCCGGCGCGTCGCCGCCCGCGCGGCCACCTGGTCGCGTTTTCTTCTTTCCTTCTTTTTTTTTTTTTAATATTATGATTTTAAATTCTAAAAATCATAATATGGAATTATCCGAGATCGTTGGATAATCTGATAACTCTCTTCGAGTTGCTATCGTCCGAAAATATTTAATTCCGCTCTCTCAGAATTATTTCGGTTTGCGATAATTAAATCCAATTCTTTAATTTTTGGATTTAATAATCGATGTTGATTTCTCGGGTATTACAGTCTACCCCCCTTAGAAATCAACTTCGTCCTCGAAGTTGGGTCGCACTCGGAAAGCAACACCAACATAAGTAGTTTTACACGCATAGAATTATTGAGGCTCGAAAATTAAATTCTTACCTCAACGCGTGACATCTTCAAGGTGTTAGGAACATATTTCATTTAGAAACGTTTTGCCAAAAATGAACGGATCCAGACGAACAAAGATGAACAAAATAAACTATACGGAGGAAACCCTAATACACAGATTTGGCAAAGATTGGATTTCGAGTTGTAACTCGATGAATACTCAACCAAAAGCTATAAAATTTGAAAGGCACAACACTAACTTACTTATCAATAGATTAGTGTCGAAGATCCTTCAATTCCAAGTCTCAAGGATGGCCTCCAACCCGCAAAACAGCCTGCTACCCTTCCGAAAGTCTAGATTTGGACAAGTTATGAAAAATCCTTACTTTCAACCCTTAAATCTCGAATTGAAAGTGAATCCAGGAGTGGAAAAGAACCTTACCTAATGGATAATAGGATTGGATGAAGGTAGACTCGTCCTCCTTGCCAAGAATATGAAGAACACACCAAAGTTTCTCACCAACTCTCTCATTGAATCTGATTTTCGGATGGGTGGATAGGGGTGGTTTTTGGGGTTGTTAGGGAGAAGATTCTAGAGTGTTTGGGGTTCCAATGAGGGCCTTGATGATCATAGGAAATGTGGAGATTAATAAATCTGGTCAATTTCGAATTTAGAGCCTCCAACCCCCTTCATTAATCCCTTCCTTCCACCATGGTTCAATGAATCCTTCAAGTGTTCATGTATCTATCCTTATCCAACTATGTAGATGTTTTAATACACCCAAAATCTATCCAAGAGTGTCCAAATACATCCTCAAGAGTGTAGTAACTGAATTTGGATAGATTGGAACCATCCATCCTCGAAAATTGGAGCAAAAAAACGCGTGCAATGCTTGGACCACCATCCTGCCGCCGCCGCCGCGCTGGTGGCGCGCCGGCGCGTCGCCGCCGCGCGGCCACCTGGTCGCGTTTTCTTCTTTCCTTCTTTTTTTTTTTTTTTAATATTATGATTTTAAATTCTAAAAATCATAATATGGAATTATCCGAGATCGTTGGATAATCCGATAACTCTCTTCGAGTTGCTATCGTCCGAAAATATTTAATTCCGCTCTCTCGGAATTATTTCGGTTTGCGATAATTAAATCCAATTCTTTAATTTTTGGATTTAATAATCGATGTTGATTTCTCGGGTATTACATAAGGTGTGTGCCAAATCTCATTAATGTAATTATTGATTTTCCTTTTATCCTTGGAGAGTTGATGATTGGCATTCACACATAATTCTCACTAACTATTACAAAAACTATACTATTATTATAAGCATAACTTGAATTGCTCTACCTGGAGTGGAGATAGGAATTAGCCTGTGTTGAGAATTTTTGGTTGTCCTGATGATTGTTTTCACTAAATATCAACTAAAAACATTTCTATATGAAATTGTATCATTTAGGAGTGATAATGAATGTTTTGTTGATGGCAGGTGGAGGAGTTGTCTCAAGAACTCTATAAGTTGGTTGAGAAAATACTTGGTTCCCACTTTCAACCAAGCAGGCTAGGTTTCGAGTTTATTTAGCTTTAGTATTGTGGAACCGAATTATTTAATAGATCATGTGGATAGGAGAGGGAATTGAATTATTAGAAAATTGTTATATCATTCAAGAAAATTCACCTAATGGGAGGAGGGTCGAGGGATAATGGGATGTTAAAATAACTAATTTATAATAAATATGTTTCATTTTAACAATGAAATCCTAAATTTGATTGTTAAATTACAAACTCTATTCCTCCTTAACTTTTAACTTTATATCTCTAAACTCTAAACCATTATCTCTAAAATTATCATTGACTATGAATTCCAAATTGTATACTTCTACGTATTTATTTTGTTCATTCAACTAAAAAAAATATATATTAGTTCTATTCATAATAAGAAAGCAATACGCCCGTGCGCTACGCGCGGGCCAAAAATGCTAGTCTATATAATAAATCCTGAATACTTTTTGGCCTGTGCAGACTCTTTTGTCCTTATTAAAATTAATCTATCCTTCTTAATTTTCAGGGGTTAATCAGTCATTATGGGCTTATTTTTAAATCAACGTCTCTTGCAAAGACACATAGACAGCTGAGTAATTGTCCAGTAATGCCATGTCATCCACCACGTCATCAGCGAAACATACAAAAATTAAACATTAATCAATTTAATTCACCCTTAAATCAATTTCCTCTTAAACATTAAACATCATCGCTAATAATTAATTCAGATTCCTACAATTACAGCCGCAGCGCGCTCTCCCGACTCCATCGATCCACTCTCCGCCACGATCCCACCTTTTTCTCTTCTCTTACTTCCTGCCTTTGCCGCTCGCTTGCTTCCGACTCCTCCGTTCCCATTCGTCGACCTTCGCCGTTCACCCAATCACCTGCCTCTGCCTTCGCCCGTCGCCCTCCATCCGCGTCGTCTGCTCACCTCTTCTCTTTTCGGTATGCATCTAACATTACTCTGCTACTCATCTACATCTAATTTAATGTAAGGCAGGACTTTTTCATTAGATTTACATCTAATTGGAACGTTCATACGATAAGGTGTTATAAAAACAATAAGGTGTATTTTGTATATTAATTTAATGAATCGGTTGTGCTGCCTATGTGCTCCACATTGATGTTACACTATATGTATATATATATATATGCATATAAGGTGTTTGATAAAATACCCATAAATTTCTATCAAATTTGTTATCTTTGGTCAGAGCTATATCTATTGCTGCAATCATTCTTTAATCGAGTTTTACAAAGTTTTAAAGTTTTAGCCAGTTTGGAAAGTCTTTGCTGCAATTATGGTTGTTGCAATCCTTTTTTTTTTTCCTTTTTTTCTGTTTTATAAAGTGGAAATACTGTATTATGATTGGACGATGTTATGGACGTATAGGGGATTGCTCTGGGATGTATGCATATAAACAAATCTGAACTACAATGATGATTAGATTTATTGAGTTTGAATTTTTTTTTTGGCTCAAGTAAGAAAGAGTAGCAGCTCAGATCAAATAAGTTTGCAATTTTATGTGTAATTTGGTTGGATGGTTGGAAGCCAAATGCAGTGTTAATTTTATTCCATTTGTTAACATGGTTGTTGTTTTTGACATTCTTTGTCAGGCAGATTCGGCCTCCTATTAAGGATTCCTTTACACAAATCCTTTCTATCGGAATTGGTGGTTCAGCCCTTGGACCTCAGTTTGTTGCCGAGGCACTGGCTCCTGATAATCCTCCTTTGAAGGTACTTTCTCAATGCATTATTCATCTGATGCTGAAGCAAAACATGTAATGTTTGGCAATCTTTATATTGCTTTCAGTAGAAAAGGGTTGCATGTGTTCTATTACAATTGACTAAAGTTTGGATCTATGATTTTTAACATATTGTAGAATGTGGAATGTCCAAAGATTCCATTCAATGAGTTTGTACAGTTAAGTTCTCAGCTAGATTGTAACCAAAAGTCTAACTCAAGTTATGACTTTTATATATGGAGTTACAATATAATCACATTTCAGTTCTTAACTAAGGAAGCTTTTCTGATTTTTCTTTTTTTACTGTTTTCTTCTTTTTAAAAAATTCTAAATTTATCTAAGCTTTAATTTTTTCCATAAATTACTAAATTTTTGCTTTTGGTCGAGAGTTTCACCTTTTGGGCCCGGATTTCACTACCAGATTTTCTTCAAAGAATTAGACTTCAAATTATTACTGCCAACCCAATTTATTCTTGGGGTCCAATTACACTTAAAAAGCCCTCCAAGCCCAAAATTCGAACTTTTAAGGGTGAATCAATTTAAATATTCTCACATGAACTTATCATGTAGCATTGATAATGAATGTTTTAATTTTTGGGGTGAAATTATCCTAATAAATATTCTGTGTATTAATTAGCAATTTGTGTTTACACATCACATGTATTTTGGATCTCTTTTGCTTCCAGCTGTCTGATTTCTGGTTGTGTTAGTTCCTATGTTTCAAATAGTGTTGTACATTGGTTTTGTTGATATTTAGTGGTGCAGGACTTCATTCAATATATGTTGATTTGTATATTTAGTTCTTGGTGTGATTTAATTTGATCTTTATGTGCTTTGGATTGACTTCTTGCTTCTGATGAAGGTTTCTTTCATCTCTAACCAACTCTGGATAAAAAGTTAGAAAGTAATTTCACAATCTATCCATCTAATTTTAATATTCTTGAAAAAGATAAACAAAAGACTTCAGAAATTTAAGGTAACTCTGATTCGTCTCTGTTATATATTTAAAGATTACAGGAAAAACAATTCTTACTTTGAATTCATCTTTGTCATTGTACCATCAATTCATGTTTAATATGTGAAGATCAAAATTTCTTATGGAAAAATTCTACAATGTCAATTAGCCTCATTTCCACTTTGTTGTTTTCTTATCTCTTCTTTTGTCCTTTCAATTTTTTAATAAGTCAAGATTAGGCATCCTACTTTTGTAATTTTTGGTTCCATCTTGAAGAATAGAATTCTTGAATCAATTATGCTAGATGAATATTGGGTTTTTAGGGATGTGCCAGGATCATTGATGTTTTTGGCTTTCAAAGGAATCCCTGAAATTCTGTGTATGCTTAATGATTTCATTCTAAACTCATAGTTTAACATTGCCAAATCAAGACAGGAACTTCTTGCTGTGATTTATAAAATTGTGCTGTGATTTTCTCATTTGGTAGTGGCCTGACCATTGTTGTTCGTGCCAATATGGAAAAAAAATGTGAGATTTGTGTGTTTCTATCTTATGTCACTAATAGATTTTGATGCCAATCATATCATTAGTTTTTGCTATTTTCAATAATCAAGCTTGCGAATCAGATTTGTATAAAAAATAGAACTATGGAGATTTTGGCCTGCCACTGAAACTACAACATGTGTATGTTAGAACATGTATGATTTTTTTATTTTTTTATTTTTTATTGGGGGTCGTTTTCCCTTTCCCGTCAGTTTTATGTGATTGTCTTAGAAATTGTGAGTGGTTTGTTTTATGTGTTATTTGTTCTTTGAAAAGGGAATGGATTTAGAGTGATAGTGTTGGTATCAATTTCATGTTCCTCATTATATGCCTACAAGATGTTTGATAAAATGCCCCTTTAAAGCCAAAACAACATTGATCAATATCAATATTTTAATGGAGTATATGGTGGGTTGTAAAGTAAATTTATATAGATATCTTTCATTCGTTTGTGCTTTTATGTTTCCCTAGAAAAAGGATGTCGATATCTAATTGGTATTATGTGATTGTAGCTTGGAACATGGATGAGTTTCGTCTCCCTCCGCACGTAATCGAACGCCTTCAAAAGGTAATTTAGTGTGAAACCTTTGGTAGAATTTATTTGAATAAAGTAGGACATCGCTTCTGAATAAAGTAGACTTTATCTGATGTTTTGAGGAAATGCATCTAACGAAATTATCATGATCTACCTACCTGAGTATTATTTTGTCTTATTTTATGCGTGCATACTGCTACTCTTTAGTTGGAATTAATTCTTTTTTGGAAATTGAGCCTATAGCATATACCAATATGATTCATGAGAATATCAAACAAAGAAGAAATACTACTTTGTCCACAGCTGTTCATGAGGAATATTTGTTAGATTTTGTATCAAGGCATCTTGCCATTTTTTTTAATCTCTAAATTATTATCGTATGGCCAATATATTCTTAAGGCATGTTGTCCAATAATACAGCTTATCAGTGAACAGTGAGTATAATTCATGAAAATTTATCATCAAAATTCTACAATTTAAAAGAATATCATGAAAATTCTGAATATAATTAGTAAAACCTAGGATCATATTACAAGTTTACTGTTGCAGCCTCTGCTAAGATCAAAGAACCTTAGTTGGCAGAGTTTGAGTCCTTCTGAATAATGTAGACTTTATCTGATGGGGTGGAGGCAATGTTGCAGGCTGGTGTGTTTACAGTTCGTTTGTATCTTTGTTGTCATCTGTTTGTGTACAGCGTCGTAGTGTTTTTCCAAAATAAAAAGTGTGGATAATATAAAATGAAATTGAAGGTGTTGAGCAGTTTTTATTCAATTCTTTGTTCAAGTTTAACGTTGGCCATAAAAGATAAAGAACCAAACACTTACAAAATCTTTTACCACTTCTTGACTGTTGTTGGTTTAAGAGGGCTATGACTCTAAACCGGAATCAGGATAAAGATATTCAAGACCCCAAAAACGAATCGGTGGATTTATCATTCAGAAAAAGAGGAAGACCGATAATGGGCCAATCTGATGATACAACAGAAAATCAATTGCCAAAAAAGAGAGGAAGACCACTAATGGACAATTTTGTGTTTCCAAGTATACCAAAAAAGGTATTCGGTCATTCTACTCTGTCATCTGCTCATCTCTCTGAAAAAAAGAACAGGCCACCCAAAAAGATTAATCATGTGGTTGTTGAACCGGCTCCTTATTTAAATCTAATTGTGCAGAGCATTGGAGAGATGCATAATACTTCTAATGATACATCTAGAAATGTATTGAGGGATATATCGTTAAGAAAAAGAGGCAGGCAGAGGAAGGACCATTCTTTAGTCGTTGGACAATCTGAATCCAGTGCTCAAAACATGCTCAATATTAAAGAAAGAGGTGCACCGGGAAAAGAAAATATAGTACCGAGTCCAATCAATGATGTGTCAAGGCCAAACAATTGGATGTGTTGCAAATCAACCCCACGCTTTAGTGAAGACAGTAGAAAATCATCTACATTGTTCACGAATGGTATTTTTTTTATTACTTTTAATTCATTAATATTAAATTGGAAAAATATACTCCCTCCGTCCCATATTTATCTTCTTACTTTCCGTTTTTGGACGTCCCACATTTATCTTCCTACCCCAAAAAGGGAATTTTTTTTACTAAAATGTCCCTACATGTCCATATATTTACAGAAAAACCAATCCTTAATTTTACTAACAATTGCACTACAAGACAAAAAGAGACAAATTTACCCCTCAAAAAGTACACATGAAAATAATAAAATACAACTTTCTTAAACTCCGTATCTACAGTGTCGAAGAAGATAAATATGGGACGGAGGGAGTATATTTTATATCCTTTTCAGTAATAACTGAAAAGTATATTACAATTGGAAAAATAACATCTAACGTACAAAAGTTATCTGAAGCACTTATATATGTTACTTATATGAACGATATCTAAGAGAATACTTTTATTTATTTAATATTTCTTATCATGCAAGGTAAAGGCAAGAACAAAATTGTACCGAGCCCAGATAAATCCAAGCAGTCCAACATCAAAAAGATGCCCAGGATATTGGAACCACCATTTGTAGATGGTGATGATAGTTTTGAGTATTACACAACGGAGGCTTATGAAAATTTTGGTACGTTGTTTTCTACGTTCGTACATATACATATTGTCAATAACTTATACGATGATGTCCTACTAATAAAATATGTTACTTCAGACGACATACCGTATTCAAGATCGAATCAAGAGAGTGATTGCGATGATGACTTTGTTCATTTGGCTCCTCTTGATTCTGATGCTGAAGGTGAATCTGATTGGAATTTACAGCCCCTCACCCTCAAGTATTGGATGATACAGGTATTACTGAAGTAGAATACACATTATTCTTTAATTTATAAACTTAAATTTTATATGCACATATATATGAACTGTTAATGAATGCCCATTGCAGATGAAATGCCATTGAACCAACCAAATTCTGATATAGATGTCTGATAATTTATCGAGTGATTATTATTCCGATGATGACTATTTTAATGATTCTTCTGAGCATGAATTAGATGATGAAACCTGAACATGAAAGTGAAGGTCACACTCCACACATGATAGGATTGAATATCAACAATACATCTGTACCTTCGACATCAAATCAACATCCTACAGATGGTATTGCATCTTCCACCTCATTATTCAGTGATAGGAGACAACTACCAATATCTCCTGAATATCGTAGCCCTGGAGGTCCAACAACAATATGTATTTATTGTAAAGTTGTTATGTGGGAGAGGGAGCATGTGAATAAGGGTAACATAAATAGTCATCCTCTATTTTCTATGTGCTGTGGAAAAGGCAAAATTAAACTTCCAAAAGTGAAGCCAACACCCAAGTATCTCCTGGACCTGTACCAAGATAAATAAAAAAGACCAAAATTTCTAAGTTGCATCAGATCTTATAATGCAATGTTGAATTTTTCTTCAATAGGTGGCAAAATTGACAGTTCCATAAATAATGGGCGTGGCCCAAATATCTTCCAAATGTCTGGTGTTAATCATCATAAGATGGGTAGTTTAATACCGAATAATGGTGAAACACCAAAATTTTGTCAGTTGTACATTTATGACACTGAGAATGAAGTGCAGAACAGAATGACGTCTATAAATTCACACAACTCCAGCAACATCGAGCCAGAAATTCTTGAAGGTCTTATCAAGATGTTAGAAGAAAACAACCATTTGGTCCAGACTTTTAGAATGACCAGAAATCGCTTCGAGCATGAGAACGTGGTTGATATGAAGATTGTTATGAAAATTTCAAGGTCTACAAGTGGCCGTGAAAATCATATCACTCCTTCAGATGAAATTGCAGTTCTGATGGTTGGAGACGAGGATCCAAAATGTGAAGAACGCGATATTATTGTCAGCAACAAGAATACGGGATTGGAGAGGATACCGACATTACATCCTCTAATGATGTCACTCCAGTATCCTCTACTTTTCCCGTATGGCGAGGATGGTTTTCATGCGGATTTAAGGTACCAAAAGACTCCTGGTGGTAGTCGAAAAAAGAGGAAGAATGTTACTATGAGGGAGTATTATTCCTACACCTTCATGGTTAGGTTAGAGCAAGGTATGTTGCTCTTAATATAAACACAAGTTAATTAAAAAATTCATGTTTATGAATACTACAGTCCCTCATATTTATTCACTTTCCAGGACAAACCTTACGACTTGGTGGCAGGCTGTACCAACAATTTATTGTTGATGCATTCTCAGCTGTGGAGCAATCAAGGTTATGGTACATTCGGCGTAATCAAAAGAAACTGCGTGCTGAATTGTATCGAAATTTATGTGATGTGGTATATAGTACTGATGTAGTCGATCCAGCTAATTGTGGGAAGGGGTTTATATTACCATCTTCATTTGTTGGCTCGGCTAGGTACATGCAGCAGAATTTTCAGGATTCGTTGGCTGTTTGTCGTAGGATAGCCATTTTCAGGATTCGTTGGCTGTTTGTCGTAAGATTGGCTATCCTGACCTTTTCCTCACAATGACATGCAATCCATAATGGGATGAGATTCTTCAAATGTTATCCCTTCTTCCTGCATGCAATCCGGTGGACTGCCCAGATATTATAGCTCGAGTATTCAAGTTAAAATTGGACCAGTTGTACGATGACATCAAGAATAAAAATAGATTTGGCAAATGTATCTCAGGTACGAGAATACATACCATTCAAATAATTTGGTAGTTGTATTTTCATTTTCATTGAACTAACACTCCGATCATGCAGTGATGTATGTCGTGGAGTATCAAAAAAGGGGATTACCACACGCTCACATGTTAATTTGGTTGGATCCCACTGCAAAATCGAGATTGAATAAACATATTGATAACTTTGTTTGTGCCGAAATCCCGGATGAAGCTAATGACCCTTATGGTTATGCTGCTGTTAAGCAGTACATGATCCATGGACCGTGCGGTGTTGAATTTAACAAGTCCCCATGTATGAAAGCAAATAAATGTACTCGAGGATTCCCTAAAGAGTATGACTTTTTCACTGTATTTCATATACGTATCTTATTATATAGATTGGATGTATTAGTTCTAATATTTTTATGTCATATCTTAGTTATTGTGCCAGTACAACGTTCGACGGATTCAGTTTTCCCGTATACTGACGGAGGAAAACCAATCGCACAGTCAATGTTCGCAAAGCTATTCTGGATAACCGATGGGTCGTCCCATATAACAGGGATATGTTAGTTCAATACGATTGCCATATCAATTTGGAAGTATGCAATCATGGCCGATCTATCAAATACCTATTCAAGTATTGTTTGAAGGGCCCCGATCGTGCTACCATAATGATTCATTACACTAACAATAATGGGGACGAAAATGATAAGGGGTCGGATGAAATCAAACAATATTTAGATGGCAGGTATATCGTTACTTTGTAAATTGTTTCCCACTTCTAATAGGTTTTAAATAAATATCAACGCATTGAAGGTATGTTTGTAGTTACTAATAGGTTTTAAATTAATATTAACACACCGCAGGTATGTTTGTGGTGCTGAAGCTGCTCATCGAATGTTCGGGTTTGATGTACATCATCGAAGTATATCTGTTGAGAGACTGACGTTTCATTTGCCGAACGAGAAGTATGTTATGTTCAACAATAATGATGATCTATCGAATGTTTGTAGAAGGGCTGAGCTGAGAAACAGCAAGTTAGAAGCTTTTTTCCAACTGTGCCGAGATTTCCCCGATGCTAGATCATATACGTACCAAGAGGTTCCTGAACATTTTGTATGGGATTCGGGAGAATGTGCTTGGAGTGTTAGGAAAAAAGGAAGTCGCATCAGCAGGTTGAATTCTTCACACTATTCTACCGGGGAATTGTGGTACCTTCGAATGTTGTTGTGTCGGGTGAGGGGACCCACATGCTATAATGATCTTCGAACTGTTGAAGGTGTATCTTACACTACGTTTCAAGAAGCATGTGGTGCACTGGGATTGCTAAATGATGATAATGAATGGCATGAGGCGATTAAAGAAAATGTTGACAGTGCAATGCCATACCAGTTGCGCTCTCTTTTTGTGCATATAATCGTCAATTGCCAGGTTGCTGATGTATACAAACTGTTTTTGTGTCATTGGAAGCACATGTCCGAAGATATACTATTGAAACGAAGAAATGTGACTGGGCGTCAAAACTTGGAACTCAGTGATGAAGAGTTAAGAAACTATACTCTTGGAGGTATTTCTAAATACACACATTGTATACCTTAAAGACAATGCGAGTTTGGTATAACCTCAATTTATGTGTCTATTTATCATTGGTTATTGATGTAGTTGTTAATTATTTTTCGCAGAGATAGAACATTTGTTGAATCAAATTGGGAGATCCTTGAAGAATTATCCCACCATTCCAATGCCACCATCGAAATACCTGGACAGGTGCAAGAACAAATTGGTACTAGAAGAGACCAGCTATTGCGAGCAAGAAATGTTTGAGGAACACCAGCGACTGGTCTCAAATCTGAACACTGAACAAAAAATGATTTATGAAGTTGTTATTGATTGGGTTGAGAAAAATAATGGAGGTTTCTTCTTTGTTTACGGAAGTGGGGGTTGTGGGAAGACATATCTTTGGAATACTCTTATCACTCGACTCAGGTCAGAGAAAAAAATCGTCCTCCCTGTCGCATCTTCTGGTATTGCTGCTACTTTATTGCCCGGTGGAAGGACTGCACATTCAAGATTTAAAATCCCTTTAAAATTGGATGAAGATTCATCCTGTGCAATCCCTCATAATTCAGACATTGCAGAGCTTATCAAACAAACAAAGCTTATTCTTTGGGATGAAGCACCGATGCAGACCAGGTTTGCTTTTGAATGCTTGGATCGTTCACTGCGTGATATCATGAGATCTGTCAGCCCAGATAGATATAAAAAACTTTTTGGTGGGATTACTGTAGTGTTGGGTGGGGATTTTCGTCAAATTCTTCCCGTAATTGCCAGAGGCTCCAGAAGTGATATTGTTCACTCATGTATATCTAGATCTCCATTATGGAATGAATGCAAATTATACACTCTAAAAGAAAACATGCGACTACGTAGAGGAAATACAGATTTTCAAAGATGTCGTATTCAGGAATTTAGTCAGTGGGTTCTCGATATTGGTGATGGTAAGACACATCCTGTTGATGGTATCAGTGAAGAGGACACTTTCAAAACTATTAGGATTCCAAGTGAGTACTGCATCGAATCCGAAAACAATGATGTTAGTCAACTTATCGACATTGTATTCCCAGATTTGATACATCGTTATACTGATGTTGGGTACCTGCACGAACGAGCATTGTTGACTCCCACAAATCAGGTCGTAGACCACGTTAATAACATCATATTGGAAAAAATACCAGGAGAGTCATTCACATATCACAGTGTCGATTCAGTACAATGTCACGATGGTTGTCACGATAGCCTCGCCTCTGCCTTCCCGGTTGAGTATCTCAATTCAATTAAGTTGCCTGGAATGCCTCCGCACAACTTGTGTAACACCCCGGTTTTTGGTCACCTAGGTCGGGATGTCACCGCCACATCTCCCTAGTAAGACACGGTTTCTCCGAGCTTACTAAAGAGATGCAAGGCTAGGTATTGCAGTATTTAAAAACACTTAAAGCATTCAAAATAGCCCATACAATATAATTCGAAAATAATAATAGCATAGCGCAGCGGAAATATTTAGTTTAGTACAGTATCGCAGCGGAAAATATAAAAAAGGGCCGACATGGCCAAAACACGGGTTAAACAGGCCCGTTCATAATGTAGTCTACATACGAAATTTAAAAGCAAAATAAAAGTTCCCAAAATCCCATGCATGATTCGTGCTCACACATGCTCATTCCACATATTCTGTAAAGAAAGGAATAACACATGCATGATCGTAGGGTTTAAAAGCCATAACTTTAATAATTTAACAAAAGCATGATAATAACATAATATTTGATTTCATATAATCCATATCATATAGCACAATCTATCTCAGGCTCTATTTAATAACACATATCACATGGTTCAAGATAATAGCCATAATTTAAATAAAGCATTTAAATAATTTAATTTGACAACAATATCATTTAATCTAGTTTAATTTAATTTAGAATCCCCATTACATTCCCGATTTGGTATTTCAAAGTTTCACGATAAAGATCGCGATGTCAACAAGTTTAGCCGGTAGCCCGGCGGCCGCAGCCGTATCAGCCATACCCAGTACCACTCCGGAGCCTCGGGAAACCCATACGGATATTCACGAGAGTGTAGGCTCTAAGTTTTGCCGTTTTGGCAATATCACATTTCAAGTATAGCGCGCGGGGTCACCATCGTCCATTACGGCACGAAGTGAATCGTTAGGGGGCACCCTGCAGAGCACTCACCCCTAATTTTAATTTATCAAGTTTGTAAGGGGATTTAGTTTTTAAAATCTGCCTTCCAATGTATTAATTTAGAAATAATATCTCAATTCGTTTCAACCCTAAAGGTTAATTCCATGTTTCAACAAGATTTCAAAATTTCGTTTCGGTAAATCACAGTTTACTCCAAAATTCGTCTAAAATCAGATTTAATTCTAAAAATTCCAAAATTTCATATCTGACTCGGAAACATCAAGATCTACAACTTTCGTGTTTTAACTTTTTCATTCCGAGATACCTAAGTAGGTCAAAATCGCCAATTTTCGCATAACAAGAAATCTGTCCGAGTTCAAAGTGTCGCAGTTTACAAATTTCACATTCTACCATATCAATTCAACTCCAAATTTAATGAAATTTGACAGGGATCATCTTAAGACATTTATCTACAACTTTCATGTTCGGCCACAGATCTAAAACGGCCTAGATCCTATGTCAAAAACGAGATCAAGATCATTCCTAAGTTCTGTCCAAGATTTCAAGATCTAGAATTAAACAGTTCGGTTCCAACGAGTTTTCACATATCAAATCAGCTCCAAAAATTCTCAAATTTTTACAGTAGCTAGGTCTAAGTCTTAGGAACGTTTTTCGTGTTTTAAGTTTTTCCGTTTGAGTTCGTTTTAAGGGTCGGAAAAATTCACCAAATTTGTTGCGTCGGTAGAAGACAAAAGTGGACAGATTTATGGTTCTTGTTGAATCTTTTAGGTTTCGAATGTTTTAAAATCTCCCAAAACCATGTAAGGTTAACTTACAGTGTCTATGAACGTCGGGAATGTCCAATTCGGAGGCGTGGCTTCCAGATCACCGTTTCTCCTCTCCGTTCGTCGGGTTCTACGATCTAGATTCGATACGAGGGTGTAGAAAGAAAAAGGAGATGATTAGGATTCGTTTTCGAATCGTTTATTGAATAAAGATTGGACTGAGACTTACCACGACTATGGAGATCTGTAGAGAAACTCGTCCAACAGCGTTCGTCTTGGTTTCGTGCCTCCGACGACTCCGGATTTAGGGTTTCGAACGTATAGAATGTTGTAGGGTTTTGTAAACTTGTTTGGGGCTCCCAAGGGGCTTATTTATAGAATTCTTAATTCCTAGGGCGTCCACAACCGACCTAAAGGTCTGGAGTCAAGAGATGTTCAACCGAAAGTCGAAAAATCCGCGTTCGGCTGAGAGATTCACGCAACAAACGAATCTGTGTGGTGGCGCGGTCGTGGCGCGCTGAAGCCCTTCCACCGCGCGGCCACCACGCCGACTTCGCCTGGACTTCGGTCCGGGCGGGTCGTGCGATCCGTCGTGCTTTTCCGCCTCTCTTTCGGGTTTCTATCCCTCTATGCTCCCGAATTCCGATTTCCGGGGTATCTTCGGGTTCATACTTTCTCTCTAAATTTTCGCTCGAGTCTAATTGGATGTTTTGGACTCGAATACTCGAGTTCATTAGTGTCGGGTTTTGGTGTACCATTTATCCATCCTTTTATTGAATTAAATTCCTTTAATTCCTTTTTAAGTAAAAATCTCATTTCTCATTTCCTTATATTTATTTATTTCTTTTATTTGCTGGATTTGTTTATTTATTTATAGTATTTATTTTATTTATTATTTATTTATTTAATTATTGTTTTATTTTATGTTGGAAAATTCTCGGGTATTACAACTTGGTTCTAAAGGAAGGAGTGGTTGTTATGTTGCTAAGGAATCTAAATCAGACTTTGGGACTCTGTAATGGAACGCGGATGATTGTTAGAAAGTGTCACAAGCACACAGTGATTTGTGAAATCATTGGTGGAAGTCATACTGGAACCCGACATTTGATCCCTAGGATTGAGCTCTGTCCAACAGACACGAATTTTCCGTTTAATTTTGGCCGACTGCAATTCCCGTTACAGATTTGCTTTGTTATGACAATTAATAAAGCACAAGGACAGTCGCTTGACCGTGTCGGTCTATACTTGCCAAAACCAGTTTTCTGCCATGGACAATTGTACGTTGCCGTCAGCCGTGTTACTGTGCCCGATGGTCTGACGTTCTTCATAGAGAATATAGAAGGGGGAACCTGCAGTGTTACGAATAACATCGTCTATGAAGAAGTTTTTTTACGATTTGTTATCTAAACAGTAGGCAATGTTTAAAGGTTTGCTCCATGAGTATTTATCTTCTATGTTCTCAGCCAAGTTATTTAACAATATCATGCCTAAGATCTCTTTATTTTGTTCCTAGGACGCGCTGGTTTATTTATATTATGCTGGACAGCTTTGTCTTCATCTTCAATCCTGGTAAGAACATTTATTTATTTATATTCTTGTTTTAAAGTATGTGAGAAGTGAACTTCAAACCTGGAAAACCAGCGCATGCAAATGTTTTCATGTAGTGAATTCCATATACATGAATTCTCTATTGACAGTCCATGCAAATGGTTTATAAGGGAAATCTTTTCCAGTATCATGACTCAACTGGTTTGAATGTTTTTCTGAATGAGTGAATTTCTTTGTTCTATTATTTTATTTAAATTTTTTTGGGGCTATTGAAATGAATGTATCAATCATCTGTTCTTTTAGATGTATATTGGCAGTGGATGCATGGGTAACAATAGATGTTAATAAAAATAAGTAATAAGTCTAGAAAATAAGTCCTAGAGGACGGGGCCTTAATCATTTCTTGATCACATTCATGTTATTTGTTTTAAGTTAAAAAAACTTCTGCTGCGTAGCCCAACAGCCTTCACAGGCAGTTTAAACTTTTGATTGCATTGGATTGGACAATATTTTTTTGGGAGACCTTCTAACCGGTACTGAAGTTTGTCATCATATTCTATAACTTGAAACAATTGATGAAAGTGGAAAGAAAAAAGCAGTATTTTGTTCTGAACTTCTGGTGTTACATAATGTACATATATTTCTCATCTTTTGATAAGAAATTTTTCTACAAAGGTTTATGGCTATTTTAGCATAGCCTAAGTGTTTGAAAGATTTAAGTTGGGTAGAGCTCATTGACCCTTCCATTTGCTCTGCCAAAATATCCTCTCCTAAGTTGATATATGACAATTGATATTTTGTTGATATGAGGATGCCTTTTCTATTGATTGGTTTCAATGCTTATTGAATATCCAAATTTATTTGACTTAGCTATTGATGGGTACAGGAA
This sequence comes from Hygrophila difformis, assembly GCA_030278955.1. Classification (NCBI taxonomy): domain Eukaryota; kingdom Viridiplantae; phylum Streptophyta; class Magnoliopsida; order Lamiales; family Acanthaceae; genus Hygrophila; species Hygrophila difformis. Next base: position 30,158,643 of record JAOANR010000003.1, on the reverse strand, counting down.
TGAAGATAGATACGCTGGAGAATATTTTGCTGATAAGATGCATGGGTTTGGTGTATATTACTTCGCAAACGGCCACCATTATGAGGGTGCTTGGCATGAGGGTAAAAGACAGGGTCTTGGTATGTACAGTTTCAGAAATGGCGAAACTCAGTCTGGCCATTGGCAAAATGGAATTCTTGATGTCCCAAGCACACAGAGTCCCACTTATCCTGTTTCTCCTGTTGTTGTTAACCACTCCCGTGTCCTGAATACTGTTGAGGTAAATGCAATATTACTTAAAACTGTAGTTGTAGAACTCCTTTTGAAGTCATTTAAACCGAAACAACATAATTTTTAGATTGGGCATACTGTTTAATATGAGAAATGAGCATGTTGATATTTGATTTAAGTGTCCGAAAAGCACATTAGGTTATTCTGCAATATTGGGAAGTTATGCTTGCAATATACTTGCAGAATTGAAGAAACAATGAATTTCATATAGTGACAGATTGTTCGGTAGGAAATCTACATCTCTGTTGGATTGTGATATTTGCTAACATAGGATTGTACCAATAATCAGGAGCTCGACGAGCAGCTGAGAGAGAGCGTATGAGGTGACAAAGGTGGATGAGAGAGTGAACAGGGCAGGGCAGTGGCGGCTGCCAACAGGGCAGCTAATGCAACCAGAGTGGCTGGCAGCAGTAAAAGCGGTGCAGAGGCAAATGCATCGCCGAAGCAACAGCGACGAGATCCCTATTTCTATTGCTTAAGACTTGCATGGCGCTGTGACCATAACTACTGTTTGTAACCAAAGACGACACTTGTTGCTACTAACAACACCATTGTTAGTGTAAGAAAGGAGAAACTCTTAGCAGAATGAACAATGGCAAAAATTCTAGCGAGAAAATATGGTAGCTGGATTGTTTTCGGTATATTAGTGATACCTCATCCTTCTTCGACAAAACATGTTACAAAATGAATTTTCCGGAAGCTTGGAGGCGTTAGCAAACTGGCAACTTGACCCAGGTTGGGCAAAGGTGCAGTGGATGGACCAACGGATTCTCCCCTGTTGTCCTGTAGAGTTTTTCCAGTTTCTGGTTTTGTAAATTATAAATAGGTTTATATAAGTGTGAGTCCTGGGAAACCCCGACTGCATATATATACACCTCTGTATGTGGAAAGAAGGCACACTATAGAGAAACACAATAGAGGTGTATTGTTTCAAATTGGCAAAGTTCTCTCTTTGTTCATTGCTTGGATCTGAATATTCCATTCACTTGATATTCTTGCTTGAGAATAATTTACTCCGATGTTAAAATTTTCACCTAGACATGGGAAAAATTGTGTTTACAAACTTAAGGCATGCCAAAGACCAAATGATGATGATGAATCTCTAAACAGACAAGGAACTTATGAGTTTAAAATTTTTAAAACCTAACGTATTTAAATAAATAAATCATACTTAACCTATAAAAGGCCTATCAAAGTCGGAGATTAAAATAAATTTATTTTTATTTTTTAAATCTTAGTTTCTTGGTATTTAAATATTTTTATCTTTTTGCTATCAGTTTAATGATAGTTAGATATGTTTAAAATTATTAAACTTTTATTTTTGTGCATCGGTTTCGAATATTGCAAGTCGGAGATTAAAATTTTCATGTTTCCGTAAAATAAAATGTATTTTGACTTTTTCTTAAAATTTTATCTTTTTATTAGTTAATGTTCAGGGAAAAAAAATTGTACATATTTTGCAACATCCTTTCTGCTCCCACCACCCTAAATTTCTGCATCCACTACTACAGACATCATTATGCAATCTGGAATTTTTAGCATTTGCTAATATAACCTGTCACACTAATAACCTCCGAAAACATAAATAACCCATTTATGTTTTAATGAAAGATATTCACATCTTCAAATCTATATTAAATAAATATAGATTATGGATTCACAATCTTTTCAAATATATACCTTAAAATAAAGATACAACATATCAATATTCTAATTTATATCTCTTATAATATATATAATTGGAATATAAATAACCGATTTGTATTATAATAAAAGATATTTACAAAATCTTCAAATCTATATTAAATAAATATAGATTATGGATTCACAATCTTCTCAAATATGTTACCTTAAAATAAATATACAATATACCAATATCCTAATTTATCTCTCTTATAATATATATATATATATATATATATATATATATATTAGGATATAGAATTTAGTTGTTGTTATTCTCCATCACTTTGGCAATTCGCCCAAAATCCAGACGTCCCTATTACGCTACAAACCATCTGATTCATCAAGTTACGCCTTCAAGAAAGCTACTTTCAATTTGTTGCAAGATAATTCGTACGATCTCTATTGTTCTATATTCATGCTTAAGTTTTATGAATTACTTTATGTGGATTCTGAATTGTTTAATGTATAGGTTGTCTAGCAAAAAAAAAATATAAGTGCATTGGAAAAGGTCAGACCCACTAAGCTAACTTATTCCTGAAGATTAATCTAGGTTAAAAGACCCACTAAATCTCTAAGCTCATCCAAATGAGAAAAAAAATAATTAATTGTTAACTCTAATATGTCTCCATCTCAAAGTTGATTGCTAAGCTTCCGAGCTCCATACTTGAATACACTCTTTATGCGGTAGAAATTGCCTAATATACAACAAGAAGGATAGAGAAATTAGCACTCCTCAATTTCTAGTCGTTGCCTTATATTCCAACATTCAGCAGCTCCTCTCCTCACATCTCAGCCCTCTTTTTCAAAAATTCGACCCCGAATCCGAACATTATTATTCACTTGCTCTTCTCCCTCCCGCCCTATAATCCATTTGATAATTTCTTTCAGCGCTAAGATTCTCTCGATCGCTTTCTGTCTCAATCCTCATTTAATCTCTCTTCATCTCGAACGCGTACCAAAATTGGGACGGAATTTGTGGACTTTGGTTTTTTCTAATTGACGGATGTCGGTGGAGATGGAGGAGTCCTTTGGTAATTTGGTCGTGGTTGATGAATTGTATGAGTTTTCAGCGCCTCGATTTTACGATTTTATACGCGGCGAGACTGAGGAGGATGTTCGTCAGGCGGAGTTGTGGTTTGAGAACGTTCGTGATTACGCCCCTTCACGTACTTCAATTTTACTCTCTTGGTTGCTATACCATTCTATGGCAAAGTTCGGAATCGGAAGTTCTCATGAATACCTTAATTCCTGAAACTTTATGAAACAGTTAGGGTTAATGTGATTATTTGTTAATTTTTGGATTCCTGAAAATTCTTTTTCCGTTTCACTCTTTCCCGCTGATAATATGATGAGTTGTTAACTTTTATTGAATAGTTATGGTTTAGTGGATTTCTGGATTATTCCGCAATTAGGTTTTGTGAGCTTTGGCTCATTAAATTTGGAAAAAAATTTTGTTTCGTTGAGTGAGTTACTGTTTCGGATGATTAAACATTTTCATAATCTTCCCAATTCTAATTATATTAAAGTAGTTAATTATTAATAACATATTTTGTACTTCTATATAGATTCTGAGAAATGACGAAAGTGATGAAGTATGATAGTTTGGCTTCACTCAATAACAGCAAGTTCGACTGGAGAATACATGTGAGAGTGATCCGTATTTGGGACAGTTATAGAAACTCAGGAACAGAATTCTGTGGACGTAACTTGCTATTATTGGATGACAAGGTGAATATATACTAATTTCTACATAATCATCTCTACAGAATTAGCTCCTATATTATAATATTGATATAGTGATTAGCATAATTCATTTTAACTGCCAAAATATGTCCTAACAGAATGATAGGATGCAAGCCTTTATATGGCGGGATAATAAGCATGCCACAGAGAACACTTTTAAAGAAGGAGAAATCTACTCTATCCAGAATTTTCGCGTCACAGACTGTGGCAAGGATACCCTCAGATGCACAAACTTGGACAACCAAATTCGGTTCACAAACTATACTACAGTAGTTCCAATTCTTGATGACTCAACGACAATACGGAAGATGCAGTTCGATTTCTTTGACATTGGCGATGTAGAAAAATTGATTAAGGAGCCCGAGGCCAACAAACTGATCGGTATATGGAAAAAATAATAATTGTATTTTATATTACTATTGTATTATAATTATGTCAACTAACATGATTATCTACAGATATCATAGGTATGCTCCATGATAGAGATGATCTCCAACGCAAGCCAAATAGAAATGGGGTTGATCAAACTACTTTTAGGTTTGCCCTTACAGATGGAAGGTATTGCTTTTGTATTTTTTAACATTAACAATATATACATAATTTATTAGTTGCAATCCCTAAGTTGATTTTTTAATATGTAAATCTTGCTCAATAATTCTATCAAAGTAACATTATGGGACAAGTTGGCTGAAGATTTTTCTTCAGAGTTAGATAAAGTTCGTGATGATACAATCATTGTCATCATTTCCAGTTGCAGAGTTACTGAGTATAGAGGTATCAAATTTGACATCACAATCATATGAATTACCAAAAATTATTCCTGATTGTTAATTTGATAATTCTACTATTTTTCTTTTTAAAAATTTAATAGGTGAGCCATGTGTCTCAAATGTCTACGCCACCCGTTTCTACATAAACTACAATCATCGTAGCGTGGAAAACATGAGGAAGAGGTACTGTTGAAAATGTGTAATACAGTAATAAAGTTATTACTTAACTAATCGAGGAACATTATAACCTGATTGTATTAATTAATTTATGTACTCAGAATATTGATTTTATCAATATTTTCCTCAATGTTTTCCTGATTGCCTTATAATGCAACTTTAGTTAAGTAATTGTTAGCGACTAGCGAGTTGCATTATAAACCTACTTATACATACATTACAATGTAACTTTTAATGTCTTTTTAATGATACTTTATTTTTATATTGTAGGGTAACTCAATCAGGTTTCAACATAAATCAGTTACCTGAAAAAGATGTCCAACAAACCGATGTGAAGACCGTTCTTGAGCTAAGAAAACTGGACTCTACCTATATTAAGGTATTATAAAATTTAAAGTATTCTTTAATCTAATAGGCTTAAATATATCAGTCAACTGAAATAAATTGTCTACTAACACAGAAAGAAGTTACGTGCCAAGTGACAGTGCGAAAAGTTAAGGAATCAAAAGAATGGTGCTACGAAGTTTGTAGCTCATGCCGAGAAGAGGTGAAGAAAATCAATGATAAATCAAAATGCAACAAATGCAATAGAACTATACCCTTCCCTGATATGATGTAAGTGAAATTATGATTTTTCAGTTTATTAGTAACATTGCTTTTAAAATATATTCAATCAATTTAAAATTGTATGTAATTTTGTTATTTTAGGATGAGGTTGTGTATGTTTGCTGGAGATAAAACTGGAAGTGTTGCCTTCATTTTAGGCAGCAGGGAAGTTGAACAAATAATTCAAAAGAATGCTTATGACATACTGGATGATCAGGAAAATGTATGCCTACACATTAAATTTTTCTAAACCTGTGTTTGTATAAAATAATACCTTCTGAATTTATTTATTTCTTTATTAATAAACTTCTATAATTTATTAGGAGGTAAAGGGTGCTGAGTTCCCACCTATTTTGAAGACTTTTGTGGGGAATAAGTTTGCTTTAACGATTTGCATCAATGAGGAGAACGTGGAAAAGAGTTCGACTCAGTATTCTGTAGTCGGCATCCACAAAGGAATTGATTCTACTGAAAATATCACCATTGATGATAAGAACATCAGTTTAGAATGCGAGACCTCCGAGGTAACTTTACAACTATGTTTCTTTTGGAGTCCTTATACATTATGATAAAAATATATTATTGTTATACATGTTGAATTTTTATTGATATATTATAAATTTATTTAATAGCACCCATCATCCACCACAATGAATGCATTGAAGACACCCGATACCGAGAAATCTGTGAACTCAAACCGGCTCAAAAGATTCAATGAGTTAGATGTCACTGCAATGCCCACAATTGATGTTGACGATGGCGATGGCAGCATAAATGGAGGCTGTGAAGGTTCGGGAAGAACAAAAGTCTCCCTAAAAAAAATCAAGAAAGAGAAGGTCAATAATTTATTTAAATTATCTCATTGTAATAAAATTACAAAGTTGTTTGTTGCTTATTAGTTTACTTAAATATGCAGGTCTAATGGTATTGTGGTCACTGATTGACGACATGGTAGCTGATGCATGCCCGTGATCTTGAAGATCTTTAGTGTATTTTTTAGCTGTATTTTATTTTCAAACAATTTTATTGGATTAAGATATTTAATGTATCTCGCATTTTAATACTATTGTTTTTTTTATTTGATTTTCAAAGAATTTTATTGTTTTTTTTATTAATTTGGTTTCTCAAAAAAAATGTAGTAAATTTATTTTCTTAATTAACTTAACAAATTATTAAGTTTATTTATTTAAAAAAAAAACATCGCCCGTGCGCGGAGCGCGGGCAAAAAATACTAGTATTAAGTCAAAGTTAAACAATAAACAGTATCAAAATTCATTAGAATCTTAAACACAAAATGCTTACACCACTTTAACTACTAAACCCCACTACCTAAATTACCGTGCCCAAAAGAAAGTAGCTACATTTCGCGGGACGGAGGGAGTATTATTTAGAATTAGTTTATTTTAATTTGTTTGAAATTGAAATCGAAATTTCTATCCAACCCATACATTACAGAAAATTACAGAAGATTTGATTAATTGGAACTTGATTACTATATGACAAATAGTGAATATTTTAATGAAACTCTTTTATAAAAAAACGTAAGGTTATCAAGACACTTTTAATCATTCTACCAATGATACACATCTATCCAAGTTATAGTGTAATGTAATTAATCTTATATAAAACATTGAATTTTTATCTACACTTTTTCCTCTTAAAGAGATTTTACTATTTAGGTATTCGCATCAAGTTTATTACGAACAATTGACTAAGGGACCATTCTAAACGTAGAGTTGTAGCTGTGGGATATAGTTGTTGGGAGCTTTAGGAGCTATAGCTATTAATTTTTGTATAAGTATTCGGTACAAGTAGTTGTAGCTGTCATAAATTATACTCCATCTTTCCCAATTAAAATGTCCTACTTACTATTTTTGGATGTTTCATCACAATGAAATGTCACTTTTTTATAAATAGAAATAATTTTTCCCTCCAACAACTATGTGGACCCCATCATATACTTACAAATCAACTCTACTTTAATTCACGTGCCCAACAGTAACAAGACAATTGTAATGGGACGGAGGGAGTAATTTGAAGAGAAGAATTAATTAAATTTGGAAAGTAGCTTTCGAAAGTTTCCAAAAGTTACTTAGCGTAGTTTATGATTGTAGAGCTTTTCGGAGCTGCAATTTATAGATAAAGCCTTCAAAAGCTAGTGTGCAGAACGGGGCTTAAAAAAATCTAACTATGAATTATCTTGATATGGTGCCTGATGGCCCGAACCTTCAAGTGAATGAATGGGTACTTTAAAAATATCGGACATCAAAATCACGGGGTGCTTGAAATGTCTTTGGTTTCTCCTTTGGGTTGGAAGATAATAGCAAGATAACAATTTGTGATATTGTAAATTTGGAATTTGGTGTAATACTTAAAATATTTCAGCAGAATAGTACACTTCAAACTTTTCAACTTCATGAATCAGTTGTTTTATACAAACTCTTTCGGATACAACAATCAACTATTCCTATACATTTGATAATTCACCATGTTTGAGAGTTTATATTTTTTAGGTGAATACCAGGGTATCCTCAGGCCACATTGGACTCAAGACTAATCCCTCGAGGATCTTCAAGGGCAATTAAGGGCGCCTCTCCCAAAGCATTTTTTTGCATACACAAAGCTCGAACCCGAGACCTTGCTTAAGCGACTAGAGCCCCCATCCACTCAAGCCAACTGCTGTTGGTTTGAGAGTTTATATTAAAATATATTTTAATAATGACTATTATACTGAAAGTAATAGTATTAAAGAAAATTTATTCATACATTACATACTTAAAAAATATATATATATCTTAACAATTTAAAATTTTATATTTGAAAAAAAAAATCATATTATAAATATTGAAATGACTCGAAAGCATCTATAGTAATTTCACATGCCCTTATTTCAAGAATTTGATATACACTAAATACCATTATATTATGAGATTCAATGACATTACAATAGAATTTTCAAATATGTGTACCGATGACATGCACTATCTATTTAATAAAATATTTTCATAAATTAATATTAGATCAATTTAAAATTTTATATTCAAATGTATTATAAATTGTTTGGATTGCTATAGATATATGTATTGCTATATTATTTAATACAATGTCAATATATAATATCAAATACACCATTTAATCGTTTAAATAATCAATTGAATTCGTTTGAATATTTGGGTGGCTGTAATAGCTTGCAATGGATTTGATATTATAGATTGACAATGGACACAATTTTAATAATCTTTTAGGTATTATAGCTATTAAATGGATTATAAATTCAATAAATGAGGATTGAGAAATGAATTAGTAGGATTTGGGAGGAAAAACTAAGTTGAGAATACTTAACTTTAGTATAATATAGGGGAATGGTTATGGTACTACCAATGTGAATGGTAGTACATCCAGACAAATCATCTCAACCATACAAAAATATCCAATGGCTATAAAATAAAAATTGCAGAATTGTCAAACATAAATAATTATATCTTTAGTAATAAAATCATTCACAAAATCAATTTAGTTATTTTTATCCTTAAATAAAGATCATATAAGAAATTTGCATAAGTTAGTCCTCTTTTGACACAATTCATGGCATAATAATAGAGAAATTATCTTTATTCATCTCTTTCACTCGTTAGTCTTTCATTCCTCTTAATTTGCTATTTTTCTATTTTGAATTTCTAAAATATGATCGGATATTTAGATTCCTTGCATCAAGTAGATAAATTTTTATATAAAGAACGTCCAAATCCGAGCTCATTTGAAAAAGTTAGCGCCATTTGAAGTTTGTAATATAAATTTTGTTCTATATACTACGTCGTTGAAATGCATAGGCTATGTCGCTGAATTGTAATGTCTCCATCGCTGAATTGTAAAGGCTCCGTCGCTGTATTACATAGCCACCGTCGCTGAAATGTAAAGACTGTGTTTTTTAAAATCGTAATGCACTTTAAATGGCTCTAACTTTCTCAAATGAACTCGGATTTTGACATTCTTTATATGAAAATCTACCTACTCGATGCAATGAATCAAAATTTCCCATAAAATTTTGAAAATTACAAATAGATAAATACCAGATTTTCAAAAGAAAGGATATCTTATGCTCGTTGTTTTGAAAATATGATATTTATATGTTTAGATTTTCTAAAATCCGAGAGAATATTTAAATTCCTTGCATTGAGTAGATAGATTTTCATAAAAAGAACGTCCAAATCGGAGGTCATTTGAGAAAGTTAAAGCCATTTGAAGTTTGTCACATAAATTTTGTTGTATTGGCTACGTCGCTGAAATGCATAGGCTATATCGCTAAATTATAACGCCTCCGTCGCTGAATTACATAGCCACCGTCGCTGAAATGTAAAGGCTGTGTTTCTGAAAATCGCAATGAACTTCAAATGACTCTAATTTTCTCAAATAAACTCGGATTTTCACATTCTTTATATGAAAATCTATCTACTCGATGCAAAGAATTTAAATTTCCTATCAAAATTTTGAAATTATAAATTGATAAATACCATATTTTCAAAGGAAATGATATCTTATTCTCGTTATTTTAAAAATATAATATTTATCTGGTTAGACTTTCTAAATTTTGGTAGGATATTTAAATTCCTTGTGTTGAGTAGATAGATTTTCATATAAAGAACGTCCAAATCCGAGCTCATTTGAAAAAGTTAGAGCCATTTGAAGTTTGTCATAAAAACTATGTTGTATAGGCTATGTCGCTGAATTGTAAAGCTCCCGTCGCTGAATTGCAAAGCCACCGTCGCTGGAATGTAAATGCTACGTTTTTTAAAATTGTAATTAACTTCAAATGACTCTAACTTTCTCAAACGAACTCGTATTTTGGCGTTCTTTATATGAAAATTTACCTAATCGATACAAGTAATCTAAATTTCGTATCAAATTTTAGAAATTCCAAAAGAAAAAGTAGATTATGAGGGAGAGAGAAGTATGAGCATGAGAATTGAGAAAAATGAATAGAGATTATTTGGATCTTATTGAAATTACAATAGTACCCTTTGTATTAATCTTAGCCATTGATTTCAATATTTCATCAATGGCTTGGATGTGCCACAGTACATCAAAAGACATGGGTCTGAGCACCCTAACCAAAGCCATAATATAGATATGGTTGCCTAATTAATTTTTCGCACATGTTATGGTGCGGATTGAATTCGGCGGTACGGTACAGACAAGAGGATTGAGTCGTTGACTTGTTATATGAATAGATGGACATGATTAAATTAATGGGTAAATTAGTAATTATACGAAACTAGATATTCATGTGGGTGTGAGACAAAAAATAACCGTCATGATTATTTACTAAAAATAGGTTTTATTTACTAAAAATAAACATATGTGCCAATGTCAGCGACATTGTATAGGAAATTCAGCGACATTGTATGGTGAATTCAGCAACGCTTACACTATATTTTCAGCGACATATTTATACTGGTCTCATCGATATATTATAGGTATTTCAGCGACTCTATAAGCAATATTCAGCGACTCGACGAGCCTACATTGCCGTATTTCGACAAAGAAGAAATATAATGATTACTTATTAAAAATAAAAATAAATTTGCCAACATTCACGGAAAAAATAAATATAATCATTACTACTACTAAAAATAGATAATCTTGAAGAAAATCAGCGACTTGATAGTTGTATTTCATCGAATTTATAGTCTCATGTCAGCGACATCTTTTGCTTGTTTGGAGTCGGAATCAAACCTAATTCAGCGACATATAGTGGTAGAGTCAGCGACACATCAAACCTAATTCAGCAAAGTAATATTACAAAATCAGCGACACATAAAACCTAATTTAGCGAAATAATGTTGTAGATATAGCAAAAGATTGTTTGATGCTCAGTGATATTTATTAAAGAAAAATATGCTGGATTCACTTTATAATGTCGATGAGTGCTTATGCTGCAATTGATGAGATTATTTAATGCTAAGTCGCTGAATATTTTTTAAATTATTTTTTTGGTGAAATCGGGTATCCCTATGCCACATTGGACCCAATTAAGGGGCAATTAGAGCGTCTCTCCCAAAGTAGTTTTTTGCATACACAAGGCTCGACCCCGAGACCTTGCTTAAGCGACTAGAGCTCCCATCCACTCAAGCCAACTGATGTTGATTTCTTAAATTATTAAATAAGGAAGTTTTTTCAGTCATTAAAGAAAAATATTTTGATTACAGGAAAGTATTTTGAATTAGATATGAATCACCATAGATTAGGAAATAATCTTGGTTTGGTATGTTTTACAATTATACCCATTTTGATTTATAGCCGTCAGATTTAAATCAATGGTTGGAATTTATTGTCTTCATATGCGGTACCCTTAATTTTTACGCCCCATTTCATTGATCAACATTATATATTCTTTTTTTCCTTTTCCAAGCCTTCATTGGGTGTCTAGCAAAAAAAAAAAAAAAAAAACATTATTCATTTTTTTTAATTGTTTTATGAATTACATTAGGTTTTGAAATAGAAGTATTTTTTTTAATAAAATTCATACACGATCCTAAAAGTCATTTAAAATTCTAATTGTAAAATTATCTTTGAACCAAACAAGGATTTAGAGTCCATCACATTTTACACGATTCCCACCAACCCCCTATCCCTCCCTTTTATTCCCCTTTGTAATTGTGTGGCATGGGCTCCCACCACCCCGTTCCAGACCTTCAATGGCTCATCCAAAAAAAATAAAAAATAAATGATCATAATCATTCTCATATATATATATATATATATATATATATATATTAACAACCTACACAGGTTAATGAATGGTGGGAGACATGCCACAAAAATTACAAAGGGGAAGGGGGATGGATAAGGCACCTGGTGGGGATTCGAACCCAGGTTAGGAGTCAATGGACTTGACCAAATGAGCAGGTCCACATCCCAACATATTTGGATTAATTGGGGGAGTTTAAGAATGAATCTAAAATTCATGTCATTCATTTAATATATAATTATGATTGTTTTAAAGTAAGTAACTACTCCATCCATATTCAAAAAAATTTAACATTTCTTGTTTTCACGCAATCCAATATACATTTCTAAAGAGTAATATTTTAAATTTTATAAAATTAAATTATAAAACTTTAATATATAAAACTACGTGATTAGACGAATCTAACAAGATCTGACTTGACTATATTTTATCTTATGTAACTATATGAAAAGATCGAATCAAAATTATTAAATGAATAGTGTTTACTATGCAAACGTTAATATTATTCAAATACGGAGGAAGTATTAAATAGAAGAATTTAAAATTCATTTTTTAAACCACCAGCAAATTTCAACTATAAAGTTGGATTTGATTTCCCACCCGACTTCTTTTTTTTTTTTTGAGGAAAAGAGTAATATAGTCCATTAGATAACCAAAAGTTTTACACCATGACAACAGAACAGTACAAGGCAAGTCCAAAAAGAAGGGAAGGCGTTGTACTAGCAACATCAGTACACTTCCTGAAATAATGTTGGAGAATGAAACAAAGTCGGATAACAGAATAGACCCATCTTACTCAAACCCAACCTGTTGCAGCGTCATATATCATCAGCATCCACCTATTCGGGATTTCATCCGTATCAAGAATGGCATCGTCCTCAGCATAGGGGCGTCGGCATCAGCACCTTCGACTTCATAAAGCAACGGCGAGGGCATGAATTCTCAAGAATGGCATATGCATTGTCGTTCCAAATGTCGTTCGATACAAGACCCACTGCTAAACTCTGGATTATTGAAACCGCAATAACAGCACGGCCTCTCCAATTCTCTTCAATAATGCTCACTCTCTAGATCGCCTATACATTAGTATTCTCATGACAAGGATCAAATTTCCACCCATGATCTAACTTCACAAACATGTCAACCCTGCACTTAAACAATTTACACAGCATCGAAACAATAGGACTTTGAATCATCAGAACAGGCCCTTTTCTAGGTAGTGGGATGAGGAAAATGTGAGGCTGGTGAGTGGGATGGGAAACTCGAGATAACTACACATAAAGACCAAGGCGAGCTGAAGGAATATCAACGAGGTTCGAGTCTTCTTATCCCTCCCCTTATCTATTTATAATTTGTGTGATAGGGACTCTCACTACCCTTTTCCTGGCCAATTGCTTCGAGGAAAGAAAAAAAATTACGTATCTCATTCAAACACATCCCTCAATATTTTTATGGTGGCATATATGTGTGTGTGTGGACAATACCATACTCGTCTATCTTCAATATCCAATTCCTTGTTTGCATTAGATAATGGTTCCAATATTATAATTTATGTTAATTAAGACGAATTTTAGAGCCAAATTGATTGATATGAAGTGCCTGGGAATTTTTATTTGTTTTTGGACACATAACGGTTTGCCTAGAGAGATAATGAAAGTACATGTAATATAAATTATAACTAAAAAATAACTAAATGGAGAACAACTGATGGGAGATTTGAACTCCAACTATAGGATCGGAATTACATTTGAGATGAATTGGGAAAGAGAAAGAATTTGAAGACCCAATTAATGATTCAGAGGTCGGTTCAATTGTTTTTTGCCTACTGTTTGACAAAGTTTTACTACAAGAATATTTTGTTTTCATCACCTTGCTAAATCTTTGTAACGAAGGAGCTTTAATGATGAATTCAGTCGTTCATCTTGTTAGTAATCAAATCTTGACAAAAAAGAATTCAGTAAAATTTAAAAAAAAAAAAAAATTCTTATGGTAAATTTGATCAACTAAAGCATGCAACACTAAGCCATCAACTTCCCTCATTCCTTTCTAAGAGTTTTTTGTTATTTTATTTTATTTTATTTAATTTTTCCTTCCAATGCACCCTTAAATGAATTTGGGGATTACAATTTTTTGTAAAATTATTTAATCACAATTAGTGATTAGGATAGTATTTTTTTAATTTTTGTTAATGGCGTACTAAGATTGACCTATATTCAGTTTCTTCAAGTATATCTTCAAGGGAAAAAAATGAAAAAAATTCAAACCACTCAAGCTTGAGAAATAATGCTTTGATTCAATTTTTTTTTTGGAGGAACCACTCAAGGCCTGGGAAATGGGTGGTGGGAGCCCATGCTACACAAATTACGAAATAAAAAGGAGGGACAGGGGACTGATGGAGAATCAACCTCCAACATTCCGTCGGAAATCAAAAGATTTAACCACTTGGGCTAAGTCCTCATCCCTGCTTTGATTCAATTTGTGCTAGTCTCAATCTCAACTTGACATGAAAAATGATGAATTCATTTGTTTTTTAAAAAAAGAAAAAAACCGAAACAAAATCGAATAGTTCAAGCTAGGAGCACATGTATGCGTCAAACTCACCCAAATTCAATTAATTAGGATAATCAAAATATTTCTTTAGCCATTCAATCATAAATAAATTATAGTAGTAATAACTAATTACAAATTCGAAAAAACCCATCACCTCATATATTTTCAATAATTAAAATTATACAATCCAACAATACGTTACTTACATACAACAATACGCTCACATTCGACGACCCTGAGGAAAACACATTTCGCCGGTCATTTCCAACCATCAATTCCATTTTCTATTAATTCTACTCTATTTTCCAATTAAATTTTCAGTTCAGTAGTCCAAACTTCAAACAATTGTTAGAAAAAGCGTTCCGGAGAATGGCAAGTGTGGAAGTCAATATGCTCTCGGCTGTTCCTGAATTTCGGCCGCCGGATTCGTGTGTGTTTTCCGGTGGAAAAATTTCTTTCCGTGATATAGTGTTGGATGGTAAAGCGGCAACTCCGGCTCCGCTTATGGCAAGTCCTGACAAGGATAAATTGGTCGTGTTAGATTTCATCGGGGGCGATCGTCTCAAACCAAGAATAACAATTGATCCTCAAGCTAAGGCGCTTATGTGTAAGCCTTGGGAGGATGCGTTAATACTGTCTGTGCTTGGGAAGAAGGCTGGATATATTGCCTTGAAGGAACGGTTGGAGAAGATCTGGAAGATGAAGGGTAAGTTTGCATTGAGGGAATTGGATGCCGGCTATTTTTTGGTGAAATTCAATCAGCAAACTGATCGAATAATGGTCCTTAACAATGGTCCATGGATGATTTATGATAGTTACATTTTGCTTTCTCCTTGGCGGGCTGATTTTGTGGCGGCGCCCGAGACACCCAAAAAGACTGTGGTTTGGGCTCGATTCCCAGGCTTATGTATTGAATATTTTGATGAATTCTTCCTGACTACGCTGGCAAAGGCTCTTGGAAAGCCAGTTCGGGTGGATGATATGTCCAAGAATGTTGATAGAAGTAAGTATGCAAGGGTATGCGTGGAGATTGACTTAGGTTTGCCTCTGGTTTCCAGTATCCTGATTGGGGATCAATGGCATAAAGTGGCGTATGAAGGGCTCCATCTATTGTGTACTTCTTGTAAGAAATATGGCCATGCAAGCAGTAGATGTCCTGACAGGGAGCAACAGACTAATGATGCAGGTCGACATGCAGTATACCCCGGTCCGGTGAACCCTACAGTTACGGCGGCACCAGTGGATGGGAAGGTCCCCGAGAAAGATGTGGCGGTTGTTTCTACGGGAACTGGTGAATCAGACATGGGAGGCTCCACGATACCTTGCCAACCGACAGGTGATGAATGGGTGAAGGTTGAACGAAGGAAAGCTAATGGACCACGGAAGAATTTGGTGGATCAAAGGGTTGGCTCTAATCCTAAGATGGGCCTTGCGGTCTCTAAGCCCACAAGCTCTAATACTTCTGGGCGGCATGGGCCCAAGGATGCACCAGCCCGAAGGAATGGGAAAGCGGTAGCTTTGAGCTCCCCTCAATCCAATGTGAATCGGCCAAATCTTGCTAAGCGAGCAAGACCATCACCGCAGGCGGGGGAATCACATTCGCCTGAACAACATGACCGGAGGATTTCAACCCCTTCATCCTCATCGCCGGCTCCTGCTAAACCTCCCGATGAGGGAGTTCCTATGCAATGCTAGGTATGTTGGAATTTTCCCCCAAATTTATCATGCTTATGGATTTCAGATCATTCAAAATTATAGCATGGAATGTGGGGGGTATGCTTGGGCATCCGACCAAGCGTGCGTTGAAAGAATTGGTCCGTCAGTATCAGCCGGATTTATTATTTATCCTTGAGCCGCAATCCCTTTTTTCGCGGTCTCAATTACTATTTTTCCAAATGGGTTATATTCCACTATGTGTACAAGAGGCGTCGGGTCGATCTGGAGGAGTCTGGATCCTTTCTAAGCTGGGGATTTCTTGCCAGGCTCAATTTTTTCATGAGGCTAATCGATTGCTTACTGTTAAGTTAACTAGTGGTGTGGTCAGTTGGTTTGTTACGGCTGTCTACGCATCCCCTCGCTACATGGAGCGTAGGGCCAACTGGGAGGATGTACAAGCTTTGGCAGGGCAAATTGATGGTGCTTGGTTGCTTATGGGGGATTGGAATCAAATTCTAGGTGCGTCGGAAGTGCGCGGTGGTCTGTTTAATCCTGCAAGGGCTGAGGAATTGGGTGAATTATTTTATGCTTGTGGTTTGATGTCTATTAACACACAAGGCGGACAATTCACGTGGTCTCGGCCTTTAGGGAATATCTCGAGGATTCATAAGACTCTAGATTGAGCAGTGGGGAACCTGGCTTGGGTTTCTCAATTTCCTTTTGGCCATGTTCAGGTTTTGCCTATGGTGGGATCGGACCATTGTCCTATTCTTCTTCGGTGTGCCAAGGATGGTCCTAATAATGTCTCTGTCCCTTTTCGCTGGGAGGCTTATCTCTCATTATTAAATGGGTATCGGGAGTCGGTGGCAGCAGCTTGGGAAACTTGTCCTGGAGCCTTTGGTGATCGGCTTAAACATGTGAAGGAGGTGTCTATCCAATATAAGCGTGAGCATGGGATGAATTTTAAATGGCGGAAAATTAAACTGCTTAAATGTCTGGAAGGGATTACTCGGGCCCTTGAGAGAACAGACTCCATTCGGCTTTATCTCTTAGAGATGGAACTGAAAGCTGAATACGAGTCTCTTTTAGCGCAAGAGGAACTTTTTTGGTACCAACGTGCCCGGGAGAAGTGGGTTAGATGTGGAGACAGGAATACGGCATATTTCCATGCCCGAACCAAATGTCGACAGCATCGATTGAGAATTCATGGCCTTCATCTTCAAACTGGTGAATGGTGTGAAGATGAGAATATTTTGCGATCTCAAGCCAGGATCTTCTGGCAGGATTTATATGCTTCCCCATCAGTCCCTGTTGACAACACTCATGATGATGGGATGGTCCCCTTGCCGGCTGCTTCGGCTGAACTACTTACCCCTTTAAATGGTGAAATTACATGTAGTGAGATTGAAGATGCGGTTAAAGAGATGAATGGGTTATCTGCTCCGGGGCCGGATGGGTTCCCGGCTTTGTTCTATAAACAGCACTGGAACACTGTTGGGAACTCAGTGGTTGAGTTTGTTAAACAAGCCTTTCTGGAACGATGCCTACCGCAAGAGATAACCAAGGGGCGAATATAGTTTTGATCCCCAAGGTGGAGAGGCCTGTTTCGTTCACCCAGTTCCGTCCAATCACTTTATGTAACGTCATTTATAAAATATGTACAAAAGTGATTGTTAACCGTATCCGCCCATGTTTACAAGACTGCATCTCGCCACAGCAATCTGCGTTTCTCCCGGGTAGAGGGACGGTTGATAATGCCCTCACTCTCCAGGAATTGTTGGGATTCGCTTCAGCTCCTCAATCTCGTCTTCGGGTTGTAATGCTGAAAATCGATATCGCAAAGGCATATGATAATGTCGTTTGGGATTTCTTAAAGAGCTGTCTTCATGAAATTGGGTTCCCGGGGGCGCTTATTGATTTCATTATGCATTGTGTGTCTTCCCCTACATATTCTCTGATATGGAATGGTCAATCCTTGCCAGAATTTCACCCGGGTAAAGGGCTCCGCCAAGGTGATCCCATGTCTCCGTATCTATTCTTGTTAGTCATGGAAAAGTTGTCTACCTTGATTAATTCTTTGGTTGCCAATGGAGAATGGGTTACCGTCTGTCTACCTGGATCCACAGTTGGGATTTCACATCTTGGTTTTGCTGATGACCTCATATTGTGTTCGGCCATGGACAGGGTGAGCATCCAAAATATTTCCACCAGCTTGGATAAGTTTGCTCAATCCTCGGGCATGGTACTTAATGCGCATAAATCCTCCGTCTACATCTCCCCAGCTGTCTCGGGCTTGGACAGGCAGTGGATTGTCTCCACTTTGGGCATCACTGAGGTTGATAGCTTTGACTCTTATTTGGGGTTCCCCATGGTTAGGGGAAGGAAACGTTGTAGCGATTACGCTTTTCTACTTGAAAGGATGCACACGCGACTTCAGGGATGGGCGGCCAAGCTCCTTAACAAAGCTGATCGCTTAACTCTCTGCCGGTCGGTGTTGGCGGCTATTCCCACCTATGTTATGCAAATGCATTGGATTCCTGAGACAGTTTGCAATGCCATTGACCGCAAAATAAGCCGATTTCTATGGAAGGGCAGTGGTGGCAAGGGACTTCATTTATTGAGCTGGGCTCAGGTTACACAGCCGCGAGTGGAAGGAGGGCTTGGCATTCGTCGTGCTCGACTTATGAACATCACTCTCCTTGGGAAGCTGCTATGGGGAGTTCTCCACTGTCCGCATAAACTGTGGGTAAAACTGGTAGTTGGGACTCGATCGGGATCGGATTTCCTTCATGCAATCCCTTCTCAATCGAGGTCTCATATCACTCGATTGTTATCTAAGCTGTCTCCCTTTCTCAGAGGTGGTTTTCAGTTTCGTTTGGGGGATGGAAGTGCCTCGTTGTGGTTCTCGTGGTGGTGGAAGGGAGGTCAGTTAGGGCCACTACTCCCTTATGTGGCTACACAGGATCTGACTCTCAAGGTTAAGGTTGTGATTGTAGAAGGCCAATGGGATTGGAGGGCTCTTTACACCCCTCTGCCGCCCTCCCTGCTGGCAGAACTTAATGGTTCCCCCCCCTCCTCCTTTACATCCTTTGGCAAATGACTTATGGGTTTGGACGGGTACTGCAACAGGGATGTATACAGTTAAATCTGCGTATAGATTCCTCTTGTCTAATTCTTCTTCCAGCTCGGGATGGAAATGGATTTGGGACGTAACGACCCCTGAAAAATTCTCATTCTTCCTGTGGCTGATTAGTCATGGAGCGTTGCCCGTCAATTACCTTCGGTTTAGGCGACAGCTGGCGCAGTCTCCATTATGTGTGCTTTGTGGAATTGAAGCGGAAACTTGGGACCATTGCCTATTCTATTGCCCTTGGGCTTGGCATGTTTGGCGGATGATTCGGGAGAAGCTTCCCCTGGATTGTGGAGAAATTCCTAAGGATTCAATTCGTCATTTCCTGAAGGCCATGGTTCAGGTTTATGGCGCTCTCTTTCTGGCTTCACTTTGGAATATCTGGGTTGAAAGGTGTAGTAGGGTGTTTGGTGGCAGCAGTAAGTCAGCCTGGCAGATGAAGCGTGACATTTTGTTTCTTGCTACAGAATTGGAGAAGGCGAGATCCCCGCCTGGACAAGGTCATGCTACTGTCCGCTTAGTTAACTGGAATATGCAGAGGGGTTTTGACACTATATTGCATGTGGATGGAAGTTCCACGGGTAACCCAGGAAGGGCGGGGTTTGGCCTAGTGGTTCGTAGTGATGATGGGCACTGGCTAGGTGGTGCTTCCGGTTTTCTTGGTGAAGCTACAAACACGTTTGCTGAGCTTGCTGCATTGGCAGCGGGGCTTTCCTTCGTCAGGGAGATGGGTATTAATAAGATCTGTGTTTATTCAGATTCCCAAACTGCAATTCAGCTATTGTCTTCCAAAGATAAGTTCCACCCCCTGACGGCACTTATATTGCGGGTCAATGAGATTAAAGACTCTTTTGTGGAGTGTGCGGTTTATCATGTGCTTCGGGAAGGAAACCAGGTTGCAGACCGGCTTGCTAAGCATGGAGCTTCGATGGAGGATTTCTTCACTACGTGGGCTTTTCCTCCTGATTTCGTAAGGGGGGGCATGGCGGCGGATGCGTCCGGTGCATGGTTCCCTAGGATCTAGTTTGGTGTCTTTGGCTTCTTTGTTTCCTAGCTTTTATTTTCACTTTGTTAATTTTTTCTTTTTTCTCTGGCTTCGGCTTTGCCAAAAAAAAAAAATTAAATTTTCAGTTTATCATTTATCCGCCTCCCACCATTTACTCTAAATTTTCTTCTTTTTTTTAAAAAAAAAATATTCTAAATTTTTAAAATAAAAACTAAAATCAAGAAAAATTTAGAATTTGTGATTGAAGAGGACCCAAACCATTGCCCATCCGACCCTACCCGTGATTGGATTTTGGGGTTATTTTTGGCTATTGAGCAAGATGGATTGGTGACATGTTAAAAGGTACTGCAACTATTTTCAAGGCAGCAAGCAGAGGAAGCACAAAATGAATTAAACTTCATATTGAAACATAAACATTGGTGGATCATCCAACTTGTGTACATTGAGAGACTAGTAGACCAGATATCATATTAATCACTCGTGGGTCAGATTAGCTTTTTGAATAGTGGATTTTCTGCAAATGTGAAACAAAGAGACGAATCGAAAATATTCTCCTTCCGTTCTAGACTCCCCCCGCCCCAACCCAGAAACTGATGCAAGGTTAATTACTATTTAGGGGGCCAGACAAAAGTGGAGGGAGAGACTGATGTTTACCATACTTCCTAAACATCCCCACCAAATATGAGTCAAATAACCGGTGTGGCTGCATATGTGTACCCCTAACGCTATACAGAAAACCTGTCGAGGATGGTTTTGTTTGTACCTTACGCGCAGCTTGTTATAGTCAAATTAACTACTGTTGTTGGGAGCCAATTTTTCCTGCAGCTGAACCTTGCTCAGCAACTGCTCAATGGTAGTAGTCGCTTCCTGAGGAAAAAGAATAAAAACATTATAGAGCGATAGCACCCTCAAAAGGGTTAAGAAAATAAAATCAAGTCATTTGATGAAAAGATAAACCTTCAATTTCTTCTTGAGATTTTCTGCCTCAATATTACATTTGTCTCTTTCGTCTGCAAATAGATCCAGCAAAGCCTCGTTCTCCGCCTTTTGCTGCTCATATAGTCGATTTGCCTCTTTTAGCTGTCCATTTCAAAGAAAATGACATCACAGTATGCAGGGAGAGTACTCTTTGGCTGCTATTAGAATAAAATGATTAATTACCTCAGCTTCTAGAGACTTGCATTTTTCCTTTTCTTTCAGTAAATCATTGATATAATCTCCAATAATCGATTCTTCTTTTTTTTTCAAT
The DNA here is from genome assembly GCA_030278955.1 of Hygrophila difformis. Classification (NCBI taxonomy): domain Eukaryota; kingdom Viridiplantae; phylum Streptophyta; class Magnoliopsida; order Lamiales; family Acanthaceae; genus Hygrophila; species Hygrophila difformis. Next base: position 30,137,052 of record JAOANR010000003.1, on the reverse strand, counting down.
CTGTAAAAGTTAACACACAACAGACAATATGAAGGTTATGGTGTCAGGAACGGGCAGTGCACAAGAAATTTAATAAAAAACTACCTTTCTCTCAATTGCAGGTTCTCTTCTTTTAACTGGGCTAAAGCAAGAGAACTGGGGCTTGTTGGCGAAAAATCATTGCAACCAGAACCAAAATCCTTCTTAGCACATGCAATGACATAATGCGGATATTCAAACAGGGAAATAGAGTCCATGGATAACACAATAAAATTAGGAGGACCAAATTGCTTCTCAATACTAGAGAAAACTAATACCCTCGATAATGCCAACACATAATCTATGCCCTCAAAGAAAAAGAAGCCTAAAAATTGAATTACCTGTGGGGCTGAATTTCTAGTCGTTCTGACAGGTCTTTTGGAAGATGAGCCATTTTGTACAGCTTCATGACTAAAAATATTCGGTGACTTATCTTTTCCATGCAAAGGCTTTGAAGATGAGCCATTGGCCTCCCTACCGAAAGTGGGGTTCGGCACATCATCATCACTGACATCCACCATGGGCAAAGAAGATTTTTCGACTGAACTTGGCCTCTTCCTGACCTCTCTGGCAGCACCCTTCCCGTCCAGATGCCCATTACCAAAATCCTTGTCCATCACATTGTGTGTCTTGTCACTTGTGGTGTGTTTTGTTCTCAGGGGAGAACTAGGAGAATCAGGTGTCATTTCTGGGGAAAAAAAAAGACCACTCGTCAGTGGATCCATAATATACCAAGTTAGTGCAATGCTTTTAATCCCTCATTCACAGCCATTCTTGAGGGTAAGAAACATGATCCAAAATGATTTTTCACATAAAAACTACAAGTTCACATTCAATAATAATAACTTCTATTCACAAATCGAATTTATTTTCAGCCGACCACTTTTTGCCATATACCGGCAGGCTGGAAAGTTAACCATGATACTTCTACGAGTTCTACCATATCACATATCCAAGTATTATATAGCATTTGCAAAAGGAACATAATGACAGTAATATTCATCTCCATTCAGATCTCAAAACAAATCAATATTTTTCCCGAAAACAGCTTCCAAACAAAGCTATATCATACCTTTTTCATAAACTCTTCTAGTACTGCCTCGTGGAGCATAACCTATTTTGTGACAATTTGAGGTCCTGAAATACACAAATGAAGGCAAAAATAGAAACAACACCAAAGAAAAAGTAACAACAAAGTAATATCGAACATGAAGCAAATCTTTTGACCAGTAAGAAAAAACACATACCAATATGTCCTCTGCATTTGTATTAATCGTGCTTCAAGCCTTGTAAGAATTGTTGTCCGCTCAAAACCTTGCTTATCATGAGCTGGTTCGATAAAATTTGCTTCAAGCACACCTTTGATGAAGAAAAGAAAAGTACACAAATAAGCAACCTAACGCGGATTAAACATGCCAAAGGATAAAGATTATAATGATACCAATAACTCCACGACCATCACTGCCAGGAGGATGCCATACTCTCCAAAATGGCTGGAAAATGATGGGGATCAAACATGAGTAATACGTTTAACAACTGAACTAAACAGACAAAACACAAGAAATTCCCAAATTGATATTACGATCAAGTTAAATCTTAAAAATGATGATAGAAATATGGTGCAAAACGCTAATAGGGAATTAGAATAAAGGTATCCGAATTACAAATACCTATTTCTTGTGACCTGGTTTGATTCTAACTGATCAAAACTTCATGGTTTAGGAAATCAAGGACTAACATTTCCAATTCCAATCCATAAACCAAAAGTCCGCTAAATTTTGTAGACTGGGTCTAAAAACAACTTTGACAACCATTTATTAAGAATATCTTTACAAACGACAAATACAAAACTGATCATTTATACTGATTCAATCTTAATAAAACAAATACTACTTATTAAAGATGCCTGAACTCAAATTTTAACCATGAGTCAAATCCACTGACTATACATATCCTTTTGTAGACATCAATAGTTTACTCAACAGCCATTCGCCCAGTATCTCATACATAAAAATAATTTTTAGGAAATCACTTTTCTCAACAAAGAAACTTATGCAACTGAACATAAACTACCTTGATGAGCCTATTTTTGTGATACACATTGAACCCCTGAACATCAAGGTGAGATTTTGCATCCTTCACAAACCCAACTGTAACAACAGCAATCATCTAAAATAAACATGAAAGTCAGTAAATGAAATGATATTCACAAAGATTACAAAGTAGCTTATAAGAAATTCCACTGATTTAAAAAACATTACATTTGAGTCCCTTGGAATACCATCAACTCCTGGCACCATATCGTCCCTTGGACGATATGTAATTTCTTTAGACATCATCATATCATTCACAACATTATGCTGCTCAACATCTTGACCGCGCAAGATAATTCGAAAATTCTGAGGAACCCTGAGATAGAGAATAGCCGCATAACTCTGCAGATCCAAGAGTCAACTTGGTTAAAAGAAAAAACAAATTCTGTTACGACATAACACCACTTGTATCCAGTTTTGTTTGCCATTATCATCCAAATAAGTAGGAAATTGTAAAAGCATCTTAGAAACTGACAAGTTTTGAACTAGCAACCCAATACCTAGAATACCCATACTACCCACTTTTCCTACTGTCCATCCACTCTCTACAGTCTACACACATGCTCTGTACACACCACAGCGTAGTTGCTCATTTTCAAACTCTTGTTTTGCTCTTCAATTATTGATTAGATAGAGAAAAAGAAAAAAAATAAATAAATAATAACAGACATAATAGTTTCCCTTCCATCATCATCTCTACAAATTTCACATCACAAGTAAATTATATTCTCCACCACTCAGTTAATTTCAAGCCATTTGAATTTACCCTAAATAACCTTCTGCAATTCTCTACAACTTTTAAGGTTATTGGTCCATGAAAAGGTGATGGGAAATTCATCTACCAAAGAGAATGTTCACCGGGGGGGGGGGGGGGGGGGGGGGGGGAGCAATATCACATAAATTCCTCAAACTAAATCGTGAAGATGCCAAACGCAACAAACAATTAATCCTGAAATAAAACCATGATGCTTTCACTAATATGTATTATAAGTAGCAAACAATTTTTGAAAAACATATTCATCCATTAATGGTTTTATCACCAGGTAAGTACTTATTCGCCCTGTTAGAAACACTTTACATAGATGGTCATGAGACGAGGGTTTAGATTTCTCTCAACTAGTGTAATCCATTGCCAAATTATAAAAAGAAGCTATTCAGGTAGAATGGAAACCAAGAACAGTTCGCATGACAATGGGTTCCTAATTGAAGCCAAGAACAGTTCGTATGACAATGGGTTCCTATATATGCACAATTTTGAAATGACCAAGAGAACGTGACAGCACGAGCAATGATACAAGGAGCTAGGGGAAAAATAGCAGTAATAATAGTCTCGAAAAGGATATCTAAAATTGTCAGAGAAGATAGCAGGCGGATTACCCGCAATGAATGCCTATATGTTAGAAAGTGCTTTGAGTTGGGTAATTTCTTTGCCATATCTATGTTCCTCTCCTCTCTGTTGGCCCCTCTGATTTGGATATCCTGCAGTTAACAATCCAAAAAAAATTTAGCCAGGAGATATGCTATATAAATCGAGCTTTCCACATAATTAGATTACCGACATACATGTGGATCTGTGTCAAAATCAAGTTCCAGCAAACCTTGATCATCCTCCCAAAGATTGTACACAAAAATCCGAGTGCCCTGCTCTTGCATCTGATTGAACTAGAGTTGCAGAGTACAAGAGAAAACCAGCAAAGAGCCAAAAACACATGAATTTAGAAGCCTAAAAGCGGTTTAAAAAAAAAAAAAAAAAAAGGATAAGACATGCCAAACTTCATTGAACACTCAGTTTAACTCAATTTTTTAAAAATTTTATTGGTTCATTAACTTTTTAATACCACAATAACCTTAGAGGCAACCAAAAATAATAGTGCCACTAACAACATACTAAAGACAACACCCCAAACAATCTTTTTAACAATGTTCAAAACTAACGGGCTGATTTTTCCTATTAACTCAATCTTTAGAATGATATGTCAAGCAACCATTGAAAAAACGATTTCTAGCAATAATAAGAGAAGAAAAGCACACTGTTTAGATGAAAACTAGATTATTTAAACGCACAGAAGGCTGAATAGCAAAAGCTTAAGAAATATGCAGACAAAGTTAATTGAGTTCTGTTGCATCAATAAATACAAAAAGAAATCAAATTTTAACATAAATTTATCATAAAATTGAAAAATATAATATAGAAAATTCTGAAAGTCATCATAATATCATAAAACAATACAGTACATTTCTAAGATAATAACCATTGCCTAACAAATAAGAAACCCTTCAAAAAACTACTACCATCAATGAGATGGAACCTGAAAGCAAAACAAAACTATCAAAAATCATTCAATTGTTCGCATGAAAGCACCTGAAACACTAACCTAATAGATTTTCGTAACTAAGGAAACCAAAAAAATAAACTTCCAAAGGATAATAATCATTGTTGTCACACCACCCCGTTGCGGCACGGCGCCGGCGGACTGCCATGGTGACAATATGGCATACAGTGTAATACATACATATATATATAGAATAAAATAATAGTACTATTATATAATATTATAAATGAAAATAATAATATTATATAATGAGAAAAGAACATTTGGTTACTTTGCCCGTTTGCCCACATGCTATGAGATCATTATATAATGAAAAGAACATAATAATTTACTTTTTCAAAATTTAAAAAAAAAAAAAGAAGAGAGAGAGAGAGAGAGAGAAGAGAAAAAGGTTATGAGTTATGACATAATACTATAATGTGTTATTTAATGAAAAGTATAATAATGGACTCTAGGAGAAGAGGAAAGGTTGAGGTCAGCACATTTAAAAAACAGAAACCAAAAATCAAAAGGGGGTACAACTTGGGAAAGGGTAAACAGCAAGACCGATGGTGAGCAGCAAAAGGCTGAGAGAGGCGAAGTGGGCAGGATTCGATGACAGAGAAGTGGTGGCGGATGGCCAGAAGGAATCGGATGGTAGAAGTTTCTGGGGAAGTCTGGGGCTAGGGTTTCGAAATTGGCTGTGTGGTGAGGCAAGCGCCTATGGGGGTCTTCTGCCACCGTCACACCACCATGGGCATTGCTCTATTAACTACTACATGATATACATTAAATCGATTATAACAGAAATTAATTATGTCAAAAAAAGAATTAAAAAGAAAAGTGTAAGTTGAATATAATTGAGAAGACAAATTCAAATTCATGTCACTTATCTCTCCTGAAAGAAATTCTCTCTAGAGTTTTTTTATTATGAAATGATGCTAAGACAAACAAATCTAATCTCTTTATAGAAATATGGAAACCAAATAAAGGAAATAAAGATAAGAACCCATAACAATTATAAGAATGAAGAATAATCCCACATTACCTGCTGAAGAAGTTCTACTTCACTTGAAAATGGAGACCATTGGACTATTGTATCGACATTTTGGTTCCACTCAGCAGCTGATGATCGGCCAATCCTAATCCAATCTTGTCCACTTCTTTCATAATCAAGCTTTAGAAAGAAAGTGCATCACAGCCAATGATCAAAGAATATTGCAATGGCTATAAGAATGCTGGCTTTAAGTACAAGAGCAATAAAGTAGCATATGCAGACATAGGGGTGAGTATCAAGGCAAATTTTCGCCTTTTTGGTAGCAGTTTTTTCTATCTAAGCCCAAATGGACACCAGAATTGTCGAGTATCCAATTAACTTTTCAGAATGTCGTTAAAACCTTCTAAAATGTCATATTAGTATTATTATAATATACTTACCTCTGCTCTTAAATAATTGCACCATTTCTACATTTCACGCAAACCAATAAACATTTTTAACTAGTAATAACTCATATTGTATATAAGTAAAAATTATAAAAATTTGATATTCTAAAACTACGTGATTAAACAAATCTATCAAGATCTTACTTGACAATGTTTTTTCTTATATAACCATGTTAAAAAAATTGATCAAAGTTTCTCAATAAATAGTTGCTACTATGTAAATGGCTCAATTAAGTGAGAACGGAGGAAGTATATATACATGTATTAACGTGCACTACATGCATATATTTAAAATACTTTATATTATATATATGTATAACATCACTCGAATTTAATATTTAAAAAAAAAACGAATAAAAAAATAATATTATTCCAACTATTTTAGAGCACTCCAATCTATCAAGTTTAGGTGTTTTAGCATCCCATGAATACACGTTTCATTAAATATAAATAGGACCTTGAATATTCTTACTTCAGGAATTCATGCTACAACTCACCATGGGAACCACAACATCTTCTTTCCCCGTGCTCCTCAAAAACGTGTAGGACAGCAAACCAACACTCTGGGATGGCCTAAGTATAATAAAAATAAATAAATAAATAAATAAATAATAATAATAATAATAATAATAATAATAATAATAATAATAATAATAATAATTAAGTGAATGCATTACAGATTTTATAACCCATATTGTGATTCCCACAGCTGGAAGTCATTTAAACATGATGTATCTATATTATCGCGAACACAGGACAATAAGTCTATGCATTATTACAATGTGTATATTAAAAGTTACATAAAGTGAAGGCAGCCAGTTGTATCAAGAAAACTATTATCCACATCAAATGAAATTTCCACTAGATAAAGTATGCAAACCTTTTCCCATTTGCCCCACGACATCGAGAAAAAACTATAACATCAGCTCCAAGTCTCATGGTGCTGGTCTTAAAGCCATTTCCATCTGGTATACAAATCTTTAAGAGTTAATCAAGGAGCATCGTAAAAATTATTTCGGAAATGAAATTGTATATGCATACTTGTACTGTGTAGGACACAGACACACACACTCACACACACACACACACACACATATATATATATATATATATAGAGAGAGAGAGAGAGAGCACATTGTCCAATAGCATCTTCCAATTTGCTCTTTGCCGAATAACCAAGAGACATGCAATGACGTAATTTTCCTGGATCCATTCCACCACCATCATCTACAAAAATATAAGAGTTAATGGACATCAGGACCAAATGGTAATTCAGAGAAAGAATTAATTAAGATATCAGACATTTTAGTTCACACAACCAGTAGACAAAAATAAATAAATAAATAAAGATATACAAAATCACTATTGGGAACGCATACAAAAAGTCTCAGTAACATCTGTAATAAGGGAAACAAATAAATTACCTTCAATCAGCAGCATTTTAGTCTCGTCTTTCCTGTTTATAACCATATCAATGTTTACATGTGTTGCTCCATTGCGAACCTAATGTCCAAACGCAAACAAAGTATATAATTCAGAAGCCAAAAGCAACCAAATTAACATTCTCAATAAAAATATCTAATGCACGTACCTCATCCAGTGAGTTATCCAAAAGCTCTGCAAAAGCTGAAACAACATATCCATTAGCACTTCAGAGCACAGAAACACACAACATGAATTTGACATTTTGAGAACAGGATAGTTCCTTTACCCCCAAGAACCCACTTATGGCTGGTCGCATTAGAATGTAAGAACTTGGGATGTACTCTAACACGATCCATTCCACCTGTACACATATAAGAGAATGACGAAATTAGCTGAGCCCATCTCATTTAACTGATATGAAATCTAACTAAGGCTGCGTTTGAGACAAAACACTAGCGTTTTGCGTTTAGCTTTTAAAACATACTAAATATAGCGTTAAAACTAAATATAGTGAACACTAATTTCAATAACCGCTAAATTCTAACCTCTAAACTCTAAACTTTGAAAGTTCCTCTGATCCTCTCCCAAAGTTTAGCTTTTCAAACTCGAAAATCTAAATCTAAATTCTAATTTTAAACTCTAACACCAAACATCATTACTCAAAACTATCTCAATTTAAAACTATTTTTCACCATTAATTCCAACCTTTAAACTCTAAACTGTAATTATTTCCCAAACATAGCCTAACAAAGAAAGAGAAGGTTGGGAGTATGAAACATAAATTTGAGTAGTAATGAGCCTCATAAAATCAAAAAACATTTAAGCCTCAATCGCACTTTCTGATACTAAATGTTGAAATTAACATCTCAAATTTCAAGAGATCTACACATGTTCGTCCCTTGAGACACAGACTTTACCATACCACCATTCCCATCTAATCACTCCCAATTAAGTTGGGGTTTTATTCCACCCTATCATTCCAAATTATATGATACATCAGCATTGCCATCATCCTTTGAGGTTAAAATGTCAAGGATTGGCAAACGTTTGCATTCCATTACCTTTGAAATGATGGAGCACAAGATCAACTAACCAGTATATATTTTGATGGTGAGCCATAAACAACATATTTCTCAAATGCATATAGCAATTCATAATCTTGCACATGTTTCAATTATCCTAAGAACATGACCAGCAGTTACAACCTGGAGCGTTCAACAAATTACCAAGACCAAACCTTTCTTGAGCACAACAGCAACTGAAGTATGTGGTACTTCACTCAAGTGCCAAACGTAACGGTACTTCAATTTGAATACAAAAATCGGAAGTAGAAAAGATGAATCAACTGACCAACTCTAAAAAAACAAAAAACGAAACTTAAACTCGAGAACAAAATCAGACATGCATTAGAATGTCGAATTCATAAAGAAAAGAGAAAATACAAGAAAAGGCATACCACCATTAGAAGCATCCCAATCACCGCCAGACGCTCCATCATAGTCCCCCGCCTTCCAGAACTGCTTTACGGTCGTCTCCGCAATCGACCTCTCTCCCGCAGGCGGAACCGCCAAACTCGACCGCTCATCCTGCTGCTGCCGCCAGGGCAACGGCAACGGGGACGGCGGCGACGGCTTAGCGGGCAATGGATCCAAAAACCCGACGGGCAACACCGCGGGTATGCCCGGCGCCGATCTTTTCCGCTTACCTTTGTAAGTAGCGGTTCTGTTTGTATTGGGAACATCATCTTCGGTGGCGGAAGAGTCGGAATCCAATTCGGAATCAGAACTGGACAACTCGATTATCCCTTCGAAGTTGAAATTAGGTTTGGGCTTCTTTGATTTGGGAATGTTGAAATCAGTGTCGTCGACAGTCTCCTGCTTGACATCGCTTCCGGCAGAAGTGGCCATTATTGTGGGAGCGAAGAAAAGGGGTCACGAGGGAGAGAAAGAGGCAAAGAATTTAGAAAGCCACCAGTAGTAATTTTGATCAAATTAATGGAGAATGGATTAATGTTCAATTTTGGCAACCTAATAATTTCCCACACCCACTTTTTATCTATATATATAATAATATAAATATAAAACAAAATAGTCTAACACACACTTTCCCACTCAAACCTTTTCCCTCACAAAATTCATTTTTTTACACTCTCTCTCACACACTAACTTATTTACGGTTCTGCCACTGGACCGTGCTCTACATCGATGATAATTACTTGACTAGATCAAAAAATCATAAATATTTAAATTATGTACACTAATAGAGAATGAAATGATCTCATAATTAAAGGGTGTAATTTGGAAATCATTATTACTAATTTGATAGTTAAAAGTGATAGTTTACTTTAATTGGTAGATCTTATAATATTAGATAACTAATTATAAACTTTATTGAAAATCTGTTACCATTTAGGTGTTATTAATATCAAATTAAAAGAGGTTATAGATAATAAATAATTGAATCCGATATATTTTATGAAGATATTATTGACATTTATGTTAATCATCGCAAATTTATTTTATTATGTATATAGCAAATAATTTATTACAATATTAGCCACCTTGAATAATTTGGAAAGAGATCCCTGCTCAATTTGAGTGCACAATTTTTGGGATTAATTAATAATTGAAAATGATGATGAAAAAATTAATATGCCAAAAATATAGCATGGATTAAATCTTTTCCCTGGACCATGCTATAATTCTATTCTCAAGTTTATTAATTATAATATTAACTTTGGAAAAAATATTGTGATGATTTAATATAGATACTACATTTTTAAATAGATTTTATCTATATTGGCAACTAAATCTTTCCATTTAAATATATCCATATATTGGAAACTAAATATTAAATAAAAAAATGAAAACTAAATATTAGAATATGTATTTTTTTAAAAATAAACCATTCTAAATATGTGTTTTTTTAATTTTAAAAATGTATATTACTTTATTAGATCAAAAAATCATAAATATTTTAATCCTCTACACTAATAGAGAATGAAATGATCCCATAATTAAAGGTGTAATTTGGATATCATTATTACTAATTTGATAGTTAAAAATGATAGTTTACTTTAATTGGTATATCTTATAATATTAGATAACTAATTATAAACTTTATTTAAAATCTGTTACAATTTAGGTGTTATTAATATCAAATTAAAAGAGGTTATAGATAATAAATAATTGAATCTGATATATTTTATGAAGATATTGTTGACATTTATATTAATCATCGCAAATTTATTTTATTTGTATATAGCAAATAATTTATTACAATATTGACCACCTTGAATAATTTGGAAAGAGATCCATGCTGCTCAATTTGAGTGTACAATTTTTGGGATTAATTAATAATAAAAAATGATGATGAAAAAAATTAATATGCCAAAAATATAGCACGGATTAAATCTAATTTAACCAAAAAATAAAATATAAATTATTAATTATATGGTAATAAAATCATGATGGTAATAAAATATGTATGTAATATGTATTAATTATTTTATTTGTGCAAATGAGATTTGCGGTGATGGGGAAAGCAGATGCAGAATTTGTACAATGGGGATGATGGAGGGAAATAAAATTTTTAGGATATTGATTATAATTTTTCTATAAAATGATTTTTATTTATATTTGGCAACTAAATCTTTCCTTATTAATTTATCCGTATTTTCAAAACACAATATAAAATAAAAATGGAAACTATATATTACCCCATAAATAAAGCAAAAATGATGGTGTAATTGATTTACATTGATTATCAAAAGATTTTTATACATATCTATCACAATTAATAAGGATATTCGTATACCTTTTTTATGAAAAGATTTTTATTTCTATATCTGTGACATTTCACTTCCCCATTATATACTATATAATGTCATTTGTTTATATTGGCAACTAAACAAATATTCAGCTACATGATGGTAATAAAATATGTATGTAATACCCGAGAATTTTACTACATAAAATAAATAAATAAATACAATAAATAAATAAATAAATACATCAATATAATAAGTAAATAAATAAACAAATCAGTAAATACATAATAAATAAATATAGAAGAAGTGAGAAATGAAATTAATTAAAAGAGATTTAATTAAACAAAAGAAATTAAATAAAGTTAAATAAGTCGCTATACGGGTATCCGATATAATTCAAAACCAAAACGTAACATTTGATCCGGAAGAAATAACGACACGAAATAGAAACCCGAAGAGAGTCCGGAAATTGGAATCCGGGAGCATAGGGGGATAGAAACCCAAAAGAGAGGCGGAAAAGCACGACGGATCGCACGACCCGCCCGGACCGAAGTCCAGGCGAAGTCGGCACGCTGGCCGCGCGGTTTTTGAGCAAAACGCGCGCCAACCCCGCGCCACTTGACAGATTCGCCCGTTGCGCGAATCTCTCGCCCGAACGCGGATTTTTCGACTTTCGGTTGAACGTCTCTCGACCCAAGACCCTTGGGGTCAGATTTTGGACACCCTAGGACCTAGACATCTATAAATAAACCCCCTCGGAAGCCTAAGCTCTTTTTCAAAACCCTACGATACTCTCTACACACACAAGTCGAAATCCCGGAGTCTACGGAGGCATCGAACACCAAGGCAGCAGCTTTGGACGAAAATCCAAGGATCTCCGACGTTGTGGTAAGCCCTAGTCCAATAGATCCTTTCACGTTTCAATCCGAAAATGGATTCTAACCTCGTTTCTTTTCTCTTTACACTCCGAATCGAATCTAGAACGAGGAACCCGACGAACGGAGAGGATAAACGGTGATCTGGAAGCTACGCCTCCGAAATAGACATCCCGGACGTTCATAAATCAGTAAGTTAATTCTTACATGGTTTTGGGAAATTTTAAAACATTCGAAACTAAAAGATTTAACAAGAACTCATAAATCTGTCAACTTTTGGTTTCTACAGACGCAACAGTTTTGATGAATTTTTCCGAACCTTAAAACGAACTCAAACGAAAAAACTTAAAACATGAAAAACGTTCCTAAGGCTTAGATCTATCTACTGTAAATTTTTGAGAATTTTTAGAGACGATTTGATATGTGAAAACCAACCGAAACCGAACTGCTTGAATCTAGATCTTGAAATTCTTGACAGAACTTAGGATCACGTTTTTGACATAGGATCTAGACCGTTTTAGATCTTTGGCCAAATATGAAAGTCGTAGATAATGGTCTTAAGATGATCTCTGTAAAATTTCATCAAATTTGGAGTTGAATTGCTATGGTAGAATTCGAAATCTTTAAACTGTGATACATTAAATTCGGACAGAATTGTTCTTCTATGAAAATTGGTGTTTTTGACCTATTTAGGTATCTCGGATTGAAAAAGTTAAAACACGAAAGTTGTAGATCTCGACGTTTCTGAGTCAGACGTGAAATTTTATAATTTTTGGAATTAAATCTGATTTTAGAAGAATTTTAGAGTAAACTGTGGTTTACCGGAAACAAAATCTTGAAATCTTGTTGAAACATGGAATTAACCTTTAGGGTTGAAATGAGTTGAGATATTATTTTTAAATAAATACAATTGAAGTCAGATTTAAAAAAATTAAATCCCCTTACAAACTTGATAAATTAAAATTATGGGTGAGTGCTCTGCAGGGTGCCCCCTAACTGCTTCACTTCGTGCCTTAATGGACGATGGTGACCCCGCGCGCTAAACTTGAGATATGATATTGCCAAAACGGCGAAATATAGAGCCTACACTCTCGAGAATATCCACATGGGTTTCCCGAGGCTCCGGAGTGGTACTGGGTATGGCTGATACGGTTGCGGCCGCCGGGCTACCGGCTAAACTTGTTGACATCGCGATACTATCGTGAAATTTCGAGATACCAAATCGAGGATGTAATGGGGATATTAAATTTAATTAAATTAGATTAAATTATGTTGTCCAATTAAATTATTTAAATGCTTTATTTAAATTATGACTATTATCTTAAACCATGCGAAATGTGTTGTTAAATAGAGCCCTGGAATAAATTATGCAATTGGATAGTTGCTTAGATTAAATTGAATATTATGTTATTATCATGTTTTTATTTAAGTATTAAATTAATGGCTTTTAAACCCTACGATCATGCATGTGTTAATTTACTCAGCAAGTTTGCTGACCAAAACCGTTTTTATTCCTTTTCTTACAGAATATGTGGAATGAGCATGTGTGAGCACGATTCATGCATGGGATTTTGGGAAATATTATTTTGCTTTTAAATTCGTACTTTAGACTATATTATGAACGGGCCTGTTTAACCCGTGTTTTGGCCATGTCGGCCCTATTTATATTTTCCGCTGCAATACTATACTAAAACAATTATTTCCGCTGCGCTATGATATTATTATTTTCGTATTACATTGTATGGGCTATTTTGAATGATTTAAATGTTTTAAATACTGCAATACCTAGCCTTGCATCTCTTTAGTAAGCTCGGAGAAACCGTGTCTTACTAGGGAGATGTGGCGGTGACATCCCGACCTGGGTGACCAAAAACCGGGGTGTTACAAGTTGGTATCAGAGCCCGGCTATTTTTAAACTATTATTTTTAAACCATTATTATTTTTAAAGTACTATTAATATTTTGACTATTATTTTAAATTTTAACGCATCAGTTCCATGGAAAATTTTTATTTTACAACCCATGGAAAATATATATATATGGCGCATTAAAATATTTTTGGGGGGGGGGGGGGGGGGGGGGGGGGGGGAATCATCATTCACATTTGCATATTGCATCTCTTTTATATAGAGAATTTAGGATCTTGACGAACTCGAACTTAGAATCTTGGCGAATTGAACCTAGAATCTTGGCGAATTGAACTTAGAATCTTGGCAAATATTAACTTAGATCTCTTGCTTGCGCTAGATGGCTAGTCAAGACATGATGCAGTTGATGATCAGGATGATGAGCGTTCATCTTTATTCCCACCAAACCTTAGAGCAAATGAAGTACCGTATGGCTCAATTGGAGGCCAATTTACATCACATGGGCAACTTGAGAGAGGCGGATCATCACCGCATAAACCAACTCGAACGCCAAGTCCAAACCCTCACTACACAAAACTTAATACTAAAGGAATACATCGATGCCCACGGGCAAGACTTGAACACTATCTTTGACGAGCTACTGCCGCCGAGTTCGGAGGAGGAAGATCCGGAGGAAGATCCTGCTACCCCACCGAAGGACGTCATGAGACGCTAGGAATTCTATTGTTAGATACTATTTTGCTATGAAAATATTTCTACTTTTGTACTAAAATCTCTTTTGAGGAAATAAAATGCCCGATTTATTTATAAAAAAAAAAAAACCCGGACAGATCTGTCCGTACAGCAGTACAAAAAAAAATCGAAATAAGAACAAATTAAAAAAAACCCAGAAGCGTACGACGCTTCTTAGTTCGATCAAGCACCACGTGCTAGATCACAAAACACATATACATTGCTTAGACTATATGCTAAATTCACCAGTCCTAATCTATCCTATTTGTACCAGAATGGCACCCAGAGGAAGAGGAAGAGGAAGAACTCAACCCGCTCCCCAAACCACTACTGAAACTCCTACTGAGACACCACCAAACGTCACTGAACCGATTCAACCTGAGATTGAACAACCCCAAGGTGCGCAGGACGCCCCCACACCGAATAATGTGGGCAATCGTCTTAGGACGATAGAGGAAGTGTTGATTGCGCTCGGAAACGCGCAAGTCAACCAGGGTCAAGCTGCGGCGGTACCTCCGCCCCAAGCTCGCCCTAACTACCTGGCGATGGTGAATCCTTACCAGCCGCCCCACTATGCTGGTGAGGAGGATCCAGCTAAACTGGAAGAGTGGATCCGGACCTTCGACAAGCTGCTGGGAGCAGTTAAATGTCCGGAAGGAGAAAGAGTGCATGTCGCCTCATACTACTTGGGAGGTGAAGCTGACGACTGGTGGCAGGCGACGCAAGCCAAACTGACTGAAGATGACGAGCCCTACTCATGGATGGAGATGATGGAACTACTCAGGGATCGATTCTATCCCTTGAGTACTAAAGCTGCCATGTACGAAGAGTTCCTGTCGCTGAAGCAAGGAGGCCAAACGGTGCAAGAATACTACACACGCTTCAAGGAGCTGGTGAGGTTCGCACCAAGGCTAGTGCCTACTGATGCGGAAAAGGCACAGAAGTTCGAGATGGGACTGAACCTGTCTGTGCGCGAGGTGATCGCGGGGGTACACTACCCCGATTTGCAAGTTGTGTATGACCGCGCTGTGGCGGTGGCACGTGTGGAGCAGCTGAAAAGAAGGGTGAGTGGGGAGTCCAGCAGGGGTCCCCAAGACAAGAAAAGTCGGGACTCAAGAAACGAGAACAACACTGGAAGGAACGAACAACGTAGAGGGTCGAATATGCCCCAACAAAACAACACTGGAAGGAGGTTCAACCAAGAAGATCCGGTACCACCTTGCCCGAGATGTGGACGACCCCATCTGGCAAGGGGATGCCCGCAACAGGGCGCCTGTTACCGATGTGGTCGAATGGGTCACGTTCGACGGGATTGCCGGACTAGGCTCGAGAACATAACAAGGAGGGACGATTTGGTCACGGGGCAAGAACAGCCTCAAAATCAAAACGGGCGAAACGGGAATAACCAAGGGTACAGACCCCCTCAAAATAGGCCGCAGAACCAAAACCAGAACCAACGACCTCCGCCCCCTCAGAATCAAAACCAGCAACAAAATCAGCAGCCAAATGCAAATCAGCAGGGCAATCAGGGACGCCCTATGGGGAGGCTGAACGTGGTGAATCAAGTGGACGTGCCTGCGCAAGGAGAAGTGATGGCAGGTACATTTTATGTTTTGAATACGCCCCTTAGAATTCTGTTTGATTCTGGAGCTAGTTGCTCGATTATAGCATCAAGGATAGTGCCTGAGTTAGATCTACCTAAGTGCGAGAGAATTAGCTTAGGAATTCAATTGCCTTCTGGAGAAGTAGTGTCTTGCTCTAAACGATATAACGGAATTCCTATAGTGATAAAAAACGTAGAATTCTTCGCGAACTTGGTAGAATTTAACTTAAGAGACT
Organism: Hygrophila difformis; assembly: GCA_030278955.1. Classification (NCBI taxonomy): domain Eukaryota; kingdom Viridiplantae; phylum Streptophyta; class Magnoliopsida; order Lamiales; family Acanthaceae; genus Hygrophila; species Hygrophila difformis. Next base: position 30,120,679 of record JAOANR010000003.1, on the reverse strand, counting down.
TTGACATCATACTGGGGATGGATTGGTTATCCCAGTATAAGGCGGTGATCGAATGCCAAAAGCAAAAGATCACCTTGTCAAAAAGTAGGGGAAAGAGAGTTATCTTTTACTCTCAGCCCCCTAAGAAGAGCAACAAAATCGTTAGTGCACTTAAACTAAGTAACTTGATGCGTAAGGGGTATGAACTATATGCGTGCTATGTGCACAACCTTGAGGCGGAAGAGAACAAGGTTGATAGCATACCAGTGGTAAGAGAATACCCGGACGTGTTCCCTGAGGACGTTCCGGGCATGCCACCTGAGAGAGATCTTGAATTCACTATAGATCTCATTCCGGGGACATAGCCTGTCTCAAAAGCTCCGTACCGGATGGCACCACTGGAAATGAAGGAGTTAAAGGAACAACTCGAGGAACTGTTAGGAAAAGGTTACATAAGACCGAGTACGTCCCCTTGGGGAGCACCGGTTTTATTTGTCAAGAAGAAAGACGGAGGACTACGTCTCTGTATAGATTACCGAGGACTAAACCAAGTGACCATCAAGAATAAATACCCCCTACCGAGAATAGAGGATCTGTTTGATCAACTGAAGGGAGCTTCAGTATTCTCGAAGATCGATTTGCGATCTGGATATCATCAATTGAGGATCGCCGAGAAGGACATTCCGAAGACGGTGTTTCGAACGCGATATGGCCATTACGAGTTCACAGTGTTATCCTTCGGGTTAACAAATGCTCCGGCCATGTTCATGAATCTCATGAACAACGTATTCCGAGAATTGTTAGATCAGTGCGTCGTAGTGTTCATCGACGACATCCTGATCTACTCAAAGAGCGAGGAAGAGCATGCCCAACACTTACATCAAGTGTTAGGAATCTTGCGAAGAAATCAGCTGTACGGCAAGCTGTCGAAATGCGATTTCTGGTTGAAAGAAGTGGCATTTCTCGGACATATCGTATCCGCTGCTGGAGTATCAGTGGATCTGGCAAAGGTTTCTGCCGTAACGGAGTGGGCAACTCCGAAGAGTCCAACGGAAATAAGGAGTTTCCTTGGATTAGCTGGGTATTATAGGCAATTTGTGAAGGAATTTTCAAGGATTGCACGTCCTTTGACCCAACTACTGAAGAAAGGAGCAAAATACGAGTGGACCGAAGCATGTGAGACTGCGTTTCAAGAGCTGAAGAAACGACTCACAACCACACCCATATTAACACTACCATCAGAGAATGGTGACTTCGAAGTTTACAGCGATGCTTCGAAGGAAGGTTTAGGTTGTGTCTTGATGCAAGACTCGAGAGTCGTAGCCTATGCATCACGCCAACTAAAACCCCACGAAGAGAATTATCCGACACACGACCTGGAGTTGGCAGCAGTCGTTTTCGCTCTAAAGATATGGAGACATTATCTTTATGGGCGGAAGTGTCGAATGTTCACCGACCACAAGAGCTTGAAATATATATTCACTCAGAAGGAGTTGAATTTGAGACAGATAAGGTGGATGGAACTCATTAAAGACTACGATTTAGAGATAGCATACCACGAGGGGAAGGCGAATGTGGTAGCCGATGCCCTAAGTTGGAAAACCCAACACGTGACAAACTCGTTGGTAATTCCGCCGGCATTGTACATGGAATTGGCAAGATTGGAGCTAGAACTTGTGCATCCGGGCACAGTGAGAGAAACGGTCAATGCCATGGTCGTAGAAACTCCAATATTGGACGAGATTCGACTCGCTCAACCGGGCGACCCGAAACTCGAGAAGATAAAAGGGTATATTGCCAAAGGAAAGGCAATAGGATTTGCTGTCCACGAGGATGGAAGCATCCGTTTTAAAGGGAGATGGTGTGTGCCCCTTAAATGTGCCGAGTTGAAGCAAAGGTTGATGGAGGAAGGGCACAACACGCCATATTCCGTACATCCCGGAGGTGACAAGCTATACAAATATCTGAAGAAGATCTATTGGTGGCCGAGAATGAAGAAGGAAGTGGCGAACTTCGTGGCGAAATGTCTCACCTGCCAAAAGGTTAAGGCAGTGCGACATAAACCCTTAGGACTGATGCAACCACTAGAGATTCCAAGTTGGAAGTGGGATAGCATCTCAATGGACTTTGTCTCGGGATTACCTCGATCACCTAAAGGCATGAACAAGATTTGGGTGATTGTGGATAGGCTAACGAAGACAGCCATATTTATCCCAATGAAGGACACGTGGACTATGGACCAATTGGCCCGAGCCTACATCGATAATGTGGTACGACGACATGGAGTACCACATGATATCATTTCCGATAGAGACAGTAGATTTGTCTCTCATTTCTGGACGGAGTTACAAAAAGCTCTTGGTACTCAAATCAAAATGAGCACCGCATTCCACCCAATGACGGATGGACAAACCGAGAGGACAATCCAAACACTAGAAGACATGCTGAGAGCATGTGTGTTGGAATTCAAAGGGAATTGGGAATCTCATTTACCCTTAATTGAGTTTTCCTATAATAATAGCTACCATGCTAGCATTGGCATGGCACCTTTCGAGGCGTTGTATGGACGAAAGTGCCGAAGCCCGTTGAGCTGGGAAGAAAATGATAAGTCCGTGGTGGTGGGACCACAACTTATCGAAGACATGGCTTAACAAATCAAGGTGATTCAAGGGAAAATGAAAGCCGCTCAAGACCGTCAAAAGAGTTATGCCGACGTGAGACGACGAGACCTAGAATTTCAAGTGGGAGATAAGGTCATGCTAAAGATATCACCCATGAAGGGGGTGATGCGCTTTGGCAAGCGAGGGAAGTTAAGTCCTCGATATATAGGACCTTACGAAATTCTAGAACGAGTCGGAACTCTAGCTTACCGATTGGCTTTACCGCCACAATTAGATAGAGTTCATAATGTCTTCCATGTCTCGCAACTAAAGAAGTATGTGCCGGACCCGACACATGTACTTCAACCGGAGATAATTGAGCTCGATGAAGATTTGACTTATGAAGAAGTCCCAGTGCGTATTCTCGACACTAAGGAACGAGTAACGAGGAACAAAACCGTCAAAATGATCAAGGTTCTTTGGGCAAACCACGAAAGTGAGACGGCAACTTGGGAAGTAGAATCCGACATGAGAGAACGCTACCCGACATTGTTCCAAACCGATACCGACACAGTTATGGGGACATAACTGCAATCTTAAGGGGGAGAGGATGTTATACCACCTATTTTTCGTGCATCTTTGTAAACTTTTGAACTACGTTATGGCTTGATCCCTTTACCGGGTACGTAGGCAGCTTAGAAGTCTTAATTCTAAGTTCAGTCACAAAATAATAAAATAAACAAAAGACCTTAAGGATATTCGTATACCTTTTTTATCAAAAGATTTTTATACATATCTATCACAATTAATAAGGATATTCGTATACCTTTTTATGAAAAGATTTTTATTTCTATATCTGTGACATTTCACTTCCCCCATTATATACTATATAATGTCATTTGTTTATATTGGCAACTAAACAAATATTCAGCTACATGATGGTAATAAAATATGTATGTAATACCCGAGAATTTTACTACATAAAATAAATAAATAAATACAATAAATAAATAAATAAATACATAAATATAATAAGTAAATAAATAAACAAATCAGTAAATACATTAAATAAATAAATATAGAAAAAGTGAGAAATGAAATTAATTAAAAGAGATTTAATTAAACAAAAGAAATTAAATAAAGTTAAATAAGTCGCTACACGGGTATCCGATATAATTCAAAACCAAAACGTAACATTTGATCCGGAAGAAATAATGACACGAAATAGAAACCCGAAGAGAGTCCGGAAATTGGAATCCGGGAGTATAGGGGGATAGAAACCCAAAAGAGAGGCGGAAAAGCACGACGGATCGCACGACCCGCCCGGACCGAAGTCCAGGCGAAGTCGGCGCGCTGGCCGCGCGGTTTTTGGGCAAAACGCGCGCCAACCCCGCGCCACTTGACAGATTCGCCCGTTGCGCGAATCTCTCGCCCGAACGCGGATTTTTCGACTTTCGGTTGAACGTCTCTCGACCCAAGACCCTTGGGGTCAGATTTTGGACGCCCTAGGACCTAGACATCTATAAATAAACCCCCTCGGAAGCCTAAACTCTTTTTCAAAACCCTACGATACTCTCTACACACACAAGTCGAAATCCCGGAGTCTACGGAGGCATCGAACACCAAGGCAGCAGCTTTGGACGAAAATCCAAGGATCTCCGAAGTTGTGGTAAGCCCTAGTCCAATAGACCCTTTCACGTTTCAATCCGAAAACGGATTCTAACCTCGTTTCTTTTCTCTTTACACCCCGAATCGAATCTAGAACGAGGAACCCGGCGAACGGAGAGGAGAAACGGTGATCTGGAAGCCACGCCTCCGAAATAGACATCCCGGACGTTCATAAATCAGTAAGTTAATTCTTACATGGTTTTGGGAAGTTTTAAAACATTCGAAACTAAAAGATTTAACAAGAACTCATAAATCTGTCAACTTTTGGTTTCTACCGACGCAACAGTTTTGATGAATTTTTCCAAACCTTAAAACGAAACTCAAACGGAAAAACTTAAAACACAAAAAACGTTCCTAAGGCTTAGATCTATCTACTGTAAATTTTTGAGAATTTTTTGAGACGATTTGATATGTGAAAACCAACCGAAACCGAACTGCTTGAATCTAGATCTTGAAATTCTTGACAGAACTTAGGATCACGTTTTTGACATAGGATCTAGACCATTTTAGATCTTTGGCCAAACATGAAAGTCGTAGATAATGGTCTTAAGATGATCTCTGTAAAATTTCATCAAATTTGGAGTTGAATTGCTATGGTAGAATTCGAAATCTTTAAATTGTGATACATTAAATTCGGACAGAATTGTTCTTCTGCGAAAATTGGTGTTTTTGACCTATTTAGGTATCTCGGATTGAAAAAGTTAAAACACGAAAGTTGTAGATCTCGACGTTTCTGAGTCAGACATGAAACTTTATAATTTTTGGAATTAAATCTGATTTTAGACGAATTTTAGAGTAAACTGTGGTTTACCGGAAACAAAATCTTGAAATCTTGTTGAAACATGGAATTAACCTTTAGGGTTGAAATGAGTTGAGATATTATTTTTAAATAAATACAATTGAAGTCAGATTTAAAAAAATTAAATCCCCTTACAAACTTGATAAATTAAAATTAGGGGTGAGTGCTCTGCATGGTGCCCCCTAACTGCTTCACTTCGTGCCTTAATGGACGATGGTGACCCCGCGCGCTAAACATGAGATATGATATTGCCAAAACGGCGAAATATAGAGCCTACACTTTCGAGAATACCCACATGGGTTTCCCGAGGCTCCGGAGTGGTATTGGGTATGGCTGATACGGTTGCGGCCGCCGGGCTACCGGCTAAACTTGTTGACATCGCGATACTATCGTGAAACTTTGAGATACCAAATCGCGGATGTAATGGGGATATTAAATTTAATTAAATCAGATTAAATTATGTTGTCCAATTAAATTATTTAAATGCTTTATTTAAATTATGGCTATTATCTTAAACCATGCGAAATGTGTTGATAAATAGAGCCCTGGAATAAATTATGCAATTGGATAGTTGCTTTGATTAAATTGAATATTATGTTATTATTATTTTTTTATTTAAGTATTAAATTAATGGCTTTTAAACCCTACGATCATGCATGTGTTAACTTACTCAGCAAGTTTGCTGACCAAAACCGTTTTTATGCCTTTTCTTACAAAATATGTGGAATGAGCATGTGTGAGCATGATTCATGCATGGGATTTTGGGAAACATTATTTTGCTTTTAAATTCGTACTTTAGACTATATTATGAACGGGCCTGTTTAACCCGTGTTTTGGCCATGTCGGCCCTATTTATATTTTCCGCTGCAATACTAAACTAAAACAATTATTTCCGCTGCGCTATGATATTATTATTTTCGTATTACATTGTATGGGCTATTTTGAATGATTTAAATGTTTTAAATACTGCAATACCTAGCCTTGCATCTCTTTAGTAAGCTCGGAGAAACCGTGTCTTACTAGGGAGATGTGGCGGTGACATCCCGACCTGGGTGACCAAAAACCGGGGTGTTGCAATGTATGTAATATTAATTATTTTATTTGTGCAAATGAGATTTGCGGTGATGGGAAAAGCAGATGCATAATTTTTACAATGGGAATTATGGAGGGAAATAAAATATTTAAGATATTGAATATAATTTATCTATAAAATGAATTTTAATTATATTGCAACTAAATCTTTCCTTTTAAATTTATCCATATTTTAAAAATACAATATCAAATAAAAAAATGGAAACTAAGTATTACCCCATAAATAAAGCAAAGATTATGCGGTAATTGATTTCCATTGATTATATTGATTACATTGATTACATTAATTTACATTGATTAAATTGATTTCCATTGAATAAACGAAAATGAAATGTTGACTATAGACAATGAAATGATTATGGAAAGAGCAAAGAATAATCGTAAAAGATGAGATGATCAATGGACTTAAATAAATTTACCCTTAAATAAATAATAATTAATGTAATTTATCCCTTCAACTATTACTATAATTTTTACAAATACGATATTTTATTTATTTGTGGTGAATAAAAAAACCACATTAGGAATTTATTTATCTATATAAATAATATTCAATTTACACTTAAATCCATTTATTAACCTAAAATTATATGCAAAAGTTTCTAGCCTAAAACCACTAGCTAATTTTTAGTCAATAATCCCAAAAAGTGAAATTAATTCTATACTCAAATAATCCGTTCAATGTTAGATTTATGGGATTGTATTCCCAATTTCACAAAATGGAAATTTTTAATATAAATAAATAATGAAATAATTTCAACCATGAATTTATTATGTCATTAATTTTAATTGACTTTTTACTAACATTAAGTTTCATTATAACATTAATTGGTCCTTACAAGTTAAATATGACAATGTTAAATTATCATTGCTTTAAATTAAAATATTATATTTAAATTCTTAAAAAAAATTATTATAGCAATTGGCTAATTATATGTCATTGTGATGATTTAATATAGATACTACATTTTTAAATGGAATAATTGAACATATCATTTTAGAATCAATTTATTGTTATTCATTTTAGTTATAGATATATTGTGATGATTTAACATTAGATAATTATCTTATTTTAGAATCGTTTTAATTATAGTGGCATCTAAATCTTTTTATATAAGTATATCCATATTTTTAAATCATTTTATTTATACTGGCAACTAAATATATCCATATTTTGGAAACTAAATATTAATTAAATAAAAATTTAAACTAAATATTAGAATATGTATTTTTTTTAATAAATAAACCATTCTAAAACATAATTGCAAAATTACCTAAATACATAATTTTTAGTAAATAATTCAAAAAAAGGTAAATTATTTATATTTCTCGATTATTATCTCAATAAATCTCTAACTTTTCGTCAATATTCAGAAAAAAGTATAAAAATATAATATAAAGTAATCACATCAATGATTGATTAAGATTAAATAAAATTATGAATAATTCCTTCAATAATTATTTGCATTAACATTAATTATATTATATTCACAATTAATGTAATGATTAATGGATATTAAATAATTATTGTTGAATAAAATCGGGAAGAAAATTAGGTATTACAGGAATTATTCAATGAAGAAATATAACTAATGTTTACAAGTGATTACTTTAATTAATGTTGAGGAATTATTATCGGATAAGATTACTTTATATTTAGTTCATTGAATATTTAGTTTCCCAACTTATGGAAACTAAATATCAATGAAGAAGATTTTGGAAGAAACTGGAAACACGATATTAAATTATTGTGTTAAATTATTAAAATCGTGAAGAAAAATCAATGGATTTTTGAATTGATCAATAACGAAAATTTTGGAAATACAATATTAATTAAATTATAAAATGGAAACTAAATTTTAGAATATGTATTTTTTAAAATAAAATATATTAGTATGATTTATTAATTAATTTATACATATCTAATAGAATTATATAAGGATCTTCCTACCATTATATAAGGATCTTCCTATAATTTTAGTCAATAATCCCAAAACGATATAAAAAAATATAATACTGTATAAAATAACCCCATCAATGATTGATTAACATCAAGTATCTTCCTATTCATATCTATTACAATTATATAAGGATCTTACTATAATATTTTTATCAAAAGATTTTTATTTCTATATTTGAGACGTTTCATTTCCCCATTTTACACTTTATAAGCCATTCATTTAATTAAATAACAATAAGAAAAGAAGCAAATATAACACACCGTAAAATTTTGAATAAAATTTTTAAAGCTTAATTAATGATATTAAAATTTTACTAAAATAAAAACGTCTAACAAATTTAAACAACCACTAAATAATTTTGAGAATGAAAAAGAAAATTGATATTTTTCTTGGAACGATAAATATTTAATTAAATCTAGACAAATCTTGAGCAAATTATTTTAGAGCACGAGTCCAATTCACTAACACTTGGATTAATCTGTTAAAGGAGTGAATAAGTGTTGAATCACTCTAACCTTAATTACGAAAGCAACTCCCAAACATGGTAAAATCCAAATAAAGCAACAATATTCCGGATGAGTTATTTGTGTCTTAAAGTCCATTAAAATTATTTATAGGTGGATTGGATTAAGATTAAGTCCCTACAATTAAATTAAAATAGACAATCCATTTCATTGTTGGAAATTGATGAATTGTCCAACTTTGAATAGCAATTGTCCCGACTTGGGAAATTTGGAAATTTGAATTATTTGGCTAACGGTGCCAATTAGTTGATAATTTAAATCGATTAAATCTATTATGTTATAAGTTTAAGTGTTACAAAATTATTAAGTCCATAATTTGGGATTAAATTGGGCCAATTAAATTAGGTGATCCATTAAGCAAATTGATCCAAAGATGGGCTATGTTCACTACTAGTAAAAAATCAATATGTAAATTAAGTCCACTAAATTAAATTAAATTATAAACATAAGATCATTAAGAGATTAATTAAACCCATTAAGAGTTATTTGTAAGTATAAGATCATTAAAGATTTATTAAGTCCATAGTGTATTTAAACCTATTAAGTTCATGAATTTAGCAAATTAAAATTGGGCTATTTAATTGACTTTGAAGAGACCAAATTAATTAAGTCCAACACTAAGCCCAACTTCATTTGGCCCAACAAACCCAAAACCCTAACCCTAACCCTAACCTCCCTCCTCCGGCGCCGCCACTGCCGCCGGCGGCCGCCGGCGACACCACCTCCGGCATCCCAACCCAGTGCCACCACCACCATTTCCATTAAAAAAATCAAACAACAAGAGAAAAGAGGGAGAGGAAGGAGGGGGCTGACGAGGCCGCCGCCGCCCGTCGCCGCCACCTGAGCCTCGAAATCGCCACCGCTGCCTCCATTTCCGCCCTCCGTCTCCACCTCGCACCACCGCGGAGCCACCACCACCACCATCTCCCTCATCCCCTCCCAAACTCCAACAAATCAGAAACCAAAACAACAAAAAGGGAGAAAGAAACAGTGAGGAGAGAGAGAGGAAGGAGAAGAGGAAGAGGGCAGAGCCACTGCCGCCGACGAGCCGCTGCCTCCGCCGTGCGCCGCCGCTCCCGGCCGCCCCTCGCCACCGGCGAGACAGATAGAGAAAGAGAAGAGAAAAAAAATGAGAAAAGAAAGAATGGGGGAAAACATGTTTTGCAAAGTGGAAAATGGGGAGATAGAAAAGTGGGATGCAGTCTGATTCTGTAAAGTTGGGGAGGATGGAGACAAATGTTTTCCAAAAGAGGGTGAGGGGACATTGATAATTTGGATTCAGGGAAATTAAATGGTGGACAGGGGAAAATAAGGAAAATAGGGCAGTGGAATCAGTCAAAGGCTGAAAGAGTACGAAAACTCTTGTTTTATTCCAACCATGCTTGCCTATTTAAACCCCCTACCTTTGCACTTGGCAGCCTCACTCACACCCTTCACTGCTACATTTTATTTACTTTTATTTTATTGCTAGTAGTAGAGTTGTTAGACTTAGTAGTAGCAAGATAAATTAATTGCTAAGGAATACTTGCTCGGTTGGTGTTTGCTCGTAGCCATGTGGTCTAGGAATTCATCTGCTCGTTAGATGCATCATTTCCGGAGCGTGTTGTTTTCAATCTTTCTGCGGTAACTGTAAGTAGATTTTTACTCTTTGGGAGTAAGCCCAAATTTATTTTAGCTTAAGCATAAATTAAAATCCGTTTTATTTTATTTTAAATTTATGCTTATTGCTCCCTACTGCTTTTGGATTATTGGTATGCTATTTTTAATGTGCTTTATAATTTAGTGCGATAACTCCTGAATTATGGTTAACCACTGTTACGGGGTTGGAATCGGTGCGTGGATCTTGTCGCCACCCTCGCCGTTTTGTGCATCCAATGCCACTCGGGAATGGTGCCGGAACGATACCACACCTTTTGCCAGGTGGATGTAGGAAATTTCATACCTCTTCCACAACCCTTGAATGTGCATGTGAGAATGGGTACCCTACTCTTGGGCCCTTTCCAATTGACATGAAGGCTGAAATATTATTTTTCGGCAACACATATTGTTATATTGTCTGATCCCGGGTTTTCATGATTAATATTGCATTATGTACACAATATTCTCGTTTAAGCATACCTTTACCATAACTGTTGTTTTTAAATTGTTTCAGCAACCCAGTCTCCTCCGGGAGTAAGGGTGTAATACCCGAGAAATCAACATCGAGTATTAAATCCGAAAAATTAATTAATTGAATTAATTAATTGGATTTAACTATCGCAACCGAAATAATTCCGGGAGAGCGGAATTAAATATTTTCGCACGATAGCAACTCGAAAAGAATTATCGGAGTATCCAACAATCACGGATAATCCAAATATGATTTTTAAAAGATCAAAAATCATATTAAAAAAAAAAAAGAAAAATTCGCTGCCTGGAGTGGCGCGGTGGCCGCGCGGTGGCGCGCCACCAGCGCGCCACCCTCCAGTAGGCAGCGGTTCGAACGCTGCCTACGCGTTTTGGCTTGGTTTTTGCATTAAGTTCGATCTTGATGCTTTGAATCTACTCCTAACCCTTTTCCAGATGTTGGTGGATGTATTGAGACACCATTGGACGAATCTAGAAGTTTCTAGAACCCCTACATGGCTGTGAGTTTGGAGGATGCATGCATTAGAATGATTCTTTGAACCATGGAGTGTTAGGTGGTTTGGATTAAGTTTTGAGGGGGGGTTAATGTATTTTTGACTGTCATAATTCGTCCACCCTTTCCTAGGGACTTTATGGCAGCCATTGGAATCATGAAACACCCCTTTCCAACCCCAAAAACCTGCCACAAACTTCACTCTTTCCACCCATCCGAAAATCAGATTTTCCCTTGGAGAGTTGAGAGTTCTTTGAGAGTATTCTTCCTTGTTCCAGAGAGTTTGGGCGAGTTCAAGCATTCCAATCTCTTCTCCTACGTCTAGGTAAGGTTTCTAATCCAATCCCTTGTTCTTTACTTCGGATTCTAGGCCCTAACATCAAGTTTTTATCCAAACACCTCAAATTAGGATTCATTCGGTAGATCTTGGAAGTGGGAGGCTGTTCCGGACGAGTTTGAGGGTTCAACCAAAGAGGATTTCGATACTATACTCTTGAGAAGTAAGTTAATGATGTGCATACCAATTTTTAGAGTTTTTGGTTGAGTATTCGTTGAGTTAGAGTTCGATTTCCATCCTACGCTAAAACTGTCAATTAGGGTTTCTATCCGAATAGTTTTAATTGTTCAGCGTTTTTCATCAAGATCCGTTCATTTTTGGTAAAACTTGTCTAAATGAAAAATGTTCCTAGCACTTTAAAGATGATTCCTGTAAATTTTCATAAATTTTGGACTTGATTTGGTCGATGAAAACAGATCTGGTATTTTCTGCTGTTCATGTTGACAGATTTAAATTTCTAGCATGTCCAGTTTTGTAGTTCATATTTCTCCTAGCTATGATCGTTTTTGATGGTTAGTTTCTTCATGAAAATTGTTCATCTATGTGTCTAGTTTACTCTTGTGAAATATCAGAATTTTTGGATCAACCTTCGAATTGTTATGGATTTTTAAGTAAACTGTGGTCGGATGAACAGTGACCTATGCACCCTTTTGAAAACAAGTTTCTGAAATGATTTGTTTTGAGCGACTTAGAGTCCGAATTTGCTAAGGCCTATTTCTGAGAAAAATGTTTATTTTGATGTCGCCTAGCACCTGTAAAATTTTCAGAATGTTTCACAAAGTTTTACTACATTTCCTAATACGATTTTGAAAACTGCCACAGTGTAGTCTTACCGGTGAAATTTGGTTTCGTACGTTTCGGTAGTTTTTGAGTCGATTGCTACTCTTTGATGAATCCTATGAATTCTGGAAATGTAGATATATGTTGTAATGATTAAAATGTGATTTTTGAAACTTTGTGAGTTTTGATCGAGTTAGATGTTCAATTTGGAGGGTAAGTGCACTTGGCGTGGGCTCGTTGGGCCGCCCCCTCTTTTTGGTGGCCAAAACGGCGCCAAGGAAATATTATTATGTTGCGTGATTGTATGAGTCTATACTCCTAGGTGTATCCGTAGGGGTTACCTAGGGCTCCGGAGTGTGTCTGTATAGGTGTAACACCCCGGATTTGATAACCCAGGCCGGGATGTCACCGCCACACCTCCCTAGCAAGACGCGGTTTCTCCGAGCTTGTTAGAGAGATGCAAGGCTATGGTTTTTCAGAATTTAAAACATTTCAAATAGCCCATTTATAAATATATAACAAAAATCATTACATAGTATTATCTAAGTTGCAGCGGAAAGTAATATTTAAATATAGATATAGCAGCGGAAATATAAATAGGGCCAACACGGCCAAAACACGGGTTATACAGGCCCGTTATGCAAGTCATGTATAAAAACGAGAGTAAACATTCCCAAATCCCAATGCATGCTATGCTCATGTGTAAGCCTCATACTCTGAAAAGAAGAAGAGAGCAACGGTTTGTCAGCATAAACATGCTGAGTAAGTTAACCCCTAGCATACAATAATGGGGTTTCAAAGCCTTTAATTATTTAAGAAAGAATTGACTTACATTTAGCATGTTTGCAGGCACTATATAAATTAACTCGTCAAGATAATGGAATTTAATTGTAAAGATCAAAGGTATGCATACGAAATAATCACATATAACTTGCAAGGCGATTAAATAAATTGATATAAGCCAAAACACAATCTAGCCATGATTTAATTAAATCTCGTATAAATTTCTCGTTTCGTTTCCTTTATAGATCACCATTCGCTAGGACTCTTATGTCCACTAGCCTGATGGTCAATATTCACTAGGGCCCTTACGTCCGCTAGTCATACGCTTGGGCCCTTATGTCCACAAGTCACATAATCAATATCGCGCTAGGGCTCTTACGTCCGCTAGACATACGCTTGGGCCCTTATGTCCACAAGCCACATAGTCAATATTGATAATATCTAACTTGGTCACAATTCACCAAAGTTTCAAAATAATTTTTAAAAAATGTTTTTATTTGTTTAGACATATCTCGCAAATCATGTGTTTCTCAAAGACGAGTTTTTCAACATTTCAACCAAGCCGTTTCCACAGTTTACGCCATCTCAGTTTAAAAATTCATTTCAAAAGCAATCGACTTGAAACTTCTACAGTAGATCAAAAACACGCTAACGAACAACTTTCGTGTTTTACGTTTTCCAAAATTATGTGAGGAAATGGGTGAAATTTTACAATCTTTACAAAAGCCAAAATCTGTCATAATTGTCTACACAGCGCATTGATTTTAAAAAGAGTTTTTGATATAGCAAACGACCTCCAAAATTTATGAAATTTTACAGGCATTTAAAGGACACCAAAATAAACAAGTTTTATTAGAGGCAAATTATGCAAATTCATCACGGATTAAGTCAGATTAATCCACTAATTTCGGTTTAAAAATCTGTCGACTTTTCCTTCTCGGACACAGTGTATTCAAAACTGGTTTTGACAATCCAAACGTTAATGAAAATGCACAAAATTTTACACGCATATTCTCAAGACATTTATCTACAACTTTTATGTTTACACCAAAGATTAGTTTTTATCACAAGTGATAGAAATATGCACATCAAGTTCGATCATATAATCTGTCTCAGTTTTCGAAAAGTTCACGCGCAACAGAATATGTTCGACGCGGTTTGGGGTAGCAAATCTTAATGAAAATGCATGAAATTTTACAGGGGTATTTAATACTCATAGATCTAAAAATTTCATGTTTTGCACAAGTCCTAATTCGGCCTAGATCCAAGGTCAAAATGGCTAACAAGATCGAGAGTGAAATCTGCCAAGTTCTTAGCGCGAAAATAATTTCAGAGGTGTTCAGACTCGTTTTTCGGGCATCAAACTTTCACGAAAAATTATGAAAATTTTACAGCATGTATATCTATGTCTTAGGAACACTTTTTATGTTTTGAGTTTTCTCGTTTGAAGACTTTTAAGGGTTCGAAAAATTCCTCCAAGAACGCTGCGCGCGTGTGAATCTTTTGTTGACAGATTTCATCGAGTTTTTCGTTAGATTTCATGTTCGGGTTAAATTTTAGCCACCAAAAACCGTATGTAAGAATTAATTTACCTAATATGAGTTCTAAACAGCCCTTGGGTCGTCCGGAATCTACGGATGGCTACGAACGGATCTCCTCAACACGGTTCTTCCTCCTTTGGCTCCGATTTGTGTTTTTGAGAATAAAAACCATAAGTTAGAATCTAAATCCGACGAAAACTATGAAACGAAGTTCAAGACTTCATCTTACAACTATCTATGGTCTGAATACTTCCTCTCCACGTCCTCCTTTCTCCGGTTTGTTCGTCGGAAAGTGATCGGAAAGCAAGAACACAAGAGAATATGGGGTTTTCGGTTTTTGGGAGAATAAAGGAGAAGTTAAGAGTGGATATGAGGGGAAGGAAGGGGAATTGAATCTGAAAATATGGCCAAGAATCAGCCATGATTCGTCCATAATCCCTTCCCCCCGAAGTTGATCTAGTTTCCATAGAAGGGAGTCGAATTATGGTAAGAAAATCGCCGAAATCGCATTGATTGCTGCTGCCTGTTTGGTGGCGCGGTGGTGGCGCGGTGTAAGGCCAAACACCGCGCGGAGGGCGCGCGGCCTGGTCTGGGCCGTGCGTCCGGACTGGGCCGTGCGATCCCGTCGGGCCTTTTCTCCTCTCTTTCGGGTTTCTATCCTCCTACATTTTCGGGCTCGATTATTCCGGGTCATTCTCGGATCATGATTCCTATCTTAAATCTATTTCAACTTGAAATTGATTTCGTGTTTTAAATCTTAAGTCCGTCGGGTTCGGATTTGTCGGCTTCTAATTCGTCGTCTTTTGGCTCTCGTGCAATAATTTATTTAATTAAATTATTTTCGACTTCACGGGTTCTTGGATATTTAATTCCTTCTTGAATTAAATTTCATTTCTCATTTTATCTTTAAATTATTTATTTTATTTATATATTGTATTTATTTATTTATTTATGTTACAAAATTCTTGGGTATTACAGTCTACTCCCCTTAAGAATCAACTTCGTCATCGAAGTTGCGTTTTTAGCTTCCCTCTCGAGCTAAGAACTATGGTTCTTTTTGTTTATATTAGTTTTTTTTTTTTTTTTGTATTATGACTGAACTCAGAATTAAAATTTCTAAGCTGCCTACGTACCCTGTGAAGGGATCAAGCCAAGACGTAGTTCAAAACAATTTGAATTTGTTTATTTATTGATTTGGGATACATAATATTCGGGTTGTTACATCCTCCCCCCCTTAAGATTACAGTTATGTCCCCATAACTGCCTAAGCATTATTCTCAAGAAAGTTCGGGTTTTGACCTTGTTACGTGTCAGTCTCTCCTTGCTGAAGGGTCACCAGATCTATTCTCCTTTCGATCGCCTCCTCTGGCGTTCGGCATCCCCTAGCCTTGTGACCAAACTTGCCGCACTTATAGCAGGCTCCAGGCTTCGGGCACTGGCGTACCAGATGTGCATGGTTGCATCGTGGGCAGCGTGGTATGAATGCTTCACGGTTGTCATCTCTTCCATTCTCGAGACCTTTATTTTCTTTCCTTCGAGATCCATTGTCTTTCCTAGAGTTTCTGTTGTTGTCTTTCCGATCCTTCTTCTCAAGTCCTTGAGAGTCCTTGCTCGACTCACCATTTTCCTTACGCTTCAATTGCTGGATTCGAGCAATTGCTACAGCGCGATCATATATCGTCTGCAGGTTTGCGAATTGTCCTACTGCAAGTATCTCCCGGATACTAAGGTTCAGACCCATCTCGAATTTCTGAGCCTTGTCAGAATCGGTTGGTACTATCCTCGTAGCAAATCGTACTAGCTCCTTGAATTTGGTGTAGTACTCTTGCACTGTTTGTGCACCTTGCTTCAGGTTGATGAATTCCTCGTATTTCGCAGTCTTGGTGCTCAGTGGGTAGAATCTTTCTCTCAAGGCTTCCTTAAGTCCTTCCCAGGTGTAGGATTCTTCATCTTCCTCTGAATTCGTTCGAAGGTTTTGCCACCACTCATCGGCTTCGCCTCCTAAGTAGTAAGTCGCTACACGTATCTTCTCCTCGTCGGGGCATTTGATAGCGTCCAAGAGTTTGTCAAAGGTACGGATCCAACCCTCCAACTTGGCCGGATCGTCTTGCCCGTCATAATGGGGTGGGTTGTAGGGGTTTACCAATGCCAAGTAGTTGACTCGAGCTACTGGCGGAGGTATTGCCGCTTGTGCCCTATGCACCTCGGCATTTCCTAATGCTACGAGTACTTCTTCTACCGTCCTTAATCGGTCATCCATGTTGTTGGGAATAGGAGGCGCTCGATCTCCTACGTTCGGAGGAATCTCATTGTTGTTAGGTGCGTTTGGAAGGTAAGTGTCAGTGCCGTTTGGGCTTACCTTCCTCAGTTTTCTTCTAGGTGTCATTTTCTGTTATAGAAGCACGCGAAGATGAGTTTCTAAGTGATCAAGATCTAGGACTAAGGCAAAGTTAGTCTTTAGCAAGCGCTCCTAAGTCAAGGTCATGTCGAGTTCTAAGGTAGGAGTGTTTCTTATCACGGATAATTCACATAAAAAGAGTTAGTGTAAATATTTATGTATATATGCAATGCAATGCAATCCCCCCCCGAAGCTAATGTATATTTTATTTATATCTATCTTCCATGGATTTTAAAAATAAGTTTATTCCACGGATGTAATATTTTTAAAATTTAAAGATAATAATAGTAGATAAAAGTCTTGGGCCTCTATATTGGGCCAAAATAATAAACATTTGGGCTTTATTTAAAAATACAGGTATTGGGCCTTAAAACAATTGGGCTTAAAAAAATTGAGCCCACAATAGTAAGTATATAAAGTATTGGGCTAAAAATAATTTCTTGGGCTTCTTAAAAAAAATATTTGGGCTTCTAAAAATTTTTGGGCTAAAAATTTGGGCTTTAACTTCAAAATAATAATTGGGCTTTTTAAAATATATTACTAGTTTAGAAATAATAACTTTAAAAATAATAATACTTAAAAATAATGGTTTAAAAATATTCCGGGCTCTGATACCACTTTGTAACACCCCGGATTTGATAACCCAGGCCGGGATGTCACCGCCACACCTCCCTAGCAAGACGCGGTTTCTCCGAGCTTGTTAGAGAGATGCAAGGCTATGGTTTTTCAGAATTTAAAACATTTCAAATAGCCCATTTATAAATATATAACAAAAATCATTACATAGTATTATCTAAGTTGCAGCGGAAAGTAATATTTAAATATAGATATAGCAGCGGAAATATAAATAGGGCCAACACGGCCAAAACACGGGTTATACAGGCCCGTTATGCAAGTCATGTATAAAAACGAGAGTAAACATTCCCAAATCCCAATGCATGCTATGCTCATGTGTAAGCCTCATACTCTGAAAAGAAGAAGAGAGCAACGGTTTGTCAGCATAAACATGCTGAGTAAGTTAACCCCTAGCATACAATAATGGGGTTTCAAAGCCTTTAATTATTTAAGAAAGAATTGACTTACATTTAGCATGTTTGCAGGCACTATATAAATTAACTCGTCAAGATAATGGAATTTAATTGTAAAGATCAAAGGTATGCATACGAAATAATCACATATAACTTGCAAGGCGATTAAATAAATTGATATAAGCCAAAACACAATCTAGCCATGATTTAATTAAATCTCGTATAAATTTCTCGTTTCGTTTCCTTTATAGATCACCATTCGCTAGGGCTCTTATGTCCACTAGCCTCATGGTCAATATTCACTAGGGCCCTTACGTCCGCTAGTCATACGCTTGGGCCCTTATGTCCACAAGTCACATAATCAATATCGCGCTAGGGCTCTTACGTCCGCTAGACATACGCTTGGGCCCTTATGTCCACAAGCCACATAGTCAATATTGATAATATCTAACTTGGTCACAATTCACCAAAGTTTCAAAATAATTTTTAAAAAATGTTTTTATTTGTTTAGACATATCTCGCAAATCATGTGTTTCTCAAAGACGAGTTTTTCAACATTTCAACCAAGCCGTTTCCACAGTTTACGCCATCTCAGTTTAAAAATTCATTTCAAAAGCAATCGACTTGAAACTTCTACAGTAGATCAAAAACACGCTAACGAACAACTTTCGTGTTTTAAGTTTTCCGAAATTATGTGAGGAAATGGGTGAAATTTTACAATCTTTACAAAAGCCAAAATATGTCATAATTGTCTACACAGCGCATTGATTTTAAAAAGAGTTTTTGATATAGCAAACGACCTCCAAAATTTATGAAATTTTACAGGCATTTAAAGGACACCAAAATAAACAAGTTTTATTAGAGGCAAATTATGCAAATTCATCACGGATTAAGTCAGATTAATCCACTAATTTCGGTTTAAAAATCTGTCGACTTTTCCTTCTCGGACACAGTGTATTCAAAACTGGTTTTGACAATCCAAACGTTAATGAAAATGCACAAAATTTTACACGCATATTCTCAAGACATTTATCTACAACTTTTATGTTTACACCAAAGATTAGTTTTTATCACAAGTGATAGAAATATGCACATCAAGTTCGATCATATAATCTGTCTCAGTTTTCGAAAAGTTCACGCGCAACAGAATATGTTCGACGCGGTTTGGGGTAGCAAATCTTAATGAAAATGCATGAAATTTTACAGGGGTATTCAATACTCATAGATCTACAAATTTCATGTTTTGCACAAGTCCTAATTCGGCCTAGATCCAAGGTCAAAATGGCTAACAAGATCGAGAGTGAAATCTGCCAAGTTCTTAGCGCGAAAATAATTTCAGAGGTGTTCAGACTCGTTTTTCGGGCATCAAACTTTCACGAAAAATTATGAAAATTTTACAGCATGTATATCTATGTCTTAGGAACACTTTTTATGTTTTGAGTTTTCTCGTTTGAAGACTTTTAAGGGTTCGAAAAATTCCTCCAAGAACGCTGCGCGCGTGTGAATCTTTTGTTGACAGATTTCATCGAGTTTTTCGTTAGATTTCATGTTCGGGTTAAATTTTAGCCACCAAAAACCGTATGTAAGAATTAATTTACCTAATATGAGTTCTAAACAGCCCTTGGGTCGTCCGGAATCTACGGATGGCTACGAACGGATCTCCTCAACACGGTTCTTCCTCCTTTGGCTCCGATTTGTGTTTTTGAGAATAAAAACCATAAGTTAGAATCTAAATCCGACGAAAACTATGAAACGAAGTTCAAGACTTCATCTTACAACTATCTATGGTCTGAATACTTCCTCTCCACGTCCTCCTTTCTCCGGTTTGTTCGTCGGAAAGTGATCGGAAAGCAAGAACACAAGAGAATATGGGGTTTTCGGTTTTTGGGAGAATAAAGGAGAAGTTAAGAGTGGATATGAGGGGAAGGAAGGGGAATTGAATCTAAAAATATGGCCAAGAATCAGCCATGATTCGTCCATAATCCCTTCCCCCCGAAGTTGATCTAGTTTCCATAGAAGGGAGTCGAATTATGGTAAGAAAATCGCCGAAATCGCATTGATTGCTGCTGCCTGTTTGGTGGCGCGGTGGTGGCGCGGTGTAAGGCCAAACACCGCGCGGAGGGCGCGCGGCCTGGTCTGGGCCGTGCGTCCGGACTGGGCCGTGCGATCCCGTCGGGCCTTTTCTCCTCTCTTTCGGGTTTCTATCCTCCTACATTTTCGGGCTCGATTATTCCGGGTCATTCTCGGATCATGATTCCTATCTTAAATCTATTTCAACTTGAAATTGATTTCGTGTTTTAAATCTTAAGTCCGTCGGGTTCGGATTTGTCGGCTTCTAATTCGTCGTCTTTTGGCTCTCGTGCAATAATTTATTTAATTAAATTATTTTCGACTTCACGGGTTCTTGGATATTTAATTCCTTCTTGAATTAAATTTCATTTCTCATTTTATCTTTAAATTATTTATTTTATTTATATATTGTATTTATTTATTTATTTATGTTACAAAATTCTCGGGTATTACAGTCTACTCCCCTTAAGAATCAACTTCGTCCTCGAAGTTGCGTTTTTAGCTTCCCTCTCGAGCTAAGAACTATGGTTCTTTTTGTTTATATTAGTTTTTTTTTTTGTATTATGACTGAACTCAGAATTAAAATTTCTAAGCTGCCTACGTACCCTGTGAAGGGATCAAGCCAAGACGTAGTTCAAAACAATTTGAATTTGTTTATTTATTGATTTGGGATACATAATATTCGGGTTGTTACAATAGGGTCCGCTGCTCTCACATTGTGGATACCGTCGGCTTGTGGACATAAGTGCCCAAGCGGGTAATTGATCCCAAAACGGCTAAGGCCCTGGATCGTTGATACCGGCAGCTTGTGGACATAAGCGCCCAAGCGGGTAATGTTTGGATGTCCTCGATCAAAATGAACATTGGTGTGGTAAAGCGTAAAGAGAAATCCCCGTAAATCATTTTTATTCGTTTGTTAAATTAAATTTCCAACTTTCTATTACTCCTCTAAACCTTTAAATTTTGTTATGCTATACATTAACTTACTCAGTACCGTTTGTACTGATAAAAATATTGTTGTCTCTCTTTTTCGCAGAGTAAGTGATGGCGCATTGGGATGGGATTCTCAAAAATAAAGACTTGTCGCATTTTACTGTTGTTTTAAATTTCTGCACTGGACTTTGATACTGGACTTTGGACTTTGGTTTTTGGCCGTCTGTTTGGCCCTCGTTTTTATTTGTTTTTAGCTTCCGCACTGATTATTACTGTGATGCATGAGATACTCTGATTTTAGTTCGGGCATGATTGAATGGTTTTTAAATTGTTTTGAAAAATTGATACAACTTAGCCTTAGCATTTTTCTAGATGAGCTCGACTTGGGTCGGGTCTCGTTTAGAAAAGTGTGGCGGTAATGCCCTGGCCTGGGAAATCAAATCCGGGGTGTTACAAAGTGGTATCAGAGCCCGAAAATTTTAAAGCTATTATTTTTCGGCCCACTATAGAGGCCCAACTTATTCAATATTATTTTTAAGCATTTTGAGTATTATTTCCATGGAAAAAGGGGAATTTTATTTTTGAAACCCATGGAAAGGTATATTTTGCAAATTCGACAAGTCTTAAAAACTTAGTACTATTTTTTTGGGGGGAAGCATGTGCATTAACAAAATTATTTTCATGTGTGGCATATCGCTTAATGTAAAATTTGCATGATTAGATGGCCGACCCGAGGTTACAAGATTCCATCATGCGTTTATTGTGCTCCATGTCGGATATCACGCACGAACTTCGCCATATCTCTAGGGATGCCGCAAACGATAGAAATAGGATTGTGGCTTTAGAAGAGAGGATGGAGGCTATGACCATTAGGAGTACCCAGATGGCTGCACGCCACGATGCTCTTGCAGCCGAGTTCGAGGATTGCCGACACCACGTGCATATGTTGCAGGGACGCATCTTTGCGTTGGAGGAGGTCATTGTTGGGCTGCAAAACCAGCTTAAGCCCGAGCCAGAGATGGAAGAGGAGGAAGAGTTTGACCCCGATGAGTTCATCAACGTTGAGGAAGAGGAGGACCCCGAGGAGGTTGTGGAGAACCCTCCACTGCCTCTTGATACCGACGAGGAGGTAGAGGCCGACCGTAGGATGCTCGGCTACTCTCCGGACTATTTGCTTTAGGGGTTGTGTGTGGTTTTCTGTGATGGACTCCATTACTTGCTTTTGCTAGTTTTCTGATTGTTGCGTATTCGTATATTCACATTTTGTTGTCGTTACGTTATCACATTTTACGTAGTGATAACTTAGTAAGTATATCATGATGTAACCCTTGCTGTTAAGCATTTCATCTAGTGGAATTTCGTATTTAGTTTTCTCTTTCCTTTCTTGCCTATCTCAGTGGTCTTTAGCACTTAGAACCTATGAGATTTAGTTCTAACCATAGTCTAACTCGGCTATTAACTTTCATCTAACTGCGAATCTAACCTCTGCGTGCTTGATCATCAGAATGCCGCCCAGAGGGAGACCTAGAGCTGAGATCCCAGTGAATGAGAACGTTAATGCTCCAGCCGATGCGAACCCGCCGAATCCGGGAGTTCAAGCTAACCCTGTTCCCAACGCACTTGATGAGAGGTTGAGGACAGTTGAGCAAGTCCTCGTTGCTCTAGGAAACGCTGAAGTCAACCGAGCTCAAGCAGCAGTACCACCCCCAGCAGCTCGGATAAATTATCTGGCGATGGTAAACCCTTACCAGCCGCCTCATTACGAGGGACAGGAGGATCCCGCGAAGTTGGAGGATTGGCTAAGGACTTTTGACAAACTGCTTACTGCCATCAGGTGTCCCGCGAATGAAAAGGTTGGCGTGGCGGTGTACTACTTGAGGGGAGAAGCTGACGAATGGTGGCAAAACCACCAAGAAGGACTTGCTGATGGTGAACATGCCTACTTCTGGGAAGAGTTTAAGGAGATGATGAGGGAAAGGTTCTATCCCCTCAGCATAAAGACTGCTAAATATGAGGAATTCATAAATCTCCGACAAGGCACCCAGACAGTTCAAGAATACTATGCGAAGTTTAAGGAGCTCGTCCGATTCGCTCCAAGGCTGGTACCAACCGATGCTGATAAAGCCCAGAAATTCGAAATGGGGCTGAATCTCAGCATCAGAGAGATCTTGGTTGGCGGACAGCACACTACTCTGCAAGCTGTTTACGATCGTGCAGTGGCAATTGCACGAGTACAACAGCTGAAGCGCAAGGATCATGGAGAGGCGAGCAAGGGCCTAAACAATTTCGATAAGAGGAATCGGAACAATAACTCTGGGAATCACTTCAGAAGGGGGAATGACCAAGGGAGGAATGATGGTCAAAGGAAGCCGGACAACAGAGAGCTCAACCGAGGAGGCCAAGGAGGTTGGAGGCCGGATAACCAGGGCGCCTTCATACCCAGATGCCGGGAATGCAACATTCCGCACTTGGTGCGTGAATGCCCAAGACCGGGGCATTGTTACCGGTGTGGCCGAGAAGGCCACATGAAGAAGGAATGCCGGACGAGGGAGGACCGCATTGACAAGAGGTTGGATCTGATAAACCGTCCTCAGGGCAACAGGCCAGCCGGGCCAAACCAGCAGGACAACCAAGGGCAGAGATTCCCACAGGCACAGAGGCCACCTCAGAATCCAAACCAGCATGGGAATCAAGGGAGGCCAGTAGGACGCCTGAACGTGATCAACCAAGCTGACTTAGCTGCTCAAGGCGATGTGATCGAAGGTACGTTTACTGCTTTAAGCGTACCTGTCAAGGTCTTATTTGACTCAGGAGCGAGTTGCTCTTTGATTTCCACGAGAATTATATCTGCGTTAGATCTACCAGCTCCGAATAACATTAACTTAGGAATCCAATTACCATCGGGTAAGGTAGTATCGTGTTCCAAACGATATGACGGGATCCCGATAGTAATCAAGAACACTGAATTCTTTGCGAATCTCATAGAATTTGACCTTAAGGATTTCGACATCATTTTGGGAATGGACTGGTTGACGAGGTACAAGGCTATCATCGAATGCCAGAAGCAGAAGATCTCGTTGGCAAAGAGTCGCGGAAGGAAGGTCATTTACTATATGCAGCCTCAGAAGAAGGGTGCCAAGATAGTAAATGCAATAAAGTTCTGCAATCTCATGCGGAAGGGATACCAACTGTACGCGTGCTACGTGCATAATCTGGAAGCCGAGGAGAATAAGATCGATAGTATCCCCGTCGTGAACGAATACCCAGATGTCTTCCCGGAAGATATCCCAGGAATGCCACCTGAGCGAGAAGTGGAGTTCACGATCGATCTCGTGCCCGGAATCGAACCGGTGTCAAAGGCACCATATCGCATGGCGCCTGCTGAGATGAAGGAGCTGAAAGAACAACTAGAGGAGTTGTTATCAAAGGGATATATTCGGCCGAGCACATCACCATGGGGAGCTCCAGTCCTGTTCGTGAAAAAGAAGGACGGCGGACTCCGATTGTGCATCGACTACCGAGGTCTTAATCAAGTGACGATTAAGAACAAGTACCCGCTACCTAGGATCGAAGATCTCTTCGATCAACTGAAAGGAGCGTCGGTATTTTCAAAAGTTGATCTAAGGTCGGGATACCACCAATTGCGTATCGCCGAGAACGATATACCCAAGACAGCATTCCGAACAAGATATGGACACTACGAATTCACCGTAATGTCCTTCGGTCTGACTAATGCTCCCGCAGTATTCATGAACCTCATGAATAGCGTTTTCCGAGAGTTACTAGACACATGTGTAGTCGTATTCATCGACGACATCCTAGTTTACTCGAGGAATGAGGAAGAGCATAGTAGTCATTTGCACCAAGTACTCGGACTTTTGAGGAAGAATCAACTATACGCGAAGCTGTCTAAGTGCGAGTTCTGGAAGAATGAAGTCGCTTTTCTAGGTCATATAGTATCGGCTAAAGGAGTATCAGTCGACCCGGCGAAGATATCAGCAGTGTCTGATTGGCCGGCACCAATAAACCAGACCGAGGTAAGAAGTTTCCTAGGTCTAGCCGGATACTACCGAAGATTCGTGAAGGACTTTTCTAAAATTGCGAGACCGATGACCCAACTGCTGAAGAAAGGATTGAAGTTTGATTGGACAGCTGAGTGTGAGCAATCATTCCGTGAGCTTAAGGGGAGACTCACATCAGCACCGGTTCTAGCGTTGCCATCAGAGACTGAGGATTATGAGGTGTATAGCGACGCCTCAAAAGAAGGTCTCGGTTGCGTGCTAATGCAAAACCGTAGAGTGATTGCTTATGCATCAAGGCAACTCAAGACGCACGAGGTAAACTACCCGACACATGATCTGGAACTAGCAGCGGTAGTGTTCGCTCTTAAGATTTGGCGACACTATCTATATGGACGAACTTGTCGGATGTTTACAGATCACAAAAGCCTCAAGTATATATTTACTCAGAAAGAGTTAAATATGAGGCAGAGGAGATGGCTCGAGCTGATCAAGGATTACGATCTGGATATAGCCTACCATGAAGGCAAGGCGAACGTCGTAGCGGATGCGTTGAGTCGCAAGACGAGGCACACGGCGAACACGCTCATTCTACCTTCGGAACTGTATATGGACCTAGCTAAGTTAAATACTGAACTAGTCCATTACGGAACCGTGGTGGAGACAGTGAACGCCATAACAGTTGAATCTACCGTATTTGACGAGATTCGAGAAGCCCAACCGGACGACGAGAATCTTCAGAGGATCAAAGGAAAAATAAGTGAAGGAAAGGCGGTAGGATTCGTGATCCATGAAGACGGAAGTGTCCGTTTTAAAGGAAGATGGTGCGTTCCTCATAAGTGCGAGGAATTGAAGAGGAAACTCATGGAAGAAGGCCACAGTACACCTTATTCAGTCCACCCTGGTGGGGATAAGTTGTACAAGGACTTAAAGAAAATCTATTGGTGGCCGCGGATGAAGAAGGATGTTGCCGACTTTGTGGCTAAGTGCATAACCTGCCAGAAGGTGAAGGCAGTGAGGCAAAAACCGCTAGGATTGGTAAAGCCATTGGAGATCCCAAGCTGGAAGTGGGACAGCATCTCCATGGATTTTGTTTCGGGGTTGCCAAGATCTCCCCGAGGAATGAATAAGATTTGGGTGATAATTGACCGGTTAACAAAGACCGCCATTTTCATACCAATGAAGGAAAATTGGTCAATGGATCAACTAGCTAAGGCATACATCGAGAACGTGGTCCGAAGGCACGGAGTACCGCATGATATTATCTCAGACCGGGATAGTAGATTCGTCTCCAACTTCTGGACTAAATTACAAGAAGCCTTAGGAACCCAAATCAAGATGAGCACAACTTTTCATCCAATGACGGACGGTCAGACTGAGCGCACGATTCAGACGCTTGAGGACATGCTGCGAGCGTGTGTACTCGAATTCAAGGGAAGTTGGGAGGACCACTTGCCGTTGATTGAATTCTCGTACAACAACAGTTATCACGCTAGCATAGGCATGGCACCGTTCGAAGCGCTTTACAGACGGAAGTGTCGTAGTCCGTTGTGCTGGACGAAGGATGATGATTCGGTAGTTGTTGGACCGCAGCTCATTGAGGATATGAATAGCAAGATCAAGGTGGTTCAACAGAAAATGAAAGCCGCGCAAGATAGGCAGAAGAGCTACGCCGACACTAGGCGGCAAGAGTTAGAATTTGAGGTGGGAGACAAGGTTATGCTGAAAGTATCGCCCATGAAGGGGGTGATGCGATTCGGTAAACGAGGAAAGTTAAGTCCTCGCTACATTGGTCCGTACGAGATTTTGGATCGTGTAGGTACCTTGGCTTATCGTTTGGCACTTCCACCAGAGTTGTCGCGAGTGCACAACGTATTCCATGTTTCTCAACTGAAGAAATATGTGCACGACCCAACTCACGTGTTGCAACCCGACGTGATTGAGCTAGATGACGACTTGACATACGAGGAGTATCCGATCGAGGTACTTGATGTCAAGGAAAGGGTCACAAGAAACAAGACTGTGAGGATGGTGAAGATCCTATGGTCGAATCATGGCACCGAGGAAGCGACGTGGGAATTGGAAGCGGATATGAAGCAGAGATATCCCAACCTTTTCCGAAGCGACTCAGGAGCAGTTATGGGGGCATAACTGCAGTCCTAAGGGGGAGAGGATGTGACACCCCGCACAAAGTCGTCGCGAGCTGAGGTAAGAATTTTAAATTGCGAGCCTCAATAATTTCTTTGTGCCAATTATTAATTTTCCGAAGTGCGACCCAACTTCGAGGACGAAGTTGATTTCTAAGGAGGGTAGACTGTAATACCCGAGAAATCAACATCGAGTATTAAATCCGAAAAATTAATTAATTGAATTAATTAATTGGATTTAACTATCGCAACCGAAATAATTCCGGGAGAGCGGAATTAAATATTTTCGCACGATAGCAACTCGAAGAGAATTATCGGAGTATCCAACAATCACGGATAATCCAAATATGATTTTTAAAAGATCAAAAATCATATTAAAAAAAAAAAAAAAAGAAAAATTCGCTGCCTGGAGTGGCGCGGTGGCCGCGCGGTGGCGCGCCACCAGCGCGCCACCCTCCAGTAGGCAGCGGTTCGAACGCTGCCTATGCGTTTTGGCTTGGTTTTTGCATTAAGTTCGATCTTGATGCTTTGAATCTACTCCTAACCCTTTTCCAGATGTTGGTGGATGTATTGAGACACCATTGGACGAATCTAGAAGTTTCTAGAACCCCTACATGGCTGTGAGTTTGGAGGATGCATGCATTAGAATGATTCTTTGAACCATGGAGTGTTAGGTGGTTTGGATTAAGTTTTGAGGGGGGGTTAATGTATTTTTGACTGTCATAATTCGTCCACCCTTTCCTAGGGACTTTATGGCAGCCATTGGAATCATGAAACACCCCTTTCCAACCCCAAAAACCTGCCACAAACTTCACTCTTTCCACCCATCCGAAAATCAGATTTTCCCTTGGAGAGTTGAGAGTTCTTTGAGAGTATTCTTCCTTGTTCCAGAGAGTTTGGGCGAGTTCAAGCATTCCAATCTCTTCTCCTACGTCTAGGTAAGGTTTCTAATCCAATCCCTTGTTCTTTACTTCGGATTCTAGGCCCTAACATCAAGTTTTTATCCAAACACCTCAAATTAGGATTCATTCGGTAGATCTTGGAAGTGGGAGGCTGTTCCGGACGAGTTTGAGGGTTCAACCAAAGAGGATTTCGATACTATACTCTTGAGAAGTAAGTTAATGATGTGCATACCAATTTTTAGAGTTTTTGGTTGAGTATTCGTTGAGTTAGAGTTCGATTTCCATCCTACGCTAAAACTGTCAATTAGGGTTTCTATCCGAATAGTTTTAATTGTTCAGCGTTTTTCATCAAGATCCGTTCATTTTTGGTAAAACTTGTCTAAATGAAAAATGTTCCTAACACTTTAAAGATGATTCCTGTAAATTTTCATAAATTTTGGACTTGATTTGGTCGATGAAAACAGATCTGGTATTTTCTGCTGTTCATGTTGACAGATTTAAATTTCTAGCATGTCCAGTTTTGTAGTTCATATTTCTCCTAGCTATGATCGTTTTTGATGGTTAGTTTCTTCATGAAAATTGTTCATCTATGTGTCTAGTTTACTCCTGTGAAATATCAGAATTTTTGGATCAACCTTCGAATTGTTATGGATTTTTAAGTAAACTGTGGTCGGATGAACAGTGACCTATGCACCCTTTTGAAAACAAGTTTCTGAAATGATTTGTTTTGAGCGACTTAGAGTCCGAATTTGCTAAGGCCTATTTCTGAGAAAAATGTTTATTTTGATGTCGCCTAGCACCTGTAAAATTTTCAGAATGTTTCACAAAGTTTTACTACATTTCCTAATACGATTTTGAAAACTGCCACAGTGTAGTCTTACCGGTGAAATTTGGTTTCGTACGTTTCGGTAGTTTTTGAGTCGATTGCTACTCTTTGATGAATCCTATGAATTCTGGAAATGTAGATATATGTTGTAATGATTAAAATGTGATTTTTGAAACTTTGTGAGTTTTGATCGAGTTAGATGTTCAATTTGGAGGGTAAGTGCACTTGGCGTGGGCTCGTTGGGCCGCCCCCTCTTTTTGGTGGCCAAAACGGCGCCAAGGAAATATTATTATGTTGCGTGATTGTATGAGTCTATACTCCTAGGTGTATCCGTAGGGGTTACCTAGGGCTCCGGAGTGTGTCTGTATAGGGTCCGCTGCTCTCACATTGTGGATACCGTCGGCTTGTGGACATAAGTGCCCAAGCGGGTAATTGATCCCAAAACGGCTAAGGCCCTGGATCGTTGATACCGGCAGCTTGTGGACATAAGCGCCCAAGCGGGTAATGTTTGCATGTCCTCGATCAAAATGAACATTGGTGTGGTAAAGCGTAAAGAGAAATCCCCGTAAATCATTTTTATTCGTTTGTTAAATTAAATTTCCAACTTTCTATTACTCCTCTAAACCTTTAAATTTTGTTATGCTATACATTAACTTACTCAGTACCGTTTGTACTGATAAAAATATTGTTGTCTCTCTTTTTCGCAGAGTAAGTGATGGCGCATTGGAATGGGATTCTCAAAAATAAAGACTTGTCGCATTTTACTGTTGTTTTAAATTTCTGCACTGGACTTTGATACTGGACTTTGGACTTTGGTTTTTGGCCGTCTGTTTGGCCCTCGTTTTTATTTGTTTTTAGCTTCCGCACTGATTATTACTGTGATGCATGAGATACTCTGATTTTAGTTCGGGCATGATTGAATGGTTTTTAAATTGTTTTGAAAAATTGATACAACTTAGCCTTAGCATTTTTCTAGATGAGCTCGACTTGGGTCGGGTCTCGTTTAGAAAAGTGTGGCGGTAATGCCCTGGCCTGGGAAATCAAATCCGGGGTGTTACAAAGGGTCTACTTACTCAGCGATCGTTTTCGCTGACTCTACATTTTTATTATCCCTGGTTTTGATATCTGAGAGGACCATTAGTCATTTCACGTCACCGGGGCATGGATCGGGTTATTTTTAAAGTGCTTTCGAATTTAAGAAAAAGTGTATAACTTTTAAGTCTCCTTAGCGGAGTTAACTTGGCATATATTTTGTTCTGATTTGAGGACGTATATTTGGGCGTCTACCCACTTTTGTAATTTTCTACGCCTCACTATTTTCACCCGACGATGGATATTATTATTTTGAAAATGCATGATGAATTTGCCCCTTTTTTTAAATGGAGGAATTTTCTTATCATATCATTATTATTGGTGAGCTCTTTTAAATGCGTCGCCACTTATTTTGGGTGGTATACCAAAATTTAATTTAAGGCTTATTTTATACGCTATAGTATTATAAGCTTTTCCTTTCAGAGATTACGATATATGTCTAACGGTTAGCATATATGTTCAACTCTGACTTCCCCGTGAATATTTTTGCTAGCCTTAGCGTATTCCGGACGGCCCGGGATACGTGGCGGTAACACCGGCCCTTGTTCCCGCTCTCTGCTTCCGCTGAGCCTTTAGGGAAAACGGGGGTGTTACAGCAAAGCTATTTCGCGCAAAGTCTTTTGATGTATACATTGGCTAATAACTAACAAGAATTCGAAACATTTGCCTGAAATGAATTCAGGTCATCCCATTGGACAAAAAGAAGCAAAGTTATTTCCCGCAAAGTATTTTAATTTTGCAGAAACTTTTAAGATTATCTTGATATGGATATTGAATATAGTACCAATGGTATGGAGTTTCTCCTACTTAAATGAATTTCTTAACGTTAATTTTGGCTCTAAACATAGCTTGACGTTTGGGCTTTAATTTAGAAAATGGAATGAAGTATGCGACTCAGGATTAATTTTCACTTGAAAATTAAGACGTGTTGGTGATGATTTTTTGAATCAATTGTTTTGTTTCTTTAGTTTTATCTCCATGTTTACTGCAATCATGAACTGAATCTTAATCATATACAATTGCCATTTTGCAGAATATTGTGACAAACAGAAGACTAATCTCTACAAGCACATGAAAAATTTATATCCTGTCATCAATGGGGAATGCGGTTGGCTCTGTTTTATTTGGATTTGCTCAAGTTATTGACAAAATTCTTGGTCATCCCCTCGAACTCCTGTCTGGAAAAATTGCAAGTAGAAATACTTCTGCCTATACTTTCATTCTCCTTCAAAATATAAATGCTACATTTATTAAACATATACATAAAGACCAGAGAATTTTTATCCAATGATAATGATAAGATATTGAACAAATAAAGCATGTAACACCCCGGTTTTGGTAACCCAGGCCAGGATGTCACCGCCACACCTTCCAAGAAAGACGCGAACCATTTCGAGCTCACTTGAAAGATGCAAGGCTATGTTGTACCAAAATTTTAAAATAAAATCCACTTAAAAATATATCCCGGAATAAAAATCATTTGTCGATGGTTTGTTTAAGTAATCTTCTTTGCGCTTGCGGAAAATAAAATAAATAAAGTAAGGAAAATGCATATCAATAATATAACAAGTTTAAATGTGCGACATGTCTTTGATAAAATTTTTTCCCCTTCCCGATGCATATGCTTGATGCTTTCTTCTGATATCTGTAAAAAAAATCGCACAACATTACCAATGGTACTGAGTAAGTCAACCCCCACCACACCAAGTGATGGGTTTTAAAAAGGGATTGACTCATTTAAAATACAATTTAAATTTAATTTAATACAATATAATTCTTGATAAAAGACACGCTTTGAATTTAAAAAAATATAAGCCATACTTCACCACAATAATATTTGTTTTTCCATTGGTCTAGAAAGAGGACACCACATAATGTATTTCTCGATTGCAAGGCAATCTCTTCAGTATTTCTCGATTGCAAAGCAATCTCTACGATATTTCTCGATTGCGAGCAATCTCTACACGGATCCAAATATTTCTCGATTGCAAAGCAATCTCTACAGGGATCCAAAATATTTCTCGATTGCAAGACAATCTCTACAACGATGCAATGCAGTGGACTCATACACAGACACACTCCGGAGCCTTAGGCAACCCATACGGATCCACCTAAGAGTGTAGACTCATACATGCATAATATTTCAAATGCCATCATGGCAAGAGGGGGCGGCTTTTTACAGCACACGCCAAGTGCACATATACCCTCCAATATCTCAGGTGGCATCAACCTCAATCTAGTCTCATGGTTTAAAAATAAACTTTTATTTAATTTAAAATTTTTACTTTTCCAAATATTCTTATTTCATTTCACAAATCTCATGAATATCCAAACAACACATATTTCAAAGATCTCTCAACTCATGGATCCTCATGAGCAATATTTTAATTTCATGGATATTCATATTTCTAAAATACTCACTTTTCAAAATCAAATTTCTTCACATTAGTTATAAAAATATTATTCTCTTGGCATTTCCGAAAAATACTTTAAATCCATGTAATATAGTCAAACTATTTGACTCTCAAAATCCTTATATATAAGCATAACTATTTTCATATAGTAATATATATAATTTAACAATTCCACTTCTGAAAAATGCGTTTGATACCTAAATAAAAGAATAATCAAAGGCCAAGTTATTAATATAGCCAATCCTTATAAGTTCAATTTCTGTATATTAGGAATAGATTAACAGACTTCTCCTGGACTCAAAAGAATAAATATGCAACTTGGGATTACCAATCATACATTTTCGACAAAGAAGGGAAGTTATACACAATCCAGGGACTACACATATATACACAAAGCTGTACTACATACACCATTAGATCACCTTCATCAGAGTATGAATTTTGACAACAGGATGCTTTTAAAACTTTGCTAACCCTAATAATTATTGATATGGATTTGCAAAATACCAACATGGCGGAAATGAAGACTGGATGGAAAAACATATGATGTAGAGCAAGGAAAAGAAAAATATATGTATGAATATATCTGCACAATTATGGCCGGTGAAAAGAAGGTTTGTGTAATACCCGAGAATTTTCCAACATAAAATAAATACAGTAAATAAAATAAATAAATAAGTAAATAAATATAATAAACATGATAAAGGGATAAAGAATCATAAAAGATGAGAAATGAAATTTAAATTAAAAAGGAATCAAAGTTCCGAGAACCCGGGAATCCGAAGGCAATCTAATTGAATAAATGGTCACACGGGGACCCGACACCGATAGACTCAATAACTCGAGTCCAAATATAAATTTAGCTCCGAATAAAATTAAGATATGAAATCGGAGCCCGAAGATAGCCCGGAAATCGGAATTCGGAAGCGTAGAGGGATAGAAGTCCGAAAGAGAGGTGGAAAAGCACGACGGATCGCACGACCCGGCCCAGACCAAAGTCCAGGCCAGGATGGCGCGGTGTCCGCGCGCTTTGAAAGGGATTCCCGCGCCAAGTGCGCGCCAGCAGCGCAGTCGCGGCGTTCCGCGATTTTCTCGCCCAATTCCGGATTTTTCGACTTTCGGTTGAACATCTTTCGACTCTAGACTCTTAGAGTCAGATCTTGGACGCTCTAGTCTTAGTTATCTATAAATAAACCCTCTTGGAAGCCCCAACTCTTTATGAAACCCTACGAAATCTCTCTATACGTCGAAACCCTAATCCCGGAGTCGTCGGAGGCACGAAGGCAAGAGAGGAGACTGAGTTGGACGAAAATCCAAAGACTCCCGTCATCGTGGTAAGATCTGATCCCTTCCTTACCAGTTTTGATTCGAAAACGAATACTAATTAAACCTCTTTTTCTATTCTAAACCCCATATCCGGATCGAGGACGAAGAACCCGACGAATCAAGGAGATAAACGGTGGACTGGAAGCCACGCCTCCGAATCGACGATTCCGGACATCCATAGATCTGTAAGTTAACCTTACTATGGTTTTGGGAGAATTTAGAATACACCCGATCTAACGATTTAAACCAAGAACGTAAAATCTGTCAACATGAAATCTTAACGGCGCAACGGCTGTGCACGAATTTTTAGGAACCTTAAAACTGTTCAAACGAGAAAACTTAAAACACGAAAAACGTTACTTAGGCTTAGATCTATCTACTGTAAAATTTTCAGAAATTTTCATGATGATTTGATATATGAAATTCACTCGAAACCGAACTGCATTAAATCTGGATCTTGGAATTCGTGACAGAACTCTAGTTCGAACTTGTTGGTGATTTTTACCTTAGATCTAGACCGATCTAGGATTGGCGTTGAACATAAGAATTGTAGATCTATGCGTTTAGAACATCTCTGTAAAATTTTAGAATTTTTCGTTAAGATTTGAACCTCCGAACCTGAGCCGATCCGATCTGCGTTCGTACCGAAATCGAGAAACTTGAACAAAATTAGTTTCGAACTTGATGACGTTTTTGACATTAGATCTAAACCGATTTGGAACTTTAGCCAAACATGAAAGTTGTAGGTATATGTCTTAGATATCTCTCTGTAAAATTTCATCAAATTTGGAGCTAGTTTGCTATGGTAGATCTTGAAACCTTGAAATTGATGTCAGAATTTTCGGACAGATTAATATCCTGTTAAAGGTTGACATTTTTCACCTACTTCCGTATCTCGGATTGAAAAACTTAAAACATGAAACTTGTTCATCTCTGTGTTTCGGAGTTACCGGTAAATTTTCAGAATGATCCGGCTTAAAATGAATTTTTAAATATTTTTGGAGCAAAACAGCGACTAGTGAAATTATACGTTGAAACGTGTGAAATTTGTGAAACTTGTTTTGACCTTGCGGGTTCGATTACCCAAGGGCGTCCGTGTCCCTGCGGGTTCGATTCCCCAGGATGTCTGTGTCAAGCCTTGCGGGTTCGATTCCCCAGGGTGTATGTTTTCCTGCGGGTTCAATTCCCCAGGATGTCCGTGTCAAACCTTGCGGGTTCGATTCCCCAGGGTGTGTCTTTCTGCGGGTTCGATTCCCCACAATATGTGTTGATTCCTATGGGTTCGATTCCCTAGGATGTATGTGAGTTCTTGCGGGTTCGATTCCCCAAGGGCGATTGTTTGTTTTCTTGCGGGTTCGATTCCCCAAGAACAAATTATACTAGATTATATCGAATAAAAGAGGAAGAGTGAAATCCTGAAATACTTGAATATTTTCCTTATTCAAATTGTGCCTTTAAATTATGTCTTGCGGTTATTTTACCATGGAATTTGAATTATGCTCATGTGGAAATCCGTGTTTGGAATCATGCCAATTAATTATTAGTGGATGAATGAATTAAATTGTATATTACCTATAAGCATGTTTTTACTAAATTTAATTAAAGGCTTTGAAACCTCATGATCATGTTTGTGTTAACTTACTCAGCAAGTTTTTGCTGACCAAACCATTTTTATTTCTTTTTCTTTCAGAGTTGAGAATTATGCATCGTCATATGCATACACGGGAAGTTTGGGATGATATATTATTTTGAATTTTTGTATTAGACTAGATCTTGCATGAACGGGCCTATTTAACCCGTGATTAGGCCATGTTGGCCCTATATTTAAATTCCGCTGCGATACATATATGTAAATATTATTTTTCCGCTGCAACTTTGATGTATTATTTTTAAATTATACATGAATGGGCTGTTTGAATGTTTTAAATACTGAAAAACCATAGCCTTGCATCTCTTTAGCAAGCTCGGGGAAACCGTGTCTTGCTAGGGAGGTGTGGCGGTGACATCCCGACCTGGGTGACCAAAAACCGGGGTGTTACAGTTTACACAACCAAAACTTGGTGTAAAAAGAATCAACTTACATCCTTAATAGTTGGCGTTGGAGGATTTTGAAAGTGACGACAGCCACAACCTTGAGAGTAACATAGGAAATAGAAACGAAATGCGCCACCTACTGTATAGCCCTTTTTCCGGATGGAAAACCAAACCACAATCCCGGAATTCCACTCCAGTGACTGCCACTAGAATTCGGGATTCGGAAATCTGGAGAATTTGGAACAAGATCTGCCCCGCTCACACATTGTCCGAATTCTTTCAAATGGGAAGTTTAGGAGGAGTATTTACTGGTGCAGGATCTCCTAAGGCCTTAACTACAGCAATGGTTGGAGTCTCCAATTTAATTCCCATTATTTGGTGTAGCTGGGAGGAACAGAAACGCTTCAGTAGGCACGATGATCAGAAACGCTCCAGGAATGATGATACATTGTCACCAAATCGGATATGAATGATGGGAATGATTTAGGAATGATTACTAAACGCTCCAGGAAGGAATGATTCTCATTATTAGTGTGCGTTATTAAGAAGTAATGGGTGGAAATAATTTAGGAATGATTACTATGGCATAATCGAGGGTCACTCAAGAAGTAATAAGGCTATTTGCTGAATCATTTCATATTTTCTAATATCGATCTCTCTTGTGGATCACACTTTTCGTATAATTCTAATACTAGAAATGGCAATTATAAGTTACTATCCTATTTGACAATAAATTTAATAATAATAATAATAATAATAATAATAATAATAATAATAATAATATTATTATTATTAATAATAATAATAATAAGCTAAATGGATTTAGCTAATGAAATTCTTTCGGGTAATTTCTCGGGTATTACAATCTACCCTCCTTAAGAATCAACTTCGTCCTCAAAGTTGCGTATCATTCTAAGGTTGCTTGTGACCTTATGAACAAATTCTCGGGTATTACAATCTACCCACCTTGAGAATCAACTTCGCCCTCGAAGTTGCATGTGATAATAAGTTCGCAAGAATTATAAATTCTTGGTTGCTATAGGAATTCTATTGTATCGCTTGGAGCATAATACAAAATTGGATTCCCAAACCAATTCTCTCATGTTTAGGCAATTCTAATTTATAGAATATTCTCGACGAAATATATTAGCAACTTGCTCCAAAATCAAACAAAACTTTAACAGGTACGCTTAAAGAGGTAAAGGTACCTGCGATCATGTCACCTTGAGTTGGTAAATCTGCTTGATTAATCACATTAAGTCTTCCAACAGCTCCTCCTTGATTCCCTTGTTGGTTACGGTTTTGAGGAGGTCTTTGTCCTTGATTATTCCCATTTATCCCCCCTTGATTGTTTTGCTGGGCAGGAACATTGGCAAGGTCATCCCTTTTCGTAATATTTTCTGAGCGAGTTCTACACTCCGCTACCATGTGTCCTTCTCGACCGCATCTATAACATGCGCCAGGTTTGGGGCATCCTTTAGTCAAATGAAGCTTGCTACATTTCAGGCATCGTGGTATGTAGTTAGCTCTGATACCACTTTGTAACACCCCGGTTTTGGTAACCCCAGGCTAGGATGTCACCGCCACACCTTCCAAGCAAGACGCGAACCATTTCGAGCTCACTTGAAAGATGCAAGGCTATGTTGTACCAAAATTTTAAAATAAAATCCACTTAAAAATATATCCCGGAATAAAAATCATTTGTCGATGGTTTGTTTAAGTAATCTTCTTTGCGCTTGCGGAAAATAAAATAAAATAAAGTAAGGAAAATGCATATCCATAATATAACAAGTTTAAATGTGCGACATGTCTTTGATAAAATATTTTCCCCTTCCCGATGCATATGCTTGATGCTTTCTTCTGATATCTGTAAAAGAAATCGCACAACATTTATCAGTACCAATGGTACTGAGTAAGTCAACCCCCACCACACCAAGTGATGGGTTTTAAAAAGGGATTGACTCATTTAAAATACAATTTAAATTTAATTTAATACAATATAATTCTTGATAAAAGACACGCTTTGAATTTAAAAAAATATAAGCCATACTTCACCACAATAATATTTGTTTTTCCATTGGTCTAGAAAGAGGACATCACATAATGTATTTCTCGATTGCAAGGCAATCTCTTCAGTATTTCTCGATTGCAAAGCAATCTCTACGATATTTCTCGATTGCGAGCAATCTCTACACGGATCCAAATATTTCTCGATTGCAAAGCAATCTCTACACGGATCCAAAATATTTCTCGATTGCAAGACAATCTCTACAACGATGCAATGCAGTGGACTCATACACAGACACACTCCGGAGCCTTAGGCAACCCATACGGATCCACCTAAGAGTGTAGACTCATACATGCATAATATTTCAAATGCCATCATGGCAAGAGGGGGCGGCTTTTTACAGCACACGCCAAGTGCACATATACCCTCCAATATCTCAGGTGGCATCAACCTCAATCTAGTCTCATGGTTTAAAAATAAACTTTTATTTAATTTAAAATTTTTACTTTTCCAAATATTCTTATTTCATTTCACAAATCTCATGAATATCCAAACAACACATATTTCAAAGATCTCTCAACTCATGGAACCTCATGAGCAATATTTTAATTTCATGGATATTCATATTTCTAAAATACTCACTTTTCAAAATCAAATTTCTTCACATTAGTTATAAAAATATTATTCTCTTGGCATTTCCGAAAAATACTTTAAATCCATGTAATATAGTCAAACTATTTGACTCTCAAAATCCTTATATATAAGCATAACTATTTTCATATAGTAATATATATAATTTAACAATTCCACTTCTGAAAAATGCGTTTGATACCTAAATAAAAGAATAATCAAAGGCCAAGTTATTAATATAGCCAATCCTTATAAGTTCAATTTCTGTATATTAGGAATAGATTAACAGACTTCTCCTGGACTCAAAAGAATACCTATGCAACTTGGGATTACCAATCATACATTTTCGACAAAGAAGGGAAGTTATACACAATCCAGGGACTACACATATATACACAAAGCTGTACTACATACACCATTAGATCACCTTCATCAGAGTATGAATTTTGACAACAGGATGCTTTTAAAACTTTGCTAACCCTAATAATTATTGATATGGATTTGCAAAATACCAACATGGCGGAAATGAAGACTGGATGGAAAAACATATGATGTAGAGCAAGGAAAAGAAAAATATATGTATGAATATATCTGCACAATTATGGCCGGTGAAAAGAAGGTTTGCACAACCAAAACTTGGTGTAAAAAGAATCAACTTACATCCTTAATAGTTGGCGTTGGAGGATTTTGAAAGTGACGACAGCCACAACCTTGAGAGTAACACAGGAAATAGAAACGAAATGCGCCACCTACTGTATAGCCCTTTTTCCAGATGGAAAACCAAACCACAATCCCGGAATTCCACTCCAGTGACTGCCACTAGAATTCGGGATTCGGAAATCTGGAGAATTTGGAACAAGATCTGCCCCGCTCACACATTGTCCGAATTCTTTCAAATGGGAAGTTTAGGAGGAGTATTTACTGGTGCAGGATCTCCTAAGGCCTTAACTACAGCAATGGTTGGAGTCTCCAATTTAATTCCCATTATTTGGTGTAGCTGGGAGGAACAGAAACGCTTCAGTAGGCACGATGATCAGAACGCTCCAGGAATGATGATACATTGTCACCAAATCGGATATGAATGATGGGAATGATTTAGGAATGATTACTAAACGCTCCAGGAAGGAATGATTCTCATTATTAGTGTGCGTTATTAAGAAGTAATGGGTGGAAATAATTTAGGAATGATTACTATGGCATAATCGAGGGTCACTCAAGAAGTAAGAAGGCTATTTGCTGAATCATTTCATATTTTCTAATATCGATCTCTCTTGTGGATCACACTTTTCATATAATTCTAATACTAGAAATGGCAATTATAAGTTACTATCCTATTTGACAATAAATTTAATAATAATAATAATAGTAATAATAATAATAATAATAAGCTAAATGGATTTAGCTAATGAAATTCTTTCGGGTAATTTCTCGGGTATTACAAAGCGTGACTGGACAATGTAACTTTCCTAGCCGTTCCGGATGCTATGTTTGAATTTATTGCAGCGCAAATGGACGTTTTTTTTTAGTATCTGAAGGATAACTATTTCCGTGCTGCGAAACCTTTATTGAGGAAGTTTGTTGCGAAACCTTTGTTGATAAAGTTTGACGAGGTTTGGTTTTCTGATATTAGAAAATGTCTTATCGGACTGGCTAATAAATTTAATCGTCCTTGA
This sequence comes from Hygrophila difformis, assembly GCA_030278955.1. Taxonomy (NCBI): domain Eukaryota; kingdom Viridiplantae; phylum Streptophyta; class Magnoliopsida; order Lamiales; family Acanthaceae; genus Hygrophila; species Hygrophila difformis. Next base: position 30,080,495 of record JAOANR010000003.1, on the reverse strand, counting down.
TGTATAAAAATCTTCAAGTGTTGTGCTATGATGGATTTGTTAATATGAATGTTTGAATCCAAGTTTAATGTTTTGCTCTATGATCCGGATGATTGCATATTGTTTGATGAATTTTATTAACCGCTTTATAATTTATCTTTTTCAATGAAACATTGTTTGATTCTATAATTATTAGCCGCTTTAAAATGAATCTTATACTTGATTGTCGCGATGCCAATAAATGTACAGGAATTGTAAGTGCATTATATTTATTCTTAGGTTTTTTTTTAAAAAAAAGTTATAATTTTTAAGAATTTAAATGGGGTTAGAATTAAAGAAATCATATCGTGCACACTGAATTTGAAAAATGATACTCCCTCCGTCCCATATTTATCTTCTTCGACACTGTAGATACGGAGTTTAAGAAAGTTGTATTTTATTATTTTCATGTGTACTTTTTGAGGGGTAAATTTGTCTCTTTTTGTCTTGTAGTGCAATTGTTAGTAAAATTAAGGATTGGTTTTTGTGTAAATATATGGACATGTAGGGTTATTTTAGTAAAAAAAATTCCCTTTTTGGGGTAGGAAGATAAATGTGGGACGTCCAAAAACGGAAAGTAAGAAGATAAATATGGGACGGAGGGAGTACTTATTTCATTTTTCATATAAATAAAAGTAAACTTTATAATTGAGATTATTGCATTAGTGGTCCTGTATATGGTATAGCTTTATATTGATTTTTTGATCCAAGCTTACATATTCGTTGACACTGATCTGTTATAGATAATCTAATTTATAAAACCTATGGGCTATGAAACTGTATTTTTTATGATCTTACTTGCTGATTTAAAATTTAATTGTATTTTGTTTTTAAAAAACGTTAATTTTTTTTTAAAAACATATTTACTCCATAAACTGTATTCGATGGAATTAACAATCGCCAATTTTAAATAAGCTACATTTTGTTTTCAACATGCTGATAATGATAAGGACAATTTTATTCCTGTGGTTAGTGACATAAAATTTTAAAGCAATTCATTACTTTTAGAAATGTTATGAGAAAGGAATATAGGACGTTATTAAAATGTTTTTTTTTTCCTTTTCTTTTAAATTTTTTTTGTCATCTTTATTACTTTTACGCATGTATAAATTATTTTCTTTACAGGAACCGGAGCAAGAAAACAAATAGGAAAACTTTGATATTCCTTCAACCTTCACAATTAAACGTCAGTCAAAACTTTCATTCCTTTAATCTTAATCAATTTCTTATTCATTGCTTCGATCATCAACTATTTTATCTTATACATTTTCTTTTATTCAATCGTGATGATAATTTATTCTTCTGTTGAATCTCTAAATTTTTTCTTTTTTGATATTTTTGAAACTTTTCTTCCCGCGCATTGCGCGGGCGGGTGATACTAGTTTAAGTTTATATAAAAAACTAGTAACTAACCCGTCGAGACTCGACGGGCATAACTATAGTATTTTATATAATATATATACTTATATTATATAAAGTAATAATAAATTGTATTTTAAGTAATTAAAAATGTATAATGCTTTTATATATATTCAAAAGAGAATATATATATATGATGATAATTTAATTATTTTTAAAACTAATAAAGAAATCATATTGCACTATTCTTTATTTTTGCGGTTTCTCCGGTACAAACCTAACAGACCAATAAAAATAATTATTAAAATAATATTTTTATTTAATTTGAAGATTAAATTAAGATAAAATAAAATTTAAATATAAGTATTAAGCATAATATGAAAAATTCCTTCACAATTTGCTGAAAATCTCATTGGTATGGGCTAGTATAGCACTATCTTTGAAAATGTCTGAATTTGAAGTGGTGCAGTTTAGATTTGTATATGTACTCTAAAAAATTGCCGTTACAAGATTACCCGTAAAGTTTATAAGAATATAATCCAGAAATGTCACAGCTGATTGTACATCTTCAAAATCAATACCAACTTTACCATCACCTACGTTAACTATCCATTTTCGCAAATTTTCTATTATATATAAATTTAATTGAAAACAACATTTCTTGTGGTATCTTAAGTTAATCATTCAAAATTGCATATTAATACTTTGAGCCACATCTTGTTAGTGAAACAAAATATTGCAACATAATTGTTCATGGTTAAAAACTGATTTTGAAAGATAAAGTCCAACATTCTTTAAATATTGTTATTATATTGACTTTTGTTTATAATCATAGCAAAACAAACTGCAAGTGAAAATTTTATCATCGGAAATCGAATAGAAAATTTGGTTAAATCATATAGGTTCATACTTATTCCACTAATCAAGAATTTTCTACTTTCATGGTTTCTCGAAAATTAGTTTAACCTCAATTATATGGTTCCGCATGTTGGTTACCATCGACCTATTTCCATTGCATAATTTATTTGATGGATCTATATTCCTAAGAAGCATGACTATGCAACCCTCATTCAACTATATTTCATGATTCGGTAATCAAGAACAATTAATCGTGTTTAGATATTCCAGTAAAAATAATTCATTGGCATTATCTATGATTTCATCATCTTGATAAATATTGTTAGAGCTGATATATATATATATATATATATATATATACATTTTTATTCGCAGACATACATACTATGATGAAATCATTGATCTCACCAAAAATCTCATTGGTAGGGATTAACATAGAGTAAAAATGTCTGGATTTTAAGTTGTGCAATTTATATTTGTATAAGTACTCTCAACAATTGCCACTATAGAATTTCCCGTAGAGTTTGTAAAATTATTATCTAGAAATGTCACATCCAGTTGTACATCTTCTAGATCAATATCAGCTTTACCAATTACCATAACCTACATGAAATATTCATTGTGCAAATTTCTTCCACATATAATTTTCATTGTAAACAATATTTCTTGTTGTATTTTGAGTTAATCCATCTTAATTACATATTAATACTTCGAGTCCCCTCTCTCCAGTGACACAATATATTGCAACATATCACTGACATGGGTAAAAACTGGTTTTGAAATTAGAGTCCAACATTCTTTAAAGATTGACATTGACTTTTTTTTTCTTTTTTATAACCATAGTAAAACAACTACGAGTGAGAATTCCTTCCTCTGAAATCGAATGGAGAATTTGGTTAATTCAGACGGGCTCATAATCATTCTACCAATTAAAAATTTTCATCCCAAATATTGAGCTTTGTTTTAATGTGAAGAGAGGTTAAATAATTTTATGGGTAAGTTTTTTTACAAGTAGCATTCTCGTCACAATCTAGTGGAATATCAAATCTAGAATGTGCAGTCCTACCTCCTGGATTGAGTAGGGGTATAATTCCACTGGATACTACAGGCATCACTGTAACAACCCTACCCCGAGCTGGGCCTGCAGACCATGCACCCCAACCCCTCCCCATGTGTGCCTTCCAGGCCTCAGCCAAGCACCCCATGGTGGGTTGTTGGGAGTGGGATTTGAACACCCAACCTCCCCTTTAACAACCACCCTAAGGTAAGGTTGTTAACCATGTGAGCAAGCACCCCATGGTGGGTTGTTGGGAGTGGGATTTGAACACCCAACCTCCCCTTTAACAACCACCCTAAGGTAAGGTTGTTAACCATGTGGGCTGCAGCTCACATGGTTAACAACCTTACCTTAGGGTGGTTGTTAAAGGGGAGGTTGGGTGTTCAAATCCCACTCCCAACAACCCACCATGGGGTGCTTGGCTGAGGCCTGGAAGGCACACATGGGGAGGGGTTGGGGTGCATGGTCTGCAGGCCCAGCTCGGGGTAGGGTTGTTACATAAAAGTGCACTTTTATGTAACAACCCTACCCCGGGCTGGGCCTGCAGACCATGCACCCCAACCCCTCCCCATGTGTGCATCCAGGCCTCCCGCCAAGCACCACATGGTGGGTTGTTGGGAGTGGGATTTGAACACCCAACCTCCCCTTTAACAACCCCCTAAAGGTAAGGTTGTTAACCATGTGGGCTGCAGCCCACATGGTTAACAACCTTACCTTTAGGGGGTTGTTAAAGGGGAGGTTGGGTGTTCAAATCCCACTCCCAACAACCCACCATGTGGTGCTTGGCGGGAGGCCTGGATGCACACATGGGGAGGGGTTGGGGTGCATGGTCTGCAGGCCCAGCCCGGGGTAGGGTTGTTACAGGAGAAGAGGACCCGGCCAAACTTGAAGAATGGATCCGAACATTCGACAAGCTACTAAACGCGGTGAAGTGCCCAATTGGCGAGAAGGTGCCTGTGGCATCGTACTATCTCGGAGGGGAGGCGGATGACTGGTGGCGTGCCATGCAAGATAAGCTAGCTGAGGACGAAGAACCCTATTCTTGGGAAGAATTCATGAGTCTGATCAGGGATCGCTTTTATCCCATGAGCACAAAGTCCGCCATGTACGAGGAATTCTTATCCCTGAAGCAAGGAGGGCAAACAGTCCAAGAATATTACACCCGTTTCAAGGAGTTGGTGCGTTTCGCACCGAGACTCGTGCCGACAGACGTGGAGAAGGCACAGAAATTTGAAATGGGGCTAAACTTGGCTATACGAGAGGTGATCACTGGCGTCCCATACCCAGACCTGCAATCGGTGTATGATCGTGCGGTAGCTGTTGCAAGGGTGCAACAACTAAAAAGGAAAGTGAGTGGAGAACCCAGCCGAGGATCTCAGGGTCAGGATAAGAGGGGTAGAGACAACCGTTCCGGAAACAATGCTGTAGGGAACAACTTTCGGGGAGATCTGAACAGACCCCCTCAAAACAACAACAGAGGATATGACGATAGAACCCTTTTCCGGGGTAACCCGGTACCACCTTGCCCGAGATGCGGCAGGCCTCATTTGGCCAGAGGGTGCCCCCAACAGGGCGCCTGCTACAGGTGTGGTCGCAACGGCCACATGGCGAATGAGTGCCGCACCCGACTGGAAAACATCACCAAGAGAGAGGATTTAGGCACGGGGCCAACTCAGCCTCGCAACCAGGATGGACGGAATGGAAACAACCAGGGGTATAGACCCCCTCAGAACCAGAATCTCAATCAGAATCAACGTCCCCCACAGAATCCAAATCAGCAACAGAATCAGAACCTGAACCGGGATCAGCAAGGCAACCCGGGACGTCCAATGGGGCGATTGAATGTCATCAATGAGGCAGATGTGCCTATGCAAGGGGACGTAATGGGAGGTACGTTCCATGTCTTGAGTACACCCCTTAGAGTTCTGTTTGACTCAGGAGCTAGTTGTTCGATAATATCATCTAGAGTCTTACCTGAACTAGATCTACCTAAGTGCGAACTGATTAACTTAGGGATTCAACTTCCATCGGGAGAGGTAGTATCATGCTCTAAGCGATATAACGGAATTCCGATAGTTATAAAGAACGTAGAGTTTTTCGCGAACTTAGTAGAATTCGAACTACAGGATTTTGACGTCATACTAGGAATGGATTGGCTAACCCAATATAAAGCCGTGATCGATTGCCAAAAACAAAAGATCACGTTGTCAAAGAGTCGGGGAAGGAGAGTCATCTTTTACTCCCAACCCCCTAAGAAGTCTACCAAGATAGTTAATGCCATGAAGCTATTTAGCTTAATGCGTAAGGATTACGCGTTATATGCTTGCTACATTCATAACCTTGAGGCCGAAGAGGTCAAGGTGGATAATATTCCGGTGGTGAGAGAATACCCAGATGTATTCCCGGAAGACGTTCCCGGCATGCCGCCTGAGAGAGATCTGGAATTCACTATAGATCTTATTCCGGGAACGGAGCCTGTCTCGAAGGCTCCTTACCGCATGGCGCCGCTGGAAATGAAGGAACTAAAAGAACAACTCGAGGAGTTGCTAGAAAAGGGCTACATAAGGCCGAGCACGTCCCCATGGGGAGCCCCGGTCTTATTCGTGAAGAAGAAAGATGGAGGTCTACGACTATGCATCGATTATAGAGGACTTAACCAAGTCACGGTCAAGAACAAGTACCCGTTGCCAAGAATCGAGGATTTGTTCGACCAACTGAAGGGAGCCTCAGTATTTTCAAAGATCGACCTACGATCCGGATATCACCAGTTAAGGATCGCCGAAAAAGATATCCCAAAGACGGCATTCAGAACTCGCTACGGGCATTACGAATTCACGGTGCTGTCATTCGGGCTGACGAACGCCCCAGCGATGTTCATGAATCTCATGAATAACGTGTTTCGAGAACTATTAGATCAATGTGTGGTGGTGTTCATAGATGACATCCTGATCTACTCGAAAAGCGAAGAAGAGCATTCCGAACACTTACACAAAGTGTTAGGGATCTTACGAGCCAATCAGCTGTATGGAAAGCTGTCCAAATGCGACTTCTGGCTAAAAGAAGTGGCATTTCTGGGACACATCGTATCCGCCAATGGAGTGGCAGTAGACCCAGCAAAGATTTCGGCAGTGACCGAATGGGTGCCACCGAAGAATCCAACCGAGATAAGAAGTTTTCTCGGATTGGCAGGGTACTACCGGAGGTTTGTAAAGGATTTCTCAAGGATCGCCCGCCCATTGACGCAGCTGTTAAAGAAAGGGGTGAAATACGACTGGACCAGTGAGTGTGATTCCGCATTCCAAGAATTGAAGAAACGGCTTACTACAGCACCGGTGTTGACATTACCATCGGAAGATGGAGACTTCGAGGTGTACAGCGACGCCTCGAAGGAAGGATTGGGATGCGTGCTAATGCAAGATCAAAGGGTTATAGCATATGCATCACGTCAACTAAAGCCACACGAAGAGAACTACCCGACGTACGACTTGGAGCTAGCCGCAGTCGTGTTCGCTCTAAAGATATGGAGGCATTACCTCTATGGGCGAAAGTGTCGGATGTTCACCGACCATAAGAGCCTCAAGTATATATTCACGCAAAAAGAGCTGAATTTGAGGCAAAGAAGGTGGTTGGAACTGATTAAGGATTACGACCTGGAAATCGCGTACCACGAAGAAAGGGCCAACGTCGTGGCCGATGCCTTGAGTCGAAAGACTCAACACGTGGTGAACTCACTCGTGGTACCGGCCGAGTTGTACAGAGACTTGGCGAAATTAAGTCTGGAGTTGGTACACTCCGGCGAAGTAAGTGAGGTCGTCAACACGATGGTAGTAGGATCTACCATACTTGATGAGATACGACTAGCACAACAGGGTGATGAAAAGTTGGAGGAAATTAGGAAGAGCATTGCTGAAGGAAAGGCAATGGATTTTAAAATCCATGAGGACGGAAGCATCCGCTTCAAAGGAAGGTGGTGCATACCACGAAAATGCGAGGACCTGAAGCTAAGAGTAATGGAGGAAGGCCATAATACCCCATATTCGGTCCACCCCGGAGGCGAGAAGCTATACAAGGACATAAAGAAGAACTATTGGTGGCCGAACATGAAGAGAGAAATAGCCGAGTTTGTGGCGAGATGCCTTACCTGCCAGAAGGTCAAGGCCGTACGGCAGAAACCCTTAGGATTAATGCAGCCATTGGAAATCCCAAGTTGGAAATGGGATAGCATTTCAATGGACTTCGTTTCGGGGTTACCACGTTCACCGAAGGGGATGAATAAAATCTGGGTGATCGTGGATAGGTTGACAAAAGCTGCCATATTTATCCCCATGAAGGATACCTGGTCCATGGACCAATTGGCAAGGGCATATGTCGACAACGTGGTACGACGACATGGAGTACCACACGACATCATCTCGGACAGAGACAGTAGATTCGTCTCACATTTTTGGACAAAACTACAAGAAGCCCTCGGTACGAAGATAAAGATGAGTACCGCGTTCCATCCCATGACGGATGGACAAACGGAAAGGACGATCCAAACTTTGGAAGACATGCTGAGGGCATGCGTATTAGAGTTTAAGGGAAGTTGGGAAAATCACTTACCCTTGATCGAATTTTCCTACAACAACAGCTACCATGCTAGCATCGGCATGGCACCTTTCGAGGCACTGTATGGACGCAAATGCCGAAGCCCATTGAGCTGGGAAGAGGGCGAGAGGACTATGGTAATTGGACCGCAACTTGTTGAGGATATGGCTCAACAAGTCAAAATAATCCAAGGGAAGATGAGAGCCGCGCAAGACCGGCAAAAGAGCTATGCCGACGTGAGACGGCAAGATTTGGAATTCCAAATAGGCGATAAGGTCATGTTAAAGGTATCACCGGTGAAGGGTGTGATGCGCTTTGGCAAGCGGGGAAAATTAAGCCCACGGTACATAGGACCCTACGAGATCCTAGAAAGAGTGGGGAATCTTGCATACCGATTGGCATTACCGCCACAATTTGCTCGTGTCCACGACGTGTTCCACGTCTCGCAACTGAAGAAATACGTCCATGATCCGACCCACGTACTCCAACCGGAGGAAATTGAGCTGGACGATGACTTAAGCTATGAAGAAATTCCGGTGCGAATACTCGACAAGAAGGAGAGGGTAACAAGGAATAAGACCGTGAGGATGGTTAAGGTTTTTTGGTCTAACCACGAAGCCGAGACGGCAACGTGGGAGCTGGAAGCAGACATGAGGGAGCGTTACCCAACCCTATTCCAAGACAGTGCAGCAACAGTTATGGGGACATAACTGTAATCTTAAGAGGGGGAGGATGTGACGACCCGAGTATTTCTGAATATTTTGAACGAATACTTTGTACCCCAAATAAACAAATTCAAATTGTTTTGAACTACGTAATGACTTGATCCCTTCACGGGGTACGTAGGCAACTCGGAAATTCAATTCTGGGTTCAGTCAAATAATAACAAACAACGACACACAATAATACAATCGCTTAATCAAACAATTCCCGAACTCGCGAGAGGATGAAGTACAACTTCGAGGACGAAGTTGGTTCTTAAGGGGGGTAGACTGTAATACCCGTAAATTTTAGAATATAAAAATAGGAATTAATCCAATAGGAGAGAAGGTTTTGTTTCCGAGAACCCGTAGACGCGGAAATGCACGGAAGTCAAGGACGACGAATTAGAACCCGACAGACCAAAACCGACGGTCTTAGGATTTCAAGCACGTAATCGAATTGAGACGGAATAAATTTATGATGAGAAGCATAATCCGGAAATGACCCGGAAAAATCGAGCGCGAAAACGGGGAAGGATAGAAGTCCGAAAGAGAGGAGAAAAGACCCGACGGATCGGATCGCACGGACCCGCCCGGACCGCAGTCCAGGCGAGTCTCGCGCGCTGGCCGGGCGGGGTTTGGCTAAAAGGCGCGCCAACCCCGCGTGGTCCTACAGGTTTTGGCAACTTGCGCGTTTTCGGCGATTTCTTACCATAATTCGACCTCCCGACTTTGGAAAGCGGATTTTGGCCGAAGGGGGAAGCCTTTAGGCGACCTAGGGCAGCCTCTCCCCCATTCTCATCAGTCACCATTCACTCTCAAACCCTCTCAACTCTCTCCAAAGCCAAAACACTTTCCGGCGACTTCCCGACGACTTTCCGATCACTTCCCGGCGACGAAAACCGACGAAGGAGGCGTTGAATACAAGATTCCTTGTATTCTAATCTGTGGTAAGTCGTTCTTAGAGTTCTATTTAAGTTTTTGAACCCGAAAACTTGATCTAACGTTGGATTTCTTCGTCCGATTCGAAATCGTGGCCAAAGTCGGAAGCTTGACGTTGAGGAGATCCGTTCGTAGGATTTTGGACGAGCCAGCGACCTTAGGACGACCCAAACCTCTCTATCACTGTAAGTTGAGCCTTCCATATCAATACGGGTGATTTCGGGGCGTCCGGTATAGGTGTAATGTAACGAAACGTAAAAATCGAACTAAAAAACCCCATCTTGCGCAGTTTCTGTAATCGGCCTAAAACCCATATTTCGAGGATTCAATCCGAAAAACTCAAAACTAGACTTTTAATCCTAACACATAAATCTAGGTTGTGTAAAAATTTCAGCCATTTTCGTTAACGTTTGCTATTTTAAATCGCATCGAAAAGAGACTGCTTTGACAAAACATGTGGAAATCTGTCTATGAATATGTTCGAACTTAGTGAATTTATTTCTATAATTTCTAGTCCGATTTGATCTTTACAATCTAAATGAAAGTTGTAGATAATCATGTCTAGTATGTGCATATTAAATTTCAGAATTTTTGGAGTCCATTTGATATGTTAAAAAGTCGAGATTTTGAACTGTGTCAAACCTGAGTTCGGACAGTTTTCTGATTGCATGATAAAATCGATTTTTGACATGTTTCCTCAACTTATTTTGAAAAAGTTAAAACACGAAAGTTGTTCGTTAGGGTGTTTTGCATAAAGTGTGAAGATTTCAGAATTTTCGGGCTTGAAACGGATTTTTAAATGAGAAAGGCGCAAACTGTGACGCCAAGATACTTTTAAATCAAAGAGTTTTGAAATTTCGAAACAAACGGTCAAAGATTTGAAACGCGATACATCTACACTTTTGAAAAACCCCGATACATTAAATCTAAACGATACATGAGATACTTGGTGGAGGGTGAGTGCTCTGCAGGGTGCCCCTCTAGCCTTTTCTCTTCGGGCCTATAATGGACGAGAGAATTTGATGAAATATTACGCCAGTTGGCGGGAGATATATGGCCTACTCTCTCGGGTTGTCCGTATGGATTTCTCGAGGCTCCGGAGTGTTACTGGCTATGGCAGATACGGCTGCGGCCGCCGGATCACCGGCTATACAAGATACTTACGACACGGCTGCGGCCGCCGGATCACCGGCTATACAAAACACTGAGAAATGGTTTCGTAACGGGGGAAATAAAAGATTTAATATTTTTAAGTGTTTATTTATTCTTACATGTCTTTAAATTATGCATTTAAATTTTGTCTTTAAATTTCATGGCATGACTAAATTGGTATTGTGGATTAGTCGCATGTTAAGTACACAACTAAATTTATTATTTCCTTTAAATTTGGTAAATGCATGTTAGGAGTAAAATTTTAAATTATCTAATTAAATCCCTTTATTGCTATGTTAGGATCGACTTACTCAGTATTTTATATACTGATAAAATTGTTGTATTCTCTTTTTATTTCAGAGTACGGAGATAATGCATAGCATGTGCATTGGGGATGGATTATTAAACACTGTTTATTTGCTTTTTACGATACTTGCATAACGGGCATGTAAATCCCGAGTTTTGGCCATGTCGGCCCATTTACCTTTTTCCGCTGCAATATATTGTTACTACTATATGTGTGGATGACACTTATTACTTTTACATAGATTCCGGACTTGTTTTTAAATCTTTTTGCAATACCTATAGCCTTGCATCTCTTTGGCAAGCTCGGAGAATCCGTGTCTTGCTAGGGAGATGTGGCGGTGACATCCCGGCCTGGGTTATCAAATCCGGGGTGTTACATTATTTCTAGGCCAAATTATAATTATTTTGACCCAATATAGAGGTCCAAGAATTTTAAATATTATTTTAAAATTTTTAAGCATTAATTCCATGGAAAATTTTTTTTGAAACCCATGGAAAAAAATATATATATATAGTGCATGAATTATTTTTTGGGGGAAATCATCATTTGCATTTGCATATTGCATCTCTTTTATGTAGAGAACTTAGAATCTTGGCGAATTCGAACTTAGAATCTTTGCGAATTTGAACTTAGAATCTTGGCGAAGTTGAACCTAGAATCTTGGCGAAATTAACTTAGATCTCTTGTTACACCTATATAATCTTGAGGCATGACATCGAATTTAGAAGCAATAACTAGATACTGATCCTGCCTTAGTTCTAGATCGCGTTCATCTAAGCGCACGCCTAAGCATAACAAATCTCGGCTCTAGCCATTCCTATCATGGTACGAACTAGAAAACTTCCTCATGTGGAACGATAAGAAAATCAAGTTTTATTAAAACACTTTTTATTCCAAAAATCTTGTTTGGAGTTCCAAACCACAAATCCGAAAATTTGAAATTAGAAATTTACGAAACGTCTTGTTCGAGCGATCTATCTAAACCAAGATAAGCTAATCTATACACGTTATAACAGAAAATGGCGCCTAGGAGGAAACCAAGGAAGGTGAGTCCAAACGGCACTGACGTTAACCTGTCCAACACGCCCAACAACAGCGAAAGTCCTCAGAACCTAGGAGAGCAAGTGCCTCAAGCGCCCAATAATATGGAAGCACGTTTAAAAACGATAGAGGGATTCCTAGTAGCATTAGGAAATGCGGAGGTGCATAGGACACCTGCAGCAGTAACTCCGCCCGTAGCTCAAACCAACTATCTAGCGTTGGTGAATCCCTATCAACCACCACGTTATGATGGGCAGGAGGATCCCGCCAAACTAGAGGGGTGGATCCGTACATTTGATAAGCTCTTGGATGCTATCAAATGTCCTGATGAGGCAAAGACACGAGTAGCAACCTACTACTTAGGAGGCGAAGCTGATGAGTGGTGGCAAGACCTCCAGAGGAATTTAGAGGAAGCTGAAGAAGCTTATTCGTGGACTAAACTTAAGGAGGATCTAAGGGACCGATTCTACCCCATGAGCACCAAGGCGGCAATGTACGAAGAGTTTTTATCACTGAAGCAAGAGGGACGGACGGTGCAGGATTCTTACACCCGGTTTAAGGAATTGGTACGATTTGCTACGAGGATAGTACCAACCGACTCTGACAAGGCTCAGAAATTTGAGATGGGTCTGAACCTTAGTATCCGGGAGATACTTGCAGTCGGACAATTCACGAACCTGCAGACGGTTTATGATCGTGCGGTAGCGGTTGCACGAGTCCAAGGACTGAAATGGAAACCAGTAGATGAGGCTAACCAAGGACCACAAGGAGAATACAAGGTGGATAAGGACCATTTCGATGGAAACTCGAAAGGACAACATCAAAATGACAATGGGGAGAAAAAGGGGATAGTCTTCAACCATGGGGACTATGCGTCACCATGTCCAAAGTGTGGTAAACCGCATTATGCGAGAGGATGCCCTCAGCCTGGAGCATGCCTTCGATGTGGTCGACATGGTCATCAGCTGCGTGATTGCCGGACACGGAAAGAGAACATCGACAAGAGAGAGGATGTGACTACTCGACCTAAGCAACCACGAAACCCAGACGGTCAAGGTGGCAACAACCAAGGGCACCAATACCCTCAGAATAAAGACCAAAACCCGAAACCTCTTGAGGGTACTGAATAGGCAGTTATGGGGACATAACTGGAGTCCTAAGGGGGAGAGGATGTGATACCCCGTAATAAAGTAGTTGCATTATTTTTTTTTTTTTTTTTAGTTTGGCTCGGCAATATGTATCCCAAATAAATTTTTGAACTACGTTATGGCTTGATCCCTTCACCGGGTACGTAGGCAGCTTAGAAGTTTTAATTCTAAGTTCAGTCACAACATAATAAAACAAACACAAGACCTTAGCACGAGAAAAGCCGAAACACAACTTCGAGGACGAAGTTGATTCTTAAGGAGGGTAGACTGTAATACCCGAGAATTTTCCAACATATAATAAAACAATAATTAAATAAATAAACAATAAATACCATAAATAAATAAATGAATCCAGCGAATAAAGAAATAAATAAAGATAAGAAAATGAGAAATGAGATTTAACTTAAAAAGGAATTTAATTAAATAAAAGGATGGATTAAAGGTAAATAAATTGTACACCGAAACTCGACCCTAATGAAATCGAGGAGTCGAGTCCAAACATCCAATTAGACCCGAGTAAAAATTTAGAGAGAAAGTAGAAACCCGAAGATATCCCGGAAATCGGAATTCGGGAGCATAGAGGGATAGAAACCCGAAAGAGAAGCGGAAAAGCACGACGGATCGCCCGACCCGCCCGGACCGAAGTCCAGGCGAGTTCGGCGCGGTGGCCGCACGGTCACAAGGGGATGGGCGCGCCACGGCTGCGCCACGCGACAGATTCGCCCGTTGCGTGAATCTCTCGCCCGAACGCGGATTTTTCGACTTTCGGTTGAACATCTCTCGACCCAAGACCCTTTGGTCAGATGTTGGACGCCCTAGGACCTGGAAATCTATAAATACGACCTCCTAGGAGCTCCGAATACTTTTACAAAACCCTACAACTTTCTACACATTCGAAACCCTAAATCCGGAGTCGTCGGAGGCACGAAACCAAGACGAACGCTGTTGGACGAAATTTCTACAGATCTCCATAGTCGTGGTAAGTCTCGATCCAATCCTTGTTCAATAAACGATTCGAAAACGAATCCTAATCTTCTTCTTTTCTCTTCTACACCTCGTATTGGATCTAGATCGTAGAACCCGACGAACGGAGAGGAGAAAGGGTGGACTGGAAGCCACGCCTTCAAATAGACGATCCCGGACATTCATAAACTCTGTAAGTTAACTCTTACATGGTTTTGGGATGAATTAAAACATTCAAAACTAAATGATTAACAAGAAATCGAAAATCTGTCAATTTATACTTTCTACCAACGCAACAGATTTGATGAATTTTTCCAAACCTTAAAATGAATTCAAACGTAGAAACTTAAAACACGAAAAACGTTCCTAAGACGTAGATCTATCTACTGTAAAATTTTCATAATTTTTCATCGCGTTTTGATATCCGAAAACGACCACGAACAGACCTGCCTGTGGTTTTGATCTTGAAACGATGATAGATTCTTTATTCGAACTTGTTGGTGATTTCTACCTTAGATCTAGACCGATCTAGGCTTGGCGCTGAACATAAGAGTTGTTTATCTATATGTTATGAATACCTCCGTAAAATTTCAGAATCTTTCGTGATGATTTGATATATGAAATCCACTCCAAACCGAACTGCTTGAATCTAGATCTTGAAATTCTTGACAGAACTTAGGAATGATCTTGATCACGTTTTTGACATAGGATCTAGACTGTTTTAGATCTTTGGCCGAACATGAAAGTCGTAGATAATGGTCTTAAGATGGTGTCTGTAAAATTTCATCGAATTTGGAGTTGAATTGCTATGGTAGAATTCGAAATCTTGAAACTGTGGTACATTGAATTCGGACAGAATTATTCTTCTACGAAAATTGGTGATTTTGACCTATTTAGGTATCTCGGATTGAAAAAGTTAAAACACGAAAGTTGTAGATCTCGACGTTTCTGAGTCAGTCGTGAAGTTTTGGAATTTTTGGAATTAAATATGATTTTAGACGAATTTTAGAGTAAACTGTGGTTTACCGGAAACGAAATCTTGAAATCTTATTGAAACATGAAATTAGCCTTTAAGGTTTAAATGATTGGGAATTCCTTTGAAATAAAATACACATGAAATACGATGCTTGCCGAAAGGCAATTGAAATATCCTGCTTGCCGAAAGGCAATTGAAATATCCTGCTTGCCGAAAGGCAATTGAAATATCCTGCTTGCCGAAAGGTAATTGAAATATAGTGCTTGCCGAAAGACAATTGAAATATAATGCTTGCCGAAGGGCAATTGAGATATAACGCTTGCCGGAAGGCAATTGATAAATAAAACTTGCCGAATGGCGATTGAAATATAAACTTGAAACATGAGACATGAGATATGAAACTAGAAGACTCGAAAAAAAAAATATTGTTCCTTTTAGATTATGCCTTAAAGTATGTCTTGCAATTGTTTTACTTTGCGAATTATATTTATGATCTTATGAAATCTCTATCTCTTAAATTATGCCATTATAATTATTGTTAGCTAAATAAAATTAGATTATGTCGTGTTGTGCACATGTGTTCTTTAGATATTAAATAATGGCTTTGAAACCCCATAGTATGTATGTGTTAACTTACTCAGCACGTAGTGCTGACCAAAACCATATTTTCTTTTTCTTTTTCTTCCAGAGTTGAGAATTATGCATCGTCATATGCATACACGGGAAGTTTGGGATGATATGTTATTTTGAATTTTTGTATTAGACTAGATCTTGCATGAACGGGCCTGTTTAACCCGTGATTAGGCCATGTTGGCCCTATATTTAAATTCCGCTGCGATACATATATGTAAATATTATTTTCCGCTGCAACTTTGATGTATTATTTTTAAATTATATATGAATGGGCTGTTTGAATGTTTTAAATACTGAAAAACCATAGCCTTGCATCTCTTTAGCAAGCTCGGAGAAACCGTGTCTTGCTAGGGAGGTGTGGCGGTGACATCCCGACCTGGGTGACCAAAAACCGGGGTGTTACAATATACGATTAAGATCTATATTATTTAGTATATATTTATATACAATTATAATAATGTAATTATAAAATATATTTTTTTAATGATTAGCAACTATAAAAAATTGTATATTACTTTTAGAGAAGTGACATATTTTTGTAAAAGCATGGCATATATATGTACAAATATTTTTAATTAATGTATCTTTTAATAATATAAATTCTATATATACACTGCGAATTCCATATAAATTTGAAATTTCTAAATTTTTAAAAAATTAAAAATTGTGGGAACTTAAACAGCTCCGGCCATCCTTTCCCACCAAAACAAAAAATATGTGGGAACTTCATATAAATTGAAAATTAAATATCTTTTAAAAATTAAAACTGGGATTGCCATATACACATTAATATATCTTGAACATGAATAAATAAATTGGATGTGCAATCTACATTTTGATTACATCATTTACCACAAAAAAACCAAAACTGAGACCAAACCTATAAAATTACCGGCATTACAATATGATCACCATAATGAAATATTAACGGAACATAATTCTTAGTTGTCCGTGCAGAGACTCGTCATAATAATCCCAAAAACCGAAAATGCTTATTCATATCATAATAATTCTATGGTGTAAAAGCTGAAAATCTATAAATAAATAATAAATACAGAAATAAAATCCAGAATAAATAAAATAGAAATGTAAAATAATAAAATTTAAAACAAATACAATAAAAAATACAAAATAATAAAATCCAAAATAAATAAAGTAAAAATGCAAAATAAATCTAACTTTATCTTTCAAATTTTTTTAAAAGTGAATACATTGTGACATAATAGAATGATAGAGTGAGAATTTATAAGTAAATGATAGATTTTATAAACGATAGGCTAAAAATTATAATGAATAAATAAATAAGTGATAAAATTTAAAATTACTAAATTGAAAAATGCAAGATAATGTAGATAAAATAAATTAGAAAAATGAATATTGTGGGAATATAAATTTCAAATTTCAAATCTTTCAAATATTTTTAAAATGAATATTGTGGGAATTCCATATAAATTAGAAATTCTATAACACTCCGTAAAAAAAAAAAATTTAAATAGAAATTCAAAATAAAATAAGTATTCAAAATTTCTCATAAATAAAATTTTTAGGACATGAAAGGAAAAGATATTTATTTTTAAAGTGCGATTTTATCTTAGCTGAGAATTAAGTTTAAGGAGTTAAAAACTTTTAAATATGAGACTATTAAATTAGCGTATAAGTATTAACCTATAAATTATCAAGAATTTAATTAAGTCCCCTAGTTTATGTGTACGAGTTGGATTAAACATTACCAAAGGCAAATTAAGTTAAACCAAATTATCCAAAGAGGGTACCGAATAGAAATATAATTTAATGACCAAAATAGACGAGCTTATGAACTATTGGACTCGAAATAAATATTATTGGACATGAGTAAGTGACGAAATAAATAATCACGGACGGAATAAAATACTTAGCCAATTAAATTGTGGAACTTGAGGACAAACCAAATTTTAATTAGCGAAATGTTTAATTATTATCTCCCAAGACCTCGACCAATTTGTCTATGGAAACTCATTACTAAGTGAGTTAAACCCATTGTTTTGTTTATAAGTAATTGAATTAAATAATAATACACTTGATTATTGTGACAAGGAAATCCACTACTAGGTAAATTAAATCCATTAATCCAATCAACCATATTACGATAGTGAGATTAAATATTGAATTAAGATATTATTAATTAAGTTCTTGACGAATAAGAAGTTAAGTCCTAAAATCGCGTAATGGACAAACGACATGAATTTTTAAGTTAATGTTTCATTAAATGATTTCGGACTCAAATCATATTACAAATTAATCATTAATATTAATACTTGACCAATTGAATAAAATTATCTAGCGACCCATTTAACGATTAATTGTCCGGATTAAGGAATTTGAAGTGGTGAGTCATTTCACTAAAGGTGATAAATTAATAGATGGACTAATCTATTAAATAACACAATTTATGAGTCAAGCTATAAAATTAAGTCCGTGTAATTAAATTAGAACACTAAACCCATTTAATTATTAGGAATTGTCCGACCGATAAGTTGCGATTGTCCCGAATTGAAGAATATGGAGTCCCAAATTACTCGACTAATTATACCGGATAAATAAATTATTAAGTCCCCAACTTAGATTAATTAGTCAATTAAGTCCAACAAAAATTAAATTATGAGTGTAAGATGATTTAAAAAAAATGATTAAATCCATAACCAAGATTATTTGGCTAATTAAGTTCATTATAGCTAATTAAGTCCATTAGGGGAATTAAATTGGGCTATCTCATTATTTGATCCATTCAGCAAAATAGGGGATTAATTAAGCCCAAAACCAAAGAAATAAACTAAGCCCAAAATCCAGTTGGCCCAACCCTAAGCCCAAAGGATAAAACCCTAACCCTAAAGAAAAATAGGGCCGCCGCCGCTGCCCTCTTTTCCGGCGCCGCCCTCGCCGCCGGCGGAACTCCGACCACCACAAAATCACCTCCCCATTCCGACTCCGGCTTTTCCATCACCACCCCCGCCGTTCCAACCACCATCTCCACCCATTTTCGTTATTCACCACCGCCCCTGTCCGCCATTGCCGCAGCCTCCACCATCCCATGCCACTCCTCCATCTCGCCAAACCCGCACCACCACTACCTCCGCCACCGCCGTCCATTTCCGCCACCATTGCTCCTACATTTTCCGGCCACCTCCAACCCTTCAATCCAAGCCACCGCCACGGCGCCACTGTCATCTCCTTCACCCGAATCCATCCACCACAGATTCATCAATAGCAAATCAAAAACAAAACAAAAAGAAAGGGGCGGAGGGATCGAGACAGAGAAAGAGGCCCGAGAGAGAAAGAAGAAAGGAGATGAGGAGAAGGGGAGGGAAGGGATGGAGAAGGAGGCCGAGCCCCCCACTCCGCTGCCGCCGCCGAGTTCCACCGCCTCCACCACCGTCGGCCGCTGCTTCCGGCTGCTTCCTTGTCGCCGGCGAGGGGAGAGAAGAGAAGGGGGAGGGGCGGTAGAATAGAGAAGCAAAGAAGGGGGTGATTGCGTGCAAGAGGAGGAGAAAAATACTGAGGTGATTGAATCAGTATTGATGGAAATATGTGGGGATCTGTGGGACTAATGGGGTGGGTGTTGGGAGAGGCTTTCTACCCAGTTAAAAGGGTGTAATAAATTCATCTATTTAAACTCCTCTCAATAGCCCCCTTAATCACGCCATCCACACCATCTTTCTGTTCTATCTTTCTGTTTCCCTCTTCCGTCTCCTTCCCTCATTTTTGAGTTCTATTCTGTATTTCCTTTCCCCACTTGCTGCTGCTCGCTTTCTTTTTCTTTCTTTCTTTTTTTTTTTTTTTTATTCCTCTGCGTTCTTGTCATGAGTTTTGAGGTTCCTCCGGTAGAGTACTAGCAAGAGCGGTCTAATAGAAAATTTCCGGTAAGATTTATTTAAGTTGGAAAATTCTAGTTATTATTCTAGTTATTATTAGAAGCACTATTATGGCATATTAATTAATATTAGGATATTTTCCTAGTCACGTAGCTGTAAAGGATATCTGCTCGTAGCCTGTGCACGTGTGTTGCATCCATCCCACATACGGTGACTGTAAGTAGATTTTTACTCTTTGGAGTAAAAGCCAAATTTATTTAGCTTAAGCATGAATTTTAAATACCGTTTACTTACTTTTAAATTTATGCTTATAGCTCCCTACTGCTTTTGGATTATTGGTATGCCATTTTACTGTGCTTTATACTGTTCGCAACTATTCTCAAATCCTACGGATTTTTGAGCTCATTGTTACGGGGGCTGGGTCTGGGTATGGGCTGGCTGCCCAACTCCTACGTTGTTGTGCACTTAATCGCCACACGGGGACTCTTGGGGCTATCCAGGCGGTTCCATATCTGATTCCAGTGGTGGGTTTTCGAGGAAATTTCTTACCTCCCCCACACCCTTGCGTGTATGTGCAGTTTGAGCCCGTTGGGGAACCTGCACATCACAGTGGCTGGGATTTTACATCTCGGTAACGCATATTGCTGTATTAACTATTCCCGGGTTAGATTAATATTGACTTTATGTACAAATTATTCTCGTTTTTAGCATACCATTACCATAATTGTTGTCTTTAAATTATTTCTGCTACCCTACCTCCTCCGGGAGTAAACTTCTACTTACTCAGTGATTGTTTTCGCTGACTCTACACTTGTCACCATTTCCTTTCAGGTTTCAGATCTGCAAGGTTCGTTAGAGCATATTTTGCACGGGCACGGTACGGGGTAACATTTATAAGTATGAATACTTTTAAAATCCCCTTTGGGGATAGAACTTATTTCTTGGCATAGATAAATTTTTATAAGGCAAAGACAATTTTTATGAAGCCTTGGAAATTTTGTATCGAGCATAAATAAATATTTGGATTTTATCCCGTTTATGCAAACATAGTGCCCTACTGTTTTTGAATAATGCATTTTGCGTTTAACAGTATTATTTTTGAAATGAGAGTTTGACAACCCCTTTATATAATATTTTTGACATGCGAGGTACAACCTCTTTTAAAATAAACTTTCATGGATTTATTCCATTTCTATCGTGAGCTCATTTGAGGAATGCGTTCCTCTGTTTTGGTTGTACAGTCCAACCATTTTTGTTAAGCTTATTCTTACACTTTTACAGTATTATAGGCTTTTGTGCAGAGTATATGCTAACTTGCCCGGGAAGTGGTTAGCATATGCATTAAACTCTGATGTTCTGCACCCATTATTTTTAGCCTTAGCGTATTTCGGGCGGTCCGGGATACGTGGCGGTAGCACCCCACCCATTGTTTTGTGCACTTTTCTTCCGCTGCATCCTTAGGGAAAATGGGGGTGTTACAGTTTGGTATCAGAGCATTTTGCTCTTGGAATTTGTGCATTTAAATTATTTAAAATTTATGCACCAAAAATTATTTTGAAAGTTCTATGGCTATGCAAGTAGTGTATTCAAAATTATTAAATTTTTACACTAAAAGCATTGGAAGTATTTTTGCGATGGAAAAATGTGCATTTAAATTACTTAAATTTTTGCACATTAGGGATTATTTTTAAAGCATGATTGCTATGCTAGTAGTGCATTTAAAATTTTTAAAATTTGTGCACGAAGAAATTATTTTTGAAGCATTTTTCCCAAGGAAGTAGTGCATTTAAATTATTGCAATTTTTGCACTAAAATAATTTTTGAAAAGACTATGCCAAGTGTTTTAAAAGTTATAAAGTTATATTTGGGGATGGGAACACACACATTATGCATATAGGCACGAGCAGAATTTTGGTTGTTATAAGATATTCTGACTAGGATTTTTCCCAGATGTTGGACCCGACACTTTTGGCACTTAGTGACACCGTGGCCCACTTGACTAGGGACGTGGCCAGGCTCGAGCGCGAAGTCCACGGCCTTGAGTCCAAGAAAGCCCAATTGAGGGCAAGGCTGAAAGAGGTGGAAGCTCAGGCGGAGACCGAGTTTCGCCTGAGAGTGCAGATGCAGGACTGCATCAAGCCTGTCGCTCAGCGACAGGATGGAGAGATTGCGAGACAACGACAGAGGATCGCTGCGCTGGAGACACACACCATCTCACTCTTTACGGAGCTTCACCACCTGGAGGATGAGTGGGGGCCCGTCGTCGGGTTCCCGGGTTGGCCCGTACCTACCGTTACCGCGACATGAGGAACGCGCCCGTGGCCACCATTGCAGCTGAAGCTGGGGAGCCCCAGCGTGTGGAGCCGTTCTACCTCGTAGCTGAGGATTGATTCCACGATCGCCTTTATCTATTTTCCCTTAGTATCTAGTTCCCAGAACCTAGTCGCTTTATTTAGGACCTATTATGTAGACGATGCCTACAGTAGATGATGGTATTTTGCACTTAGTTTTACTTTTATCATCGGTAAGATCTCGGGGACGTTTACCCCAACAGTAGATCTACCAAATCACGGCGTTGTATCGAACCGGCCTTGAGCCATTTTCAGTTTCGGATATATGACTGAACTTCTACTATTATGCTTTGCCTTCGGGGTAATTATAGACTAAATTAAGGTTATGCCTTAGGATTGTAAGAACATGATTTATATGATAGCTATGATAATCACACGGATAACCAAGAATAAGTTTTTCCTAAATTTTATATGGTCTTAAAGATAAGACGCGCGTGTCATGTAAGGGCACCAAAGAAATTTTAAACTCACCACGAGTTCTATAAAATATTTACGAATTCCCCCTAAATTCATATGCCAAATTGGCAAGGGAAATTGAATATTTATCAAGAATATTCTTGAGGGAGCAATTTGCCTCAATGACCACTTAAAGGATCAATTTAAGTCATTAAAGTCTATTCCTTTAGGTTTAAGGACTTGGAACCCAATCCTTGATGAAAATAATATGCTAACTAAGGCTCTATGGTATCGTTAGAAATTATTTTCCCAAATATGCTATGTAAATGGATTCTCCTTCATGAATAATAATAATAATAATAATAATAATAATAATAATAATAATAATAATAATAATAATAATAATAATAATAATAATAGTATTGACGACAACAACAACAAAAATAAAAATATACAAGGGATATAATACGATGGATTAAATATTATGGATCGCCAAGGACGAAGTTTATAATCGAGGACGAAAAATTGCATACCCAATAAAATATAAGATTCATAATTACCAAAATATGGTGGATAAATCTTAGTGGAAAATGTAATTTATCAAGGTGATAACCCACCAAGCAAGGAAATTCTTCGTTAAAATTATTGTCATTCGAAAATAATGAATATCAATTAAAGATGACTTATTAAAAGGGAGAACTAGCAAGAAGACATGGTAAGAAGGGTATTTATTATAAAATTTTATAGGCCAAGCATTTGAACTGAAACTTTTGCACCCGCTTCGAGCTTCATGGTGCAGCCGGGGTAAATAATTCAATCTTACCAGACACCATTGTTCAATACTTAATAAAGTATTATTTATTACAACTGTCTGCATTTCCCCGGCAACGGCGCCATGAAACTTTTGACGAGTTTCATTAACACGAGTAATTTTCTGAAATATCAGGTGCGGATTTATTAAATGAAAGGAGTTATGATGTAGGGAGGGGGTTTAAGGATATGTTATGATTCCCCTTTTTATTACTCATGTGGGGTGCTTTTGATTTCAAACGGCGCTGTGGTCCTTCCCGCCATGAAACTTTTGACAAATATCACGGTGCAACCGGGATTGATCTTCAATCTGTCACCCTGAAAGTCCCTGGTATCTGCACCATGATGCTTCTCTTAATTTCATGTTAAGAAGATACCTGCCATGAAACTTTTGAACATCTTCCCACTACATGAGTATTTTCTAAAATGTTGTCTTTTTATTTACTCGTGTCACGAAACTGTGCTCCCGAAAGCGCACGGAGTCAAAAATTGCAGTAATTTATAGTAAGTACCGGATCGTTCACTGGAGGATGTGCGATGGAAGCAGGGCCCACGTCGTTTACTAAGATTTTCCACTCGGTTACTCGTTTCAAGTTTTGCAAGGGTTTCTAACAACTACTTGACATAAATTAAACTAGATCATGAAAACAGTAAAAGTTATTCTACAAAGCATGGTAAACTAGATCGAGGAAAGCAATTAAATTTACTCTACGAAAGCGATATAAAATTATGCTACACTATCTAGAAAGCAGATTTAAAATATGACAGAAGGGACAGGGAGGAAATAATAAGGATTGGACAAGATTCAGATGAAACACAATTAAACTTCCATTTTTATACACAGATCTTAGCTTGGGATAATCCTCTAGTTAGCTAACTCTCATGCTTTCTACACCATGTTCCCTTTAACAGACAGGTACTTACGGTAAGAATTTACATGCTCTTAAGACAACAATTTCTAAGATACCACAGACTCACAACTGCCCTCACATGGCCATGCTAAGGCGTATCATTCATCTGTGGTGGATAAGCAACACCTAACATATCATTAGTTGACATGCCAAGTAC
The DNA here is from genome assembly GCA_030278955.1 of Hygrophila difformis. Lineage (NCBI taxonomy): Eukaryota > Viridiplantae > Streptophyta > Magnoliopsida > Lamiales > Acanthaceae > Hygrophila > Hygrophila difformis. The sequence continues at coordinate 30,056,280 of JAOANR010000003.1, read as the reverse complement.
TCCTATCATTCCTCCATGTCACACCCAAAGTTTCAAATCACGCCCCAAACCATTCCATAACTCTCAAACCTTTTAACAGATGGACAGCCCCTAATTCTTCCGAGTGACCTCTATGAAAGCATTTAAAGGGAAGCAGTAAGAAAGCTGTAAAGAAAGCATTTAAATCTATCACTCGGAATCGTTAAAAACGTCTCTTTCCGTTAGTATAAAAGAGTCCCTGGTCTTGGTGACCAGATGCAGATCAAGAACCCCCGAGATATCAATAAGCCACAGGGCTTACAACATCTGGGTAGTTATGAGATACAAACTAAATGAAACAGATCCATAAATGAACCTGTTCCGGATGTACTCACTCAAGACTCAATTCTAGACTTTGGCAGAAGAAGATAGTAGTCGGAGGAATACTCGACCTTACCTTATAAATTCACCAAGGCCTATATGTTGTTCCTCTAGTATTATTTATCACATCTCATCTACACCCAAGTGGACATTGACTTAATGCGATATCTAATATCAGATTTCCAACACACAGCAATTTTGAGAAGCAAATGAATATTTGAAAATCATTCCCTAGACAGGTACTAAACTCTCAATTAAAACACAGATCCTTTCAGTCTAGATGAGACCTCATCGCTGACTCTGCTTCTAAGCTCTCAAAATCAACCCCCAGTAGAATGTGAATTAGTCATAACTGTTGAATTTATCCCTTACTCAGATCCGGATTTTATAAAGGAATTTTTGTTGGAAATTTATTATGCAGCATCTGATTTACATCAAGACTCCTGTGTCCAAGGGGAAGGATCCCCAAAATAGCAATAAGACCATAACATCTACATAATATTATCATGCATACAAGTATATGAAAAGGAAAATAAGACACCCCAAAATATATGGTGGGGTTAGACAGAATGCGATACACAAGATGGATTAGCCTGAGATGAGAAGAGATCGGCTAAAAAGAGTGCCAGAGATAGTTGGGGTTTTCCGGACTGCAAACATCTGCTGTCCGGTTCCCAATTATCCAAGATGATTGATTTTAGACAGAAAGAATTCCAAACAACGGTGACCGCCGTCATTTAGTTTTCTTTTGTCTGTGAGTGGAAGAAAAACCCACATATTTCTTGCTGTAATATTTCTCAACTGATGTTGGTCGACATCAGTTGATACTATTGCAACTTGAATTCAGGTTGAGAAATTAAGAAAAGGAAAATTAAAACTGTATCTGATTAGGAATTGGCTGAGTGACTAATCGAAACTCTTAGTGAAGAGAACGCTCGCCGAAGCTTCCACCAACCACTAACCAGATCATACAAAATAACAGATAATGATTGACACACAGAAGACGGGTTAGTCGATATCCCTGTGAAGGGACCTTTCACCAACATTAATCTGTGCGTTTCTCATTATCCGTTCATACACACAATGAAAGAGAAAAACATAAAAGTAAGAAAATATTTTTGGTATTGTGTGGGTGTTAAGCACACAATAAGTGGACACTAATGGGTTGAAATGTGTAATGGCTAGAAATCAGATGAATTGGGCCGAGGCCCAATACACCCATGCAACTTACACAAATCATGAAAGAAAAAGTTTTTGGAATTTTCAAAATAAAAGGATAGTTCAATTCGAATTATTGGGATAATTCGAATTGTTGGGATAATTCGAATTGAGAATGCATGAAGGATGAAGTAGTACTTTACCCAATTGATTATTGCTAGAAATTGGAGCATCATCTAATTCGAATTATTGACCAATTCGAATTAATTCGAATTGGACAACTCGAATTGGCGAAGTCCTTTTCTTGCTCAAATTGACTAAGGCATTTACCTCAAGGAGAGGGTGAATTCGAATTGTCCAGCAATTCGAATTAATTCGAATTAGGCAATTCGAATTGGTTGGGGATAGAAAATAAACTAAGGCATAATAGGATGGCAATGGATACAATGTGGTTTTCAAGCCAATTCGAATTGTTGAGCAATTCGAATTAATTCGAACTGGATAATTCGAATTGGTTGGAAACCACATGAAGAGATTTTTGGGTGTGCAATTCGAATTTCTTAGGCAATTCGAGATAATTCGAATTGCCTCAATTCGAATTACACAGTTTCAAACAACAACAATTTTTTTGTTCTCACAAGTATGGGTTAGGTGAACACTGTACTGTAATGATGGGTTTAGATTTACTAAATCCCTCATCTCACATCAATGTCATTTCACAACCACCCTAGTGAGATTTTCAAGAAATAAACAAACACATGTCTAGTGGGTATTTGCAAAATTCAAAACCTATTGCTACAAACAAGGGATCAAAGATCAAAGAGCCTAAAACATCTAGTTATCTAAGAACTGCATGAATAAACTAAGAACACTCAAGTTATCTAAGGTAGCATGAAAATACGATTAGGGCAGGAAGAATAAAACCTAAATATAAATTTTAACAAACCTTAAAAACATCTAAGACCTAAGAACACTTATTTGAAGCTCTAAGGCACAAAATCAAGCCAAAAACCCAACAAACATGCATTTATTAAGTTTGAATGTCAACTAGGACATAATAAATGTAACCTAGTTGAAACAAACAAACACACTAAGCATTTATTTCTAGGGAAAGCATTAAAGAGTGCCAAAACACATGAATAAAACCATTTCTGGAAATTTTCCTTGTATTGACACTTTGAAAGCAAAATAAAGAACCCAAAACCATCATTAGCTTGAAGGTAGGGTTTATTCTAACTAGAAAGCATGTAAAAATATGGAAAATGGCTACTCTAAGGGTTACACAAACTGCTTCTACACTAAACTAAGATCAAAGCATGTAAAGATTACACTACTTGCAAGAAAAATAAACTAAACTAAACTAAACTACCTACCTAACCCTTAAGGGGTGTGGAACCTCCTGCTGTTCTTTTTGTCCCAAGCTGCTTTTTGGCCAAAATTCTTGATCTGATGATGTCTCTTGTGTTGAGAGAGGTCAGCTTTTATAGACAACTTCGAAACCCTAGGCCCACCAATGTTGTGCTCATGCTCCACAGCTTCAATGAGTGAAGTTCGAATTAATTCAATCAATTCGAATTAATTCGAACTGTGGGATCTTTTCCTTGAGTTGGGGTTGTGGTCTTCAATTACCAATTCGAATTATTGTGAAGAATTCGAATTGGTTTTTTCGAACTGGTTGAGGGTTTTTGCTTTGCCTCCTTGCATTTGTGGCAATTCGAATTGTTTGCACTAATTCGAATTAATTCGAACTAGACAATTCGAATTGCACTCCTTCTTGCCTTTGGGTTTCTTCTCTTCTTCATTCCCTAATTCGAATTGTTCAAGTCAATTCGAATTAACTCGAATTGGCCATAATAATTCGAATTAGCTCTTCTGCTTCCCTTTCCAACACTTAACCGTTTCTTGTTCCCTTCAGCAATTCGAATTGTTGTGCAATTCGAATTAATTCGAATTGCACACAATTCGAATTATGCTTCAACACTTAACCAAATTTCAGTTGTGGGATTTTCAATCTTTTTCAATCTTTTTCCCATCTTTTGGATTTTTGTGGGCTCTTTTATTCTTTTGCCCATCTTTTCATTCCTTTTTCTTTTCTTTTTCCTTTTTTCATGTTTTTGGATTTTTCTAACACAAATACAATTAAAATTGCATATTTTGTGTCTTTTTGTTACCGGCTCGATGTTTTTACAAACTCGCATTAATCTGTCAAATTCAACTGCTTTCTTATTGAAATAAGATGGAATCACGATCAAAATGTCCGTCTCAGACACGGAAATGGATTGGAAATAATGGACAATTTTGGCCATTATCAACATCCTCACATTTAATACTGATCGTCCCCGAGCAGTCAGAGTCAGTGCTCCTAGGAGCTTGGACTCTGCATATTCAATCCATTTGCGTGGCCTCGGAATTTCATTCTTTTTATATTGGGATAAGACAATCAAAATTACAAGTATTAAATTCTCTTAGTTGCAGTGTTTAATGGAATGATACTTCTCACTTGAGTGAACATACAAACCAATCATTATTGTTAATTCTTCTTGAATAGGTGTTTAGAAGAATTCATTGGCTTACTTCTTGAATTCAAGCATGACATGATCATTGATTAATAGAAACAGAGCCTCACATATAGTAGAATCGGAAAGTTCACTCACTCTCAAGATTGGCTTTTATCATCAACGCTCAAAATCAATTTCAATTAAATTCTCCCATAAGCTTGCAACTGGACCAACTCGCCACCGGCTCATTTCTTCAAATCGAGATCCCGAGGTCTTATTCAAGGTTATAACGGGGCATACGGTTGTAACATTTGGTAGGAAAAGGAATTATTGGGCTAAAAAGTGACATGACACCATTCCACCATAGCTTGGCATGTTGCAGAATTTATGATCATAAGCATTTCTTTCTTTTGTTTTTCTTTCTTTTTCTATTGCATGACATTAGACTTTGTCTAATTTGCTTTGTCATTTGCAATTTATTCTTGTTGAATGGATCTCAACGATTTTTTTTTTTTTTTGAATCGGTTTATAGTATACCGATTGATACATATTTGATGATAAAAAATCACAATGCCTTGATGGGATGGCTCATGTACACTTGGGTTTGATTTTCTTGGTCTTTTTGTAAGGCTAGGAATAATATAGTGGTTTCAAAGAAAAATTAGGCTTAAAGGCTCAAGTTGGTTAATCCTAAAGGGAGATTGTTTTTGGGTTTGGAATTCAAACGAAAGCCAAAATTTTTGGGTTTTCTAAGTGCCTCGATCATATGCTCAATTTCGGGAATATGGCATGGTCTTGAATCGGTCCCAATTGCAAGTTCTAGTGCCTTTTAATCGAATTGATTCACACAATCAAAGAAGTATTGAGTAAAAATGACTCGGCTCAGATCTCACAAGGGACGGTTTGATCATGTCATACATTCATTCTCAAATGTAGCTTTTGAAAAATTCTTATAACTTATTCAATCAAAGTCTCAACATGAATATTTGTTAGTCTTTCAAGCGATCATATCATTGGATTTTTATAGCTCAAAACTTCAAGAATTTATGTCATGCATATTTTTAATTGTTTTATCCCAATGTAATAGTCTGAAAATTTCATCATCAGCCTAAATTCAACATGTGAATTTAGGTGACAGTTTTATGCTTGTTTTATGCCGGTTTGTTTAATTGAAAGCAGTAAAAAGACACTGTGAGCATGCAAGCATGTCACAGCTTGTTTTTGGCGTGACAGTCACTTATTCATCTTGGACTGCCACACATCTTTTTTTTTTTTTTTTTCAAATATTAGAGAACTCAAGACGAAATTCTCTTGTGGAAAGCAGTAATTGTACGACTACCAAAATACGTCGTACTATCATCAAAACAAACAAATTCAAGGTTCGTTATACAGTATACGACCTTAATCACCTCTAGACGTCAATACAGACAAAGCTGTACACTTGAATAGGTTAGCATCACAGATCAGTCAAAAGATTACCCCAAACATAGTCCCAGTCAGTTCAGTCAAAAGTGAATCTATACAGATTCAGTCCATCTTCAACATCCTCCCCCTTTTATCCATGGAAGAAGATTCTGGTCCAATGGACATAGTTCGTCAAGCTGCAGGGTACGCAGAAATCTACCATGTCATCCTCATCTTCCTCCATCACCCTGGTGCAGTAGACCCTTGGTCCTTGATTTCCAAACAGGTCGGGTGTCTCCAGGCTATCAGCCAACCATGCGAAAACGTTAGTCCCAACGTATTGCATGACGAACCTGCTGGTTATGATCCTGTCGATCATTGACACTCCCTGCTGGACCTGTTCATTGTCCAGCTTGCTAAGTAGCATGTATCCCCTGACAAAGATTGAGGCCTTGTGGTTGTCCTCAATCCCTTCCTTTAGTAGCTCACACGCCAGAGTCTCGTTTCCTGCTCCGAATGCCTGCAGGGCTGGGATGAGTTTCAGGTTGTAGTTGCCAGCTTCTTCGCATTTGACCATGAGTGCTTCCTTTTGCAGTTCCATCCTCTGTTCCCACATCTTGACGATGGTGGTCTCCAGTTCACACCTTCTGTAGACAATGGGAAGATCAGCTGCATCCCTGAGCTTGGTGCACACTTCTCTGACCCTCCACACTTTCTTGATGCAATCCTCTCCGATGCAGGAGAGGATTTCTCCTAGGAGCTCTACTGGCAGATCCAGTAGTTGGGTTTCTTCCTCGTGATCTTCGTTTTGGGCTAGGGGAATGATGTCTCTGAAAAGACATGGAGAGATGATTAGGTCTGAGACCCTCAGCCTCATACCTTCAGCCACTTCAAAGTACAGTTCACTTTCTAACACCTGTCTCACTTGAGGTACACTATGAAAGTCCAAGGGGTCAGATTATCAAATCTACTCTTATTTAAGCAAAAACGAGGAAAGCAAGAGAGATATAAGTATCTTGGATCCTTAAAATTTTTCTTAGACTATAAATAGTCTAAGATGTTTTTTGGGGTGGTCAAAGGACCAAAAAGAGAAAATTTCGTAGGTTGTTGAGCCTACGAAAGAATTTTTGGTTTTTATCACTTAAAAAGTGATTTAAATCATGTGAGATAGGGGAGATGAGAGATTAATGATGAAAATCGAATGCAAGCGATAAATTATGCAATTACTAGTATGTAACAATGGACCATGACCAAAAAAAAGAAATAAAAATAAAAGTAGACATGCATGCATACAAAAGGTGATTTTTGGATTTTTATGAAAAGGTGTTTACTTGTTTATTTAATGAAATTGGGGGTGTGAGTGGTCCCCCATTTGGATTTTATTTTGGAAAGTGGGTTTTTAAGGAATAAAACAAAACATTCCTTACAAGTATTTCCCACTTGTTCCAAGTTGACAAAGATGTTGGAAAATTTGTCTTTTTATACATAAATGCCATGCCAAAAATGTTGGAAAAAATTTGGCATGGTTTCGTCTGTACCATGTGTCCCGGATGTGCAAACATCAACTTCTCGAGTTGAGTTTGTAAAGTGTGGGAAGCATGTGCCCAACAAAAGCATTTATTACCAATTTACTCAGATAATAGCATACATGCAAGCACCAAAACAAACAGACAAAATTGGTCCATCTATACTACTGTAATGTACTAATGTTACCGACAAAACTCATGCTTTAAAAACATAAATTTTGTAGCTATCATCAATATGCATTTTCAGTCATCATAATCAAACATCTTCTGAACAAAGCAATAGAGCGACTAAGAAATAAAATCACAGTGTTACCCTATATCCACATAATAACACAAAATAAGGCTAAGACATCGAAATACTACATGAGAACAAACAAACCCAGATTCTTGGGGGTTTTGCAACCCTCATTTTCAAAATAAAAGAATTTCCCTTCACAGAAACATTCGTACCCCATCAATGGCAATTTCACAAAAAGCCCTAAAAATCTAGGTTCTGCCCTAGTGGTTCTACCCTTATTCCCGAACTACCTAACACATTCCGGGCACATTCCGACCATCCCCATCATGAAAAACGAAACACATTCCCTCCCCCAACCCCGATTTCGCAAGGAATACGAAGAGACAAAACTAGAAACTGCGAAAACCGAGTGCGAAAATGGAAAAGAAACACTTACCCCCTGCTCCCACTTGGATTAGACGAAGAAGACGCCATTTCCGATGAGTTCGAACGGAGGAAAGGTTAAGATGAGTGACTGGTTTCGCGAAGGAGAAGGGTTCGCGAGAGAGAAAACACGGGGGTTTTGGAAATGTGAAAAGTGAAAGTGATGGAAGTGGGGGAAACAAGGGTATTTAAAGAGTTTGAAAAAAGGGGGTTCGAATTATCCACACCAATTCGATTTAATTCGATTGGTGTATTCTGTGTGGGATGCGAGTTATTCAGGCCAATTCGAATTAATTCGAATTGGCTTGAAAGACAAAAAATATATGCACAAGTTCGAATTGTGAATCAATTCGAATTAATTCGAATTGACTCATAATTCGAACTTGGTGAAGGGGAGTGACTTCACACGGAAATGCTTTTGTGGGCTAATTCGAATTATTGGTGTGGTTCGAATTAATTCGAACTTCCCCACAATTCGAATTGCTCACTTGCATAAGAGAATGCCTTTTGTGTGCCAATTCGAATTAGTCAGGCAATTCGAATTAATTCGAATTGCCTTATAATTCGAATTGCAACACTTGGCCTACTAAAATATCCGAAGATTCTGCCTTGGGTGCCAATTCGAATTTGCATGGCAATTCGAATTAATTCGAATTGCCTGCATAATTCGAATTAACTAATCCGAATGTGAAAATTTCCAAGGCAAAATGTCTTATGTGGTATGTTCCAAGCAATTCGAATTAATTCGAACTTTCTTGAAATGAGAAGTAAACCACATTTAAGACTTAGGAAAATTTAGATTTTTCAAAAATTTATGTTCATCAAGATGAACTCAATAGCAAACATATATACACAGAATTAGAATCTAAAACGTATTGCTTGCATAATTTAGGTTGGGTTAAGAGTTTTATTTTATGAATTTATTATGGATTTTAGATTTCTCTAAATTCCAGAGTTAATTTTCATTAAATATAATATTAACCCAACCGGGAACCTGGTTTTCGGGAGCTTTATCTTTCTTTTTGTTGGTTCCTCGAATTCCTACAAAACAATTATGAACAGGTATTAGGTTTTCTCCAAATATCAACATCCTCACATTTAGAGTCTTAGTACTCTAAATGTTCAATTGATTTTTGGATACTCTGTCCCAATAAAAAATAAGTGAAGAAAGTAATAAATAGGTAAGTAAATATATGTATAATATTTATTGAACATAAGCCGGTTCTGTTGTCATTTGAGCTTCTTTTTCGGGGTCTAACTGCCCAAGATACTCCTTCAGTCTGTGTCCATTCACCACCAGCTCTCTTTTGTCAGTTCGGATCCTGACAGCTCCACTTTCAAACACGTGCATCACTTCGTATGGCCCTTCCCATCTGGATTTAAGCTTTCCGGGGAATAGCTTCAACCTAGAATTAAATAACAAGACATTCTGGCCAACATAGAAGAGTTTAGATTTAATACGACGATCGTGTAACTTCTGGGTCCGCTCTTTATAAATCCTCGAGCTCTCATAAGCTTGCGCACGTATTTCCTCAATTTCATTGAGGTTCAACTTGCGCTTACTCTGGGCAACTCGGGAGTCAAAATTGAGCATTCGTACGGCCCAGTAAGCCTTATGCTCTAGTTCTACGGGCAAATGACAGGCCTTTCCGAAGACGAGTCTGTATGGAGACATCCCAATGGGAGTTTTGAATGCAGTGCGGTATGCCCATAAAGCATCATTGAGCTTACGTGACCAGTCTTTGCGAGTTGTCCCCACAGTGGCCTCGAGTATGTGTTTGATTTCGCGGTTAGAGACCTCGACTTGACCACTGGTTTGGGGATGGTAAGGCGTGCCGATCTTGTGGAGAATCCCATTTTTGTTCATAAGATTTGCAAATGCTTTATTAACAAAATGGGTTCCTCCATCTGATATGATCACCCTGGGTACACCAAATCTATTGAAAATGTTATTTTTCAAAAATTTGACGACCTGGTTGCCATCATTGGTTGGCAGTGCAACAGCCTCAACCCACTTGGAAACGTAATCGACAGCTACCAAGATGTAATGGTTCCCATCAGATGTCGGAAATGGTCCCATGAAGTCAATACCCCATACATCGAAAATCTCGAGCGTGAGAATTCCTTGTTGAGGCATCTCATCCCTCTTGGAGATATTCCCTAGTCTTTGGCATCTGTCGCAAGCTTTAACAAACGCTTTGCAATCCTCGTAAATGGTAGGCCAATAAAAACCGCACTCGAGCACCTTATGAGCTGTTCGAGTGGGGCCATGGTGACCTCCATATTCTGATTCATGGCATTTCTTAGCGATTTGATAAGCCTCGTGCTCAGTTACACATCGTCTAATAATCGAATCTGCACAATGCTTGAAGAGGTAAGGGTCTTCCCAGAAGTAGTTAACTACATCTCGGTTGAACCTCGCTTTGTGGCCTCTGCTTTGAAATGGTGGGGTTATTCCGCACGCTAAAAAGTTAGCAATATCGGAAAACCACGGACAAGCTTGATCATGAAGATGCAAGGCGAACAGTTGCTCGTCCGGAAAATTCTCATTTACGGCTAGCTCATTTTTATCATTTTCTAGTCGAGACAAATGGTCAGCAGCACCATTGTCTCTGCCTTTTCTATCTTTTATTATAATGTTGAATTCTTGCAACAAAAGTACCCACCTGATTAATCGAGGTTTGGCGTCTTGTTTGCTAAACAAGTATCTCAGTGCAGAGTGATCTGTGTACACTGTGGTTTTCGTACCAATGAGATATTGTCTGAATTTATCAAACGCAAAAACCACAGCATACATCTCCTTCTCCGTGGTGGTGTAGTTAATTTGGGCCTCATTCAGGGCATGACTTGCGTAATGAATCACGCAGTGCTTCCCTTCCTTATGTTGCCCAAGAACTGCACCCACGGCGAGATCACTTGCATCACACATTACCTCGAAAGGTATTGACCAATCGGGTGGTTGCACTATTGGAGCAGAAATCAACATTCCTTTGAGCGTGTCAAAGGCTTGAACACACGCTTCATTTATTACAAAAGGATTTTCTTTACAAAGCAAGTTAGTGAGCGGCTTGGCAATTTTAGAAAAGTCTTTTATGAATCTCCGGTAGAAACCGGCATGCCCTAAGAAACTCCTAACTGCTTTTATTGAATTAGGCAATGGTAGGTTTGAGATGACTGAGATCTTAGCTCTGTCGACTTCGATGCCTGCGCGCGAGATGCGGTGACCCAACACTATTCATTCGGTGACCATGAAATGGCACTTCTCCCAGTTCAAAACTAGGTTGGTGTCCTCACATCTTTCCAAAATTTGTGCAAGATTAGTCAAGCATTCATCAAAAGTATCTCCATACACAGAGAAGTCATCCATGAAAACTTCAATGCATTTTTCGATAAATTCTGAGAAAATTGACATCATGCATCGTTGAAATGTGGCAGGCGCATTACAAAGTCCAAAAGGCATGCGCCTGTACGCAAAAGTTCCATATGGGCACGTGAATGTGGTCTTGTCGTGATCCTCGCTAGCTATTACAATCTGATTATAGCCAGAGTACCCATCCAAAAAGCAGTAGTACTCCCTTCCGGCCAACCTCTCCAGCATCTGATCAATGAATGGCAAGGGGAAATGGTCCTTCCTGGTAGCGGTATTGAGCTTCCGGTAGTCGATGCAAACTCTCCAACCGGTCACTGGACGCGTCGCCACTTCTTCTCCTTGCTCATTAGTCATTACACAGATCCCCCCACGTTTCGGTACGACCTGCACTGGGCTAACCCATTTGCTATCAGAGATAGGATAGATGATACCAGCATCTAAGAGCTTGATAACTTCTTTCCTTACCACTTCCTGCATATGGGGGTTCAGACGTCTTTCTGGTTGCCTTGAGGGCTTGTACTCCTCTTCCATTAAAATTCTGTGCATGCAAACAGAGGGGCTTATTCCTTTTATGTCAGAAATGGTCCATCCGATTGCATGTACATATTTCTTTAGAATGTCTACCAGAGCTTTTTCTTGTTCTTGTGTCAGCTTGGCTGACACAATCACCGGTAATCTTTTATGTTCAGCTAGAAAAACGTACTTAAGATGATCCGGAAGTATTTTAAGTTCAAGCTCTGGTGGGCATTCAACGGAAGGCAGTAATTTGCGAGAAATGGATGGGAGAGAGAGATCAGATTTACCTTCAGGATCCTGTGTCAGTACAGGATCCCCTTCCTCATCAGCAGTGCTTTCCTCTTCCTCCGGGATGAACTCAACTCCATCGAATTCTTCAAGGTCCCCAGAGATAGGATCCTCGAAGTGGACAGCGTTGCAGCTCCTTGGTTGCTCCGCACCTTCAGGCTTCAGTACCTGTTTTGAAACTTTGCTTGGCTCATCAGCCACAGAGTCTATGCTCTCATCCTCACTCCTACTGTCTATTACATCAAAAATGGAACAAGATCCCTCAGACGGGAACTTCTGCAGCTTTCCCATGTCGAAATCCAATTCTTCTTCTCCGACTCGGAGCTTGATTTGATTTGATCTGGTGTCTATAAGTGCACCACCGGTTGAGAGAAAGGGGCGGCCTAAGATCAATGGCATCTCGTAGTCCTCCTCTATATCCAAAATAATGAAGTCGACGGAGAAGAGGGTCCCTCCCGTCTTGACAATTACGTCCTTCAGGATTCCGATTGGATGGGCAATTGATCGGTCTGCCAGCTGTAACTTCATTGTAACCGGTTCAATTGTTCCCAAGTGAAGACGTTTCACCATGGCAAGTGGCATGACGTTGATGCTCGATCCCAGATCGCACAATCCTTTTCCAACATTAGTTTTCCCAATGTGGATCGGCAATGTAATACATCCTGGATCTTCCTTCTTCTCCGGTAGCACTCTTTGGATAATGGCACTGCAGCTGCTGTTCAAAATCACTACTTCCTCCTGCTCAACTTTTCTCCTCCCTGAAATCATTTCTTTAAGAAATTTAGCATAGACAGGCATTTCTGAAATCATTTCGACCAATGGAATAGTGATCTCGACAGCTTTCAGTCTTTCTAAAAACTTTTTAAATTTTTCATCTTGTTCCTTATTTTTAAGACGTGCCGGGTATGGCACCCTTGCATTGTACTTATTATTGTTTGTTTTTGGTGGTAAAGAGAAGGAAGTTGTACCTTCAACCCTACCCTTTTCAGCTCCCTTTGCAGCTTCAGCTTGCGGAATAGCTGTTTCTGATTTGTCCTCGACCAGTCCAATACCATCTCCTCCTTCAATCCTTTCACTTTCTGTTTCACCCTCCACTAGATCCTTTTCCTCCTCGGCCGTCTCTTTTCCATGTCCAAGAATTCCTTTTAGAGTCTTGCCTCCCCGCAATGTGATTGCTTTACACTGCGGGTTAGCTTCAGTACTGCTTGGAAGTGTTCCTTTCCCCCTGTTCTGTAGTTCCTTGGCCAATTGGGTGACTTGCGTCTCCACATTCTTAATTGATGACTGCAGTTGTTGATTTATATCCTTCTGGTTGGCTATAAACTCAGTCATCAGGTTCTCCAAACGAGATGGTGGCCTTTGGTTATATTGCTGATTCTGATCAGGTTGGGATTGGAAATTCTGGAAGTTCTGGCCTTGATTCTGATTAGGCCTCTGTTGAATTTGAGGTTGGAAATTCTGATTCTGATTTTGAAAGTTCTGCACTCTTTGCTGGACGAATCCTTGGTTCTGAGGTCTGAAGTTTTGCTGTGGGTTTTGGAACTGGTTGGGCTGGTTTGGCTGCAACAAATGCGCGTTAAGTGCATTGTTGTTGGAATAAGAGATGTTGGGATGGCGATTTTGGTAGTTCCCGGCATAATTACAGCTTTCGGTAGCTCTCTGTTGGCATGTGTCAGTTGGGTGAGGTCCCTGACAAAGTCCACAGACAACTGCCGATTGCTGTGTTTGAACTTGGTCTGATGAGGTTCCTGCCTGGGAAGCGTCCGTTCCCTTCCCCTTATCCTGACTCAGCTGTATCGCAGCTACCTGTTCTTGCAATTTTTCAAAATCTGTTTTCCCTTCACTTACAGCAAAGACTTTTCTGGGAGGATCCTCCTTCCTATCATCTGTGTTTAGGATGGATCTGTTGACAGACATTGTCTCAATCTTCTCCCAAGCTTGGTCCATAGGCAAGTGGAGTAAATGTCGTCCGCCAGCCGCGTCTAACATTGTTCTCCATGGATGGGTGAGTCCTCCGTAGAATTTCCTCAATTGCTCCCATGGTGCGTACCCGTGTTGGGGGCATCGCCTGATGAGGCCCAAGAATCTTTCCTTTGCATCATATAATGATTCGTCTGGCTTCATTTTAAAATCTCCAATCTTCGCTCGTCCTTCCTCAATCTTTGATTCCGGAAAATATTTCAGCAAAAAGCTCCTCACCAAGTCTGCCCAAGTGCTCCTCAGATTGATAGGCAATGACTTATACCAGTCCCTGGCACCACTATACAAAGAAAATGGGAACAACATTAGTCTTATAGCATCAGGAGAGACTCCCTGATTTTTGATTGTGTCGCAGAGCTCCAGGAAGGTCTGGAGGTGATCATGAGGGTCCTCATGATTTGCACCGCAGAACTGATTGTTTTGCACCAAATTAATGAGTGCCGGTTTGAGCTCGAAATTGCGTGCAGGAAAGTGTGCTCTCCCAGGTCCATCCAGATAGGGCTCTACTATTGGTTGCATGAAGTCTGCTGCTGCTTGCTGCTGTTGTTGATTTCCTTGTTCAGCTTGGTTCTGGTACTGTTGGTGATAATTTGGAAATTGCTGGAAGTTATGTGGATCTTGTGGGTTGTTCTGAAACTGATCTGGATTGAAAGCTTGATTTTGGTATTGTTGGTTTGGTATGTTTTGGTTTTGGTGGAATTGGTTTACGGGTGGTGGTGGTTGTTGGTGGAATTGCTGGTATTGTTGCTGATTAGGATTTGGTAGATTCTCCTCTTCGTTGGCACGATTAGGATGCTCTACCACTCCTCCGTCAGCTCCATTACCAGGGTTATTTGGTGGTTGGTCTATGGGTAAGATCGGGGGAATGTTTTGGTTTTCTGCCATATCTGATAGATCGCTGCTCGATGTTTCAGGTGAAGTGCGGGTCCGACGCTCCTGCTCTTTCCGTCTTCTGGCTTCTGCCCTCAGTTGGCGAGCGGTCCCTTTCTATTTCTAGATCGAACGGTAGCTCCGGCAATGTGTTCCTTCTCCGTTGCATAAGCAGTTGGTATCAAGCTTTTGACAGTACCTGTACAACCCCCAGGTTAGTAACGGTTCACGAATATATACAAAGACTATCTATGAGTAAATCAGGAATGTAATTCTCCTAGTAAACGGCGCTGCATCCTCCCCGGCAACGGCGCCATGAAACTTTTGCACCCGCTTCGAGCTTCATGGTGCAGCCGGGGTAAATAATTCAATCTTACCAGACACCATTGTTCAATACTTAATAAAGTATTATTTATTACAACTGTCTGCATTTCCCCGGCAACGGCGCCATGAAACTTTTGACGAGTTTCATTAACACGAGTAATTTTCTGAAATATCAGGTGCGGATTTATTAAATGAAAGGAGTTATGATGTAGGGAGGGGGTTTAAGGATATGTTATGATTCCCCTTTTTATTACTCATGTGGGGTGCTTTTGATTTCAAACGGTGCTGTGGTCCTTCCCGCCATGAAACTTTGACAAATATCACGGTGCAACCGGGATTGATCTTCAGTCTGTCACCCCTGAAAGTCCTGGTATCTGCACCATGATGCTTCTCTTAATTTCATGTCAAGAAGATACCTGCCATGAAACTTTTGAACATCTTCCCACTACATGAGTATTTCTAAAATGTTGTCTTTTTATTTACTTGTGTCACGAAACTGTGCTCCGAAAGCGCACGGAGTAAAAAATTGCAGTAATTTATAGTAAGTACCTGGATCGTTCACTGGAGGATGTGCGATGGAAGCAGGGCCCACGTCGTTTACTAAGAATTTTCCACTCGGTTACTCGTTTCAAGTTTTGCAAGGGTTTCTAACAACTACTTGACATAAATTAAACTAGATCATGAAAACAGTAAAAGTTATTCTACAAAGCATGGTAGACTAGATCGAGGAAAGCAATTAAATTTACTCTACGAAAGCGATATAAAATTATGCTACACTATCTAGAAAGCAGATTTAAAATATGACAGAAGGGACACGGGAGGAAATAATAAGGATTGGACAAGATTCAGATGAAACACAATTAAACTTCCCATTTTTTATACACAGATCTTAGCTTGGGATAATCCTCTAGTTAGCTAACTCTCATGCTTTCTACACCATGTTCCCTTTAACAGACAGGTACTTACGGTAAGAATTTACATGCTCTTAAGACAACATTTCTAAGATACCACAGACTCACAACTGCCCTCACATGGCATGCTAAGGCGTATCATTCATCTGTGGTGGATAAGCAACACCTAACATATCATTAGTTGACATGCCAAGTACTCCTATCATTCCTCCATGTCAC
>JAOANR010000003.1:29899352-30039716 GCA_030278955.1 Hygrophila difformis | reverse complement strand
ACTGTCTTATCATTCCCTTCCCAACTCAACGGACTTCGGCACCTTCGACCATACAATGCCTCGAATGGTGCCATGCCGATGCTAGCATTGGTAGCTATTGTTGTAGGAAAATTCAATTAGGGGTAAATGATTTTCCCACTACCCTTAAACTTCTAGGAACGCAAGCTCTCAGCATGGTCTTCCAACGTTTGGATTGTTCTCCTCAGTTTGTCCATCCGTCATTGGGTGGGAATGCGGTGCTCATCTTAATCTGCGTACCGAGGGCTTCTTGTAACTTGGTCCAAAAGTGAGAGACAAATCTACTGGTCTCTATCGGAGATAATGTCATGTGGTACCCACCCGTGTCTTCGTACCACATTGTCAATATACGCTCTTGCTAATTGGTCCATGGTCCCAAGTGTCCTTCATTGGAATAAAAATGGCCGTCTTCGTTAGCCTATCGACAATCACCCATATCTTATTCATTCCTCTTGGTGATCGTGGTAATCCCGAAACGAAATCCATAGAGATACTATCCCACTTCCAACTCGGGATTTCCAATGGTTGCATCAATCCTAAGGGTTTCTGTCGCACGGCTTTGACCTTTTGGCACGTTGAGGCATCTCGCTACAAATTCTGCCACTGTCATTCTTCATCCTCGGCCACCAGTAAATCTTCCTCAAATCCTTATATAATTTGTCGCCTCCAGGGTGACCGAGTAAGTGTGTTTATGCCCTTCTTCCATCAATCTTTGTTTTATCTCCACGCATTTTTGTGGTACACACCATCTTCCCTTGAAACGAATGCTTCCGTCCTCATGGATAGCAAATCCTATTGCCTTCCCGTTGGCAATGTTCTCCTTAATCCTTTCCAACTTTGCGTCGCCCGGTTGGGCGAGTTTGATCTCGTCAAATATGTTGATTCGACTACCATGGCGTTGACCATTTCATTTACAGTGCCCGAATGCACTAGTTCTAAGCTCAATCTTGCCAAGTCCATATATAATGCCGGCGGAATCACCAACGAATCGCCACATGTTGGGTCTTCCGGCTTAAGGCATCGGCTACTACGTTGGCCTTCCCTTCGTGGTAAGAAATTTCGAGATCATAGTCCTTGATTAGTTCCAACCATCTCCGTTGTCTCAGATTTAGCTCTTTTTGAGTGAATATGTATTTGAGGCTTTTGTGGTCTGTGAACATCCGACACTTTCTCCCATAAAGGTAGTGTCTCCATATTTTCAGAGCGAACACGACTGCCGCCAACTCCAAGTCGTGCGTTGGGTAGTTCGCTTCATGAGGTTTCAATTGGCGCGAAGCATATGCAATGACTCTCGAGTCTTGCATCAAAACACATCCTAGACCTTCCTTTGAAGCATCACTGTAAACCTCGAAGTCACCATTCTCTGATGGTAGTGCTAGTACGGGTGTACTGGTGAGTCGCTTTTTCAGTTCTTGAAACGCGGACTCACACTCACTGGTCCAGTCATATTTTACCCCTTTCTTCAACAGCTGGGTCAACGGGCGTGCGATTTTTGAGAAGTCCTTCACAAATCGCCTATAATAACCAGCTAGCCCAAGGAAGCTCCGTATTTCAGTTGGACTCGTCGGCGATACCCATTCCGTCACCGCCGAAATTTTTGCCTGATCCACTGAAACTCCAGTGGCGGATACTATGTGCCCAAGGAATGCTACTTCCTTCAACCAAAAGTCGCATTTGGATAGTTTGCCATAGAGTTGGTTCTTGCGCAAAATCCCTAACACTTGGTGCAAATGTTGGGAATGCTCCTCCTCGCTTCTCGAGTAGATCAGGATGTCGTCGATGAACACCACGACGCTTTGATCTAACAATTCTCTAAATACATCGTTCATGAGGTTCATGAACATTGCAGGTGCATTTGTTAACCCAAAGGATAATACTGTGAACTCGTAGTGTCCGTAACGAGTTCGGAATGCCGTCTTCGGGATATCCTTCTCCGCAATCCTCAGCTGGTGATAACCGGATCGCAAGTCGATCTTTGAGAACACCGACGCCCCCTTCAATTGATCAAATAAGTCCTCAATCCTTGGTAATGGATACTTGTTTTTGATGGTCACTTGATTGAGTCCTCTGTAATCGATGCAAAGGCGTAGTCCTCCGTCCTTCTTTTTAACAAATAAGACCGGTGCTCCCCACGGGGACGTACTTGGTCTTATGTATCCTTTCTCCAACAACTCTTCGAGTTGTTCCTTTAACTCCTTCATTTCCAGTGGTGCCATACGGTAAGGGGCCTTCGAGACAGGTTCCGTTCCCGGAATGAGATCTATGGTGAATTCAAGATCTCTCTCAGGTGGCATGCCAGGGATGTCTTCAGGAAATACGTCCGGGTATTCTCTCACCACTGGGATCTCGTCAACCTTGCTCTCTTCCGCCTCCAGGTTGTGAACGTAGCATGCATACAACGCGTATCCCTTATGCATTAAGCTACGAAGCTTGAGAGCGTTAACAACCTTGTTGCTCCTCTTAGGGGGTTGAGAGTAAAAGATGACTCTCTTTCCCCTACCTTTCGACAAGGTGATCTTCTGATTTTGACATTCTATTACCGCTTTATACCGGGTCAACCAATCCATTCCCAGTATAACGTCGAAGTCCCTTAAATTAAATTCTACCAAGTTTGCGAAAAATTCTATGTTCTTGATAACTATCGGAATCCCGTTATAACGTTTAGAGCATGGTACTACCTCTCCTGATGGTAGTTGAATTTCTAAGTTAATCAGTTCGCACTTAGGTAGATCTAGTTCAGATAAGACTCTTGATGATATAATCGAACAACTAGCTCCTGAGTCAAACAGAACTTTAAGGGGTGTACTTAAAACATGGAATGTACCTGCCATCACGTCACCCTGCATAGGCACATCTGCTTGGTTGATAACATTCAATCTCCCCATGGGCCGTCCTTGGTTGCCCGGCTGATCCCGGTTCGGGTTCTGATTCTGTTGCTGATTTGGATTCTGTGGAGGGCGTTGATTCTGGTTCTGAGGGGGTCTGTACCCTTGATAGTTACCATTCCGTCCATTTTGGTTACGAGGCTGTGCTGGCCCCATAATCAAGTCCTCTCGCTTGGTGATGTTTTCAATTCGAGTCCGGCACTCATTCGCCCGATGACCAAATCGACCACACCTGAAGCATGTGCCCTGTTGGGGGCATCCCCTAATCAAGTGAGGTTTCCCACATCTTGGGCATGGTGGCACAGGGTTACCCTGGAAAAATGTTCTCCCACCATTTCCCCTATTGTTGTTCTGAGGGGGTCTGTTCAGGCCTACCCGAAAGTTGTTTCCTCCAGAATTGTTACCGGTGCGGTTATCCCTGTTCCTCTTATCTTGCCCCTGAGGTCCCCGGCTGGACTCTCCACTCATCCTCCTCTTCAGTTGTTGCACCCTCGCAACAGCAACTGCACGATCATACACTGCTTGCAGGTCCGGGTAATGGACACCAGTGATCACTTCCCGTATGGACAAGTTCAATCCCATCTCGAATTTTTGTGCCTTCTCTACGTCTGTCGGTACTAGTCTTGGTGCAAAGCGCACCAACTCCTTGAATCGAGTGTAATACTCTTGTACAGTCTGCCCGCCTTGTTTCAGTGCCAAAAACTCCTCGTACATGGCCGCCTTCGTACTCAGGGGGTAAAATCGGTCCCTGAGCAGTTCCATCATTTCAGTCCATGAATAGGGCACATCTTCCTCTTGTATCTTTCCCTGGGTGGCTTGCCACCAGTCGTCTGCTTCACCTCCCAAGTAGTATGAGGCCACATGCACCTTTTCCCCTTCTGGGCACTTAACTGCGCTTAACAACTTGTCGAAGGTCCTAATCCACTCCTCTAGTTTTGCAGGGTCTTCCTCGCCTGCATAGTGCGGCGGTTGGTATGGGTTCACCATGGCTAGGTAATTAATGCGAGCTTGTGGTGGAGGTGCCGCAGCCGCTTGGCCTTGGTTCACCTGCGCGTTCCCTATCGCAATGAGAACCTCTTCTAGAGTGCGCAGGCGATTACCTATGTTGTCTGGTATAGGGCCTGCTGGCTCTTCCTGAGCGTGTACACCCACGTTTGGTATCGGCATGTCAGGTTGCCTAGGTATTTCGTTGGTATTGGGAGGAATGGGTTGGACGCGCGGTCTCCCTCTCGGTGCCATTCTGTTACAAGAACAAGTGATTTAGATTTTAAGGAAAATATAATAAAGGGTTTATACAATGATTATCGAAACCCCAGGGTCTAGGGTTTCAGGGTCTTGGGTTTCAAGGTTAAATGAGCCGTGCGTTTGAGATGGATTTGTTGTTTGGGAATTCAATCATAATTTTTTTTTTTTTTTGGAATAGAGAGTGTTCAAACAAAAACTTGATTTATTTATTTATTTATTTATTTATTTATTTATTTTTTTTATTTTTTTTTTTACAAGTGATAGGATATACCAAAATAGGATCCTTCTATCGTTTCTAGGCGTCCTCCGGCACAGTGGTGGGATCCTCCTCCGGATCTTCCTCCACCGGGCTTGACGGTAGTAGGTCATCGAAAATGTGGTTCAAGTCATCCCCATGAGCATCAACAAGCTCCTTTAAACATAGATTTTGTGTAGTGAGGTTTTGGATTTGGTCTTCGAGCTGGTTTATGCGGTGGTGGTCCGCCTCTCTTAAGCTTCCCATATGGTGCAGATTTGCCTCCAATTGGGCCATACGATGTTCCATTTGTTGTATGGTTTGTTGGTAATCAAAGTGAGCGTTCATCATTTTGACCATTAAGTTCATCATGTCTTGGTTAGCCATCTAGCGCAAGAAAAAGATCTAGGTTACAACATAACGCTTCTAGGTTCTCTAAGGTATAGAAATGCAATATGCACATGCAGTGATGATTCCCCCTGATAAAAAAAATTTTATGCATGCATTTATTTATCCATGGGTTTTAAAATAAATTTATTCCATGGATATATTAAAATAAGGATAAAAAGTTCGGGCCACTATATTGGGCCGAAAGAAATAAATTATTTGGGCTTTAAATAAAAACAAGGCTATTGGGCCAAAATAATTTCTTGGGCTTCAAAAAAAATTTTTGGACTAAAAATTTGGGCTTTAAGTTCAAAATAATAATTGGTCTCTTTAAAATATATTACTAGTTTAGAAATAATAACTTTAAAATAATAATATTCAAAAATAATAGTTTAAAAATATTCCGGGCTCTTTAAAATAGTAGTTTTAAAATATTCTGGGCTCTGATACCACATTGTAACACCCCGGTTTTGGTAACCCAGGCCGGGATGCCACCGCCACACCTCCCTAGCAAGACACGGTTTCTCCGAGCTCACTAAAGAGATGCAAGGCTATGGTTTTTCAGAATTTAATACGTTCAAACAGCCCATTCATAAGTAATTTAAAAATACTACATCAGAGTTGCATCGAGAATATAAAGTACGCAGCGGAAGTAAAGTGTATGCAGCGGAATTTAAAATATAGGGCCGACATGGCCAAACCACGGGTTAAACAGACCCGTTCATGCAAGTCACGTAAAATAAATAATTAAGTGTCCAAAATGATCCCCCAATGAGTGATCATGCTCCGTACTCTGTAACAGAAAAAAAATGAACAACGGTTTTTATCAGTATTATAAAATACTGAGTAAGTCAATCCTTACATAGCAATAAAGGGGTTAGATTTTTAATAATTAAGATAAAACTTTTTGCCATGCATAAAAACATTTTATAAAAAAAATGTGATTATAATTGCATACTTTAAAGACACATTTAATTTCATAATTTAAAACTTAAGCATGGGCAATTATTTAAGACATGATTTAAAAACATGAATAATGCCGTAAGTAAGTAAATAAAAATTTGAGCTTTTAAAAATTCTCCCCGATACGCCTCCATCTCAACAATATTTAATTTTAGCCGGCAATCCGGCGGCCGTAGCCAATTTCATAAAATCTGAGCTTTTTTTAATATATTTCCCGTTACGCCATCATCTCAACAATATATATCATTTAGCCGGTGATCCGGCGGCCGCAGCCAATATCAATAGTATCATTTAGCCGGTGCTCCGGCGGCCTCAGCCAATTTCATAAGTATCATCTCATTTAGCCGGTATTCCGGCGGCCGCAGCCGATTCGCCATACCCAGTACCACTCCGTCGAGCCTCGAGTATCCCATACGGATACACTCGAGAGGGTAGGCCGTTGGTCTCTTGTGACCAAATACGCCATATCCAGTACCGCTCCGTCAAGCCTCGAGTAACCCATACGGATACACCCGAGAGGATAGGCCCAAAAATATAAGATGCCATTTTGGCAATCTTTCGCGCGTAATCATCATTGCCGTTTAGGCACAAAATGAATAATTAGGAGGGCACCCTGCAGAGCACTCACCCCCCAATGAAACCGATATCGTTTCAACTTTAGTGTAACGGGATTTCCAAAAATACAACTTTATCGTATCACAAGATTTCGATCGTTGTTTAGAGATTTCAAAATTTCACAAGTTTAAAACCGATCGATGTCACAGTTTACGCCTTTTCAGTTTAAAAATCCATTTCTTAGGCGATTAATTTGAAATTTTCACAGTAGCTCAAATACATCCCAATGAACAACTTTCATGTTTTGAGTTTTTGGGAAAAATGATGGGAAGCATGTCAAAAATCAAGTTTTCTACGCAAACAAAAAGCTGTCAGGATTCAGATTTGACATCTGTCAAAGATTTGACTTTTTAACATGTCAAATGAACTCCAAAAATTCTGAAAATTTACAGGCACTTAAAAGACACCAAAATAAACAAGTTTTATTAGAGGCAAATTATGCAAATTCATCACGGATTAAGTCAGATTAATCTACTAAGTTCGGTCTTAAAATCTGTCTCAGTTTCCGAAAGGTTCATGCACCACAGAATATGTTCGACGCGGTTTGGGATAGCAAATCTTAATGAAAGTGCATGAAATTTTACAGAGGTATTCAAGACTCATAGATCTACAACTTTTGTTTAGATCATGAAGATTGGTTTGGACTAGAAATGATAGAAATAAGCTCATCAAGTTCGGTTATGAAATCTGTCAACTTTTGAAAATTTTTAAAAACGCAGAATATGTCCGACTTGATTTGGGGTATCAAAACTTGATGAAAATCTCTGAAATTTTTACACAATATAGCTTAAGATCTTAGGATCAAAATCTTAGTTTTGAGTTTTCAGGTTTGAACGCTCGAAGTAAGAGTTTTGGTCGGATTTCAGAAAATACGTAGATTGGGGTTTTTAGGTTTGTTTTCAACGTTTCGTTTAAGATCCAATGTTTCGGATGTCTTTAAACCACCCATATTGATATGTAAGTTATTAACTTACAGTGAGTGAGTTCTTGAACGTTCTAGAGTTGATCGATTTGTCCAAAATCGCCACGAACGGATCTACGCAACACGTTCTTCTTCTCCTTTGGCTACGAACGTGTTTTGCAAGTAAAGATCCGTAAGTTAGAAGGTTGATTATGATCTTAAAGCAATAAGTAAACTTGATTTACGCCTTACCAACAATCCAATGCTTGCAAATCCTTGATCTACACCCTACCTTGGTTGGATTTGATTGCCGGAAAGTTGCCGGAAGTTTGCCGGAAGGGTGTTTGGCTTAGGGAGAGTTTTGGGAGAGTTGGGAGAGTTTGTGGGATGAATTATTGGTGAATATGGCTGACAATAGGGTGTTAGGGACTTCTATAATCATCCAAAAATATGCCTCCCCCGTGATAGATCAAGATTCCCACCTTTGGGACCCAAAAAATGGCCAAAAAGTCGCCAAAACACATAAATCCCGACTGCTACAGTAGCATGCTACAGTAGCGTGCTACAGTAGCATGCTACAGTAACCTTTTTTTTTTTTTTTTTTAAAATTTTTTTTTTTTTTATATATATATATTAAGATTCTTATCTTAAAAAAAATCATAATGTGGGAATTTTTGTGATCTTGTAAGTCATACATAGCTTCAAAAAGGAATATATTCTTTATTTGAAAATGACAAGATATGATTAATATTCCACCCTACAATTTCAAACCATAGTCAAATTATTCCCAATTATATTATGGCATTCTAGAATAATTCCATAATAAAAAAATATATGGGTAGAATGATTAATCAAGGATATATAGAAAATAGATAATTCTCATTATAATTTAAACATATGAATATATACATGTATATACATGTGTACATGTTTGGAAAGATTATTTCAAGACCAAGGTATATATGTGTATATAAACTTGTATATGGATTTAAAATATTCTATGAACCATATACTTATTACACTTGATATTGAAATCCATATATTTATTTGAAAAGACAAATATATATAATTTTTCAAAGTATGTTTTGTAGAAAATAATATACTAATCTTTAAGCACATATTTGAACATATAAATATATATAGATTTGATTAAAAATCTACTTAGTGAATTGGTCAAAATATATATATTCATACATATATATCGGGCAATTTCTATGGTATTACATTTTCTTCCCGATTTTATTCAACAATAATTATTTAATATCCATTAATCATTACATTAATTGTGAATATAATATAATTAATGTTAATGCAAATAATTATTGAAGGAATTATTCATAATTTTATTTAATCTTAATCAATCATTGATGTGATTACTTTATATTATATTTTTATACCTTTTTCTGAATATTGACGAAAAGTTAGAGATTTATTGAGATAATAATCGAGAAATATAAATAATTTACCTTTTTTTGAATTATTTACTAAAAATTATGTATTTAGGTAATTTTGCAATTATGTTTTAGAATGGTTTATTTATTAAAAAAAATACATATTCTAATATTTAGTTTAAATTTTTATTTAATTAATATTTAGTTTCCAAAATATGGATATATTTAGTTGCCAATATAAATAAAATGATTTAAAAATATGGATATACTTATATAAAAAGATTTAGATGCCAGTATAATTAAAACGATTCTAAAATAAGATAATTATCTAATGTTAAATCATCACAATATATTTATAACTAAAATGAATCACAATAAATTGATTCTAAAATGATATGTTCAATTATTCCATTTAAAAATGTAGTATCTATATTAAATCATCACAATGACATATAATTAGCCAATTGCTATAATAATTTTTTTTTAAGAATTTAAATATAATATTTTAATTTAAAGCAATGATGATTTAACATTGTCATATTTAATTTGTAAGGACCAATTAATGTTATAATGAAACTTAATGTTAGTAAAAAGTCAATTAAAATTAATGACATAATAAATTCATGGTTGAAATATTTCATTATTTATTTATATTAAAAATTTCCATTTTGTGAAATTGGGAATACAATCCCATAAATCTAACATTGAACGGATTATTTGAGTATAGAATTAATTTCACTTTTTGGGATTATTGACTAAAAATTAGCTAGTGGTTTTAGGCTAGAAACTTTTGCATATAATTTTAGGTTAATAAATGGATTTAAGTGTAAATTGAATATTATTTATATAGATAAATAAATTCCTAATGTGGTTTTTTTATTCACCACAAATAAATAAAATATCGTATTTGTAAAAATTATAGTAATAGTTGAAGGGCTAAATTATATTAATTATTATTTATTTAAGGGTAAATTTATTTAAGTCCATTGATCATCTCATCTTTTACGATTATTCTTTGCTCTTTCCATAATCATTTCATTGTCTATAGTCAACATTTCATTTTCGTTTATTCAATGGAAATCAATTTAATCAATGTAAATTAATGTAATCAATATAATCAATGGAAATCAATTACCGCATAATCTTTGCTTTATTTATGGGGTAATACTTAGTTTCCATTTTTTTTATTTGATATTGTATTTTTAAAATATGGATAAATTTATAAGGAAAGATTTAGTTGCAATATAATTAAAATTCATTTTATAGATAAATTATATTTGTAACACCCGAGGAAAAACAAATTCAAACTGTTTTGAACTACGTAATGACTTGATCCCTTCACAGGGTACGTAGGCAACTTGGAAATTTCAATTCTGGGTTCAGTCAAACAATAATCAAACAACAAACAATCAACAATCGTACAATAATTCAATAGCCCAATATCCCAAAATAATATAGTAAACAAAAGGACCCTAACCACAACTTCGAGGACGAAGATGCCGAAATATATCCGATTTATCATAATAAATTATTACTCGGAAATGAAACGCCGATAGATTTAAATTCAAAATGGAATAAAAGAGGGAAAGGAAGCCCGAAGACATTCCATGAATTGAGTCAAAATAATTGGAATTAAATTCATGAAGGAAAAGAATTTTAATTCCAAGAACCCGTGAAGTCTGAAGAAATTTAATGATACAAGCTATTGCACGGGAATCAAAAGACGACAAATTGGAAGCCGACGAACCCGAGACCGACGGACTTAAGATCTCAAACATGAAATTCATTTGAGTCGAGATAAACTTAAGATAAGAATTTATGACCCGAGAATGACCCGAAAAATCGAGACCGAAAACGTAGGAGGATAGAAGTCCGAAAGAGAGGAGGAAAAGCACGACGGATCGCACGACCCCGCCCGGACCGGAGTCCAGGCGTGTTTGGCGCGCCCTCCGCGCGCTGTTATGCTAAACTGCGCGCCGCCACCGCGCCGCCATGACAGCAGCCGGCGTTTGTCGCGTTTTGGCGACTTTCTCGCCAATTTTTGGGTCCCAACGCGGGATTCTTGCTTGATCACGGGGGAGGCATCTTTTGGACGATGCTAGAGGTCCCTAACACCCCATTGTCAGCCATACTTACCAATTATTCATCCCACAAACTCTCCCAACTCTCCCAAAACTCTCCCTAAGCCAAACACCCTTCCGGCAAACTTCCGGCAACTTTCCGGCAATCAAATCCAACCAAGGTAGGGTGTAGATCAAGGATTTGCAGGCATTGGATTGTTGGTAAGGTGTAAATCAAGTTTACTTATTGCTTTAAGATCATAATCAACCTTCTAACTTACGGATCTTTACTTGCAAAACACGTTCGTAGCCAAAGGAGAAGAAGAACGTGTTGCGTAGATCCGTTCGTGGCGATTTTGGACAAATCGATCAACTCTAGAACGTTCAAGAACTCACTCACTGTAAGTTAATAACTTACATATCAATATGGGTGGTTTAAAGACATCCGAAACATTGGATCTTAAACGAAACGTTGCAATCAAACCTAAAAACCCCAATCTACATATTTTCTGAAATCCGACCAAAACTCTTACTTCGAGCGTTCAAACCTAAAAACTCAAAACTAAGATTTTGATCCTAAGATCTTAAGCTATACTGTGTAAAAATTTCAGAATTTTTCATCAAGTTTTGATACCCCAAATCAAGTCGGACATATTCTGCGTTTTTAAGAATTTTCAAAAGTTGACAGATTTCATAACCGAACTTGATGAGCTTATTTCTATCATTTCTAGTCCGAACCAATCTTCATGATCTAAACAAAAGTTGTAGATCTATGAGTCTTGAATACCTCTGTAAAATTTCATGCACTTTCATTAAGATTTGCTATCCCAAACCGCGTCGAACATATTCTGTGGTGCATGAACCTTTCGAAAACTGAGACAGATTTTAAGACCGAACTTAGTGGATTAATATGACTTAATCCGCGATGAATTTGCATAAGTTGCCTCTAATAAAACTTGTTTATTTTGGTGTCTTTTAAGTGCCTGTAAATTTTCAGAAATTTTGGAGTTCATTTGATATGTTAAAAAGCCAAATCTTTGACAGATGTCAAACCTGAATCCTGACAGCTTTTTGTTTGTGTAGAAAACTTGATTTTTGACATGCTTCCCATCATTTTTCCCAAAAACTCAAAACAGGAAAGTTGTTCATTGGGATGTATTTGAGCTACTGTGAAAATTTCAGATTAATCGCCTAAGAAATGGATTTTTAAACTGAAAAGGCGTAAACTGTGACATCGATCGGTTTTAAACTTGTGAAATTTTGAAATCTCTAAACAACGATCGAAATCTTGTGATATGATAAAGTTGTATTTTTGGAAATCCCGTTACACTAAAGTTGAAACGATATCGGTTTCATTGGGGGGTGAGTGCTCTGCAGGGTGCCCTCCTAATTATTCATTTTGTGCCTAAACGGCAATGATGATTACGCGCGAAAGATTGCCAAAATGGCATCTTATATTTTTGGGCCTATCCTCTCGGGTGTATCCGTATGGGTTACTCGAGGCTTGACGGAGCGGTACTGGATATGGCGTATTTGGTCACAAGAGACCAACGGCCCACCCTCTCGAGTGTATCCGTATGGGTTACTCGAGGCTCGACGGAGTGGTACTGGGTATGGCGAATCGGCTGCGGCCGCCGGAATACCGGCTAAATGAGAAGATACTTATGAAATTGGCTGAGGCCGCCGGAGCACCGGCTAAATGATACTATTGATATTGGCTGCGGCCGCCGGATCACCGGCTAAATGATATATATATTGTTGAGATGATGGCGTAACGGGAAATATATTAAAAAGCTCAGATTTTATGAAATTGGCTGCGGCCGCCGGATTGCCGGCTAAATTAAATATTGTTGAGATGGTGGCGTATCGGGGAGAATTTTTAAAAGCTCAAATTTTTATTTACTTACTTACGACATTATTCATGTTTTTAAATCATGTCTTAAATAATTGCTCATGCTTAAGTTTTAAATTATGGAATTAAATGTGTTTTTAAGTTATGAAATTATATTCGCATTTTTTTAAATAAAATGTTTTTATGCATGGCAAAAAGTTTTATCTTAAATATTAAAAATCTAACCCCTTTATTGCTATGTAAGGATTGACTTACTCAGTATTTTATAATACTGATAAAAACCGTTGTTCATTTTTTTTCTGTTACAGAGTACGGAGCATGATCACTCATTGGGGGATCATTTTGGGGACTTAATTATTTATTTTACGTGACTTGCATGAACGGGTCTGTTTAACCCGTGGTTTGGCCATGTCGGCCCTATCTTTTAAATTCCGCTGCGTACACTTTACTTCCGCTGCGTACTTTATATTCTCGATGCAACTCTGATGTAGTATTTTTAAATTATTTATCAATGGGCTACTTGAATATTTTAAATCCTGAAAAACCATAGCCTTGCATCTCTTTAGTGAGCTCGGAGAAACCGTGTCTTGCTAGGGAGGTGTGGCGGTGGCATCCCGGCCTGGGTTACCAAAACCGGGGTGTTACAATATTCAATATCTTAAATATTTTATTTCCCTCCATAATTCCCATTGTAAAAATTATGCATCTGCTTTTCCCATCACCGCAAATCTCATTTGCACAAATAAAATAATTAATATTACATACATTGTAACACCCCGGTTTTTGGTCACCCAGGTCGGGATGTCACCGCCACATCTCCCTAGTAAGACACGGTTTCTCCGAGCTTACTAAAGAGATGCAAGGCTAGGTATTGCAGTATTTAAAACATTTAAATCATTCAAAATAGCCCATACAATGTAATACGAAAATAATAATATCATAGCGCAGCGGAAATAATTGTTTTAGTATAGTATTGCAGCGGAAAATATAAATAGGGCTGACATTGCCAAAACACGGGTTAAACAGGCCCGTTCATAATATAGTCTAAAGTACGAATTTAAAAGCAAAATAATGTTTCCCAAAATCCCATGCATGAATCGTGCTCACACATGCTCATTCCACATATTTTGTAAGAAAAGGCATAAAAACGGTTTTTGTCAGCAAACTTGCTGAGTAAGTTAACACATGCATGATCGTAGGGTTTAAAAGCCATTAATTTAATACTTAAATAAAAACATGATAATAACATAATATTCAATTTAATCTAAGCAACTATCCAATTGCATAATTTATTCCAGGGCTCTATTTAACAACACATTTCGCATGGTTTAAGATAATAGCCATAATTTAAATAAAACATTTAAATAATTTAATTGGACAACATAATTTAATCTAATTTAATTAAATTTAATATCCCCATTACATCCTCGATTTGGTATCTCAAAGTTTCACGATAGTATCGCGATGTCAACAAGTTTAGCCGGTAGCCCGGCGGCCGCAACCGTATCAGCCATACCCAGTACCACTCCGGAGCCTCGGGAAACCCATGTGGATATTCTCGAGAATGTAGGCTCTATATTTCGCCGTTTTGGCAATATCATATCTCATGTTTAGCGCGCGGGGTCACCATCGTCCATTAAGGCACGAAGTGAAGCAGTTAGGGGGCACCATGCAAAGCACTCACCCCTAATTTTAATTTATCAAGTTTGTAAGGGGATTTAATTTTTTTAAATCTGACTTCAATTGTATTTATTTAAAAATAATATCTCAACTCATTTCAACCCTAAAGGTTAATTCCATGTTTCAACAAGATTTCAAGATTTTGTTTCCGGTAAACCACAGTTTACTCTAAAATTCGTCTAAAATCAGATTTAATTCCAAAAATTATAAAGTTTCACGTCTGACTCAGAAACGCCGAGATCTACAACTTTCGTGTTTTAACTTTTTCAATCCGAGATACCTAAATAGGTCAAAAACACCAATTTTCGCAGAAGAACAATTCTGTCAGAATTTAATGTATCACAGTTTAAAGATTTCAAATTCTACCATAGCAATTCAACTCCAAATTTGATGAAATTTTACAGAAATCATCTTAAGACCATTATCTACGACTTTCATGTTTGGCCAAAGATCTAAAACGGTCTAGATCCTATGTCAAAAACGTGATCCTAAGTTCTGTCAAGAATTTCAAGATCTAGATTCAAGCAATTCGGTTTCGGTTGGTTTTCACATATCAAATCGTCTCTAAAAATTCTCAAAAATTTACAGTAGATAGATCTAAGCCTTAGGAACGTTTTTCGTGTTTTAAGTTTTTCTGTTTGAGTTTCGTTTTAAGGTTTGGAAAAATTCATCAAAACTGTTGCGTCGGTAGAAACTAAAAGTTGACAGATTTATGAGTTCTTGTTAAATCTTTTAGTTTCGAATATTTTAAAACTTCCCAAAACCATGTAAGAATTAACTTACTGATTTATGAACGTCCGGGATGTCTATTTCGGAGGCGTGGCTTCCAGATCACCGTTTCTCCTCTCCGTTCGTCGGGTTCCTCGTTCTAGATTCGATTCGGGGTGTACAGAGAAAAGAAACGAGGTTAGAATCCGTTTTCGGATTGAAACGTGAAAGGATCTATTGGACTAGGGCTTACCACAACGTCGGAGATCCTTGGATTTTCGTCCAAAGCTGCTGCCTTGGTGTTCGATGCCTCCGTAGACTCCGGGATTTCGACTTGTGTGTGTAGAGAGTATCGTAGGGTTTTGAAAAAGAGTTTAGGCTTCCGAGGGGGTTTATTTATAGATGTCTAGGTCCTAGGGCGTCCAAAATCTGACCCCAAGGGTCTTGGGTCGAGAGACGTTCAACCGAAAGTCGAAAAATCCGCGTTCGGGCGAGAGATTCGCGCAACGGGCGAATCTGTCAAGTGGCGCGGGGTTGGCGCGCGTTTCGCCCAAAAACCGCGCGGCCAGCGCGCCGACTTCGCCTGTACTTCGGTCCGGGCGGGTCGTGCAATCCGTCGTGCTTTTCCGCCTCTCTTTTGGGTTTCTATCCCCCTATGCTCCCGGATTCCAATTTCCGGACTCTCTTCGGGTTTCTATTTCGTGTCATTATTTCTTCCGGATCAAATGTTACGTTTTGGTTTTGAATTATATCGGATACCCGTGTAGCGACTTATTTAACTTTATTTAATTTCTTTTGTTTAATTAAATCTCTTTTAATTAATTTCATTTCTCACTTCTTCTATATTTATTTATTTAATGTATTTACTGATTTGTTTATTTATTTACTTATTATATTTATTTATTTATTTATTTATTGTATTTATTTATTTATTTTATGTAGTAAAATTCTCGGGTATTACATACATATTTTATTACCATCATGTAGCTGAATATTTGTTTAGTTGCCAATATAAACAAATGACATTATATAGTATATAATGGGGGAAGTGAAATGTCACAGATATAGAAATAAAAATCTTTTCATAAAAAAGGTATACGAATATCCTTATTAATTGTGATAGATATGTATAAAAATCTTTTGATAAAAAAGGTATACGAATATCCTTAAGGTCTTTTGTTTATTTTATTATTTTGTGACTGAACATAGAATTAAGACTTCTAAGCTGCCTACGTACCCGGTAAAGGGATCAAGCCATAACGTAGTTCAAAAGTTTACAAAGATGCACGAAAAATAGGTGGTATAACATCCTCTCCCCCTTAAGATTGCAGTTATGTCCCCATAACTGTGTCGGTATCGGTTTGGAACAATGTCGGGTAGCGTTCTCTCATGTCGGATTCTACTTCCCAAGTTGCCGTCTCACTTTCGTGGTTTGCCCAAAGAACCTTGATCATTTTGACGGTTTTGTTCCTCGTTACTCGTTCCTTAGTGTCGAGAATACGCACTGGGACTTCTTCATAAGTCAAATCTTCATCGAGCTCAATTATCTCCGGTTGAAGTACATGTGTCGGGTCCGGCACATACTTCTTTAGTTGCGAGACATGGAAGACATTATGAACTCTATCTAATTGTGGCGGTAAAGCCAATCGGTAAGCTAGAGTTCCGACTCGTTCTAGAATTTCGTAAGGTCCTATATATCGAGGACTTAACTTCCCTCGCTTGCCAAAGCGCATCACCCCCTTCATGGGTGATATCTTTAGCATGACCCTATCTCCCACTTGAAATTCTAGGTCTCGTCGTCTCACGTCGGCATAACTCTTTTGACGGTCTTGAGCGGCTTTCATTTTCCCTTGAATCACCTTGATTTGTTGAGCCATGTCTTCGATAAGTTGTGGTCCCACCACCACGGACTTATCATTTTCTTCCCAGCTCAACGGGCTTCGGCACTTTCGTCCATACAACGCCTCGAAAGGTGCCATGCCAATGCTAGCATGGTAGCTATTATTATAGGAAAACTCAATTAAGGGTAAATGAGACTCCCAATTCCCTTTGAATTCCAACACACATGCTCTCAGCATGTCTTCTAGTGTTTGGATTGTCCTCTCGGTTTGTCCATCCGTCATTGGGTGGAATGCGGTGCTCATTTTGATTTGAGTACCAAGAGCTTTTTGTAACTCCGTCCAGATATGAGAGACAAATCTACTGTCTCTATCGGAAATGATATCATGTGGTACTCCATGTCGTCGTACCACATTATCGATGTAGGCTCGGGCCAATTGGTCCATAGTCCACGTGTCCTTCATTGGGATAAATATGGCTGTCTTCATTAGCCTATCCACAATCACCCAAATCTTGTTCATGCCTTTAGGTGATCGAGGTAATCCCGAGACAAAGTCCATTGAGATGCTATCCCACTTCCAACTTGGAATCTCTAGTGGTTGCATCAGTCCTAAGGGTTTATGTCGCACTGCCTTAACCTTTTGGCAGGTGAGACATTTCGCCACGAAGTTCGCCACTTCCTTCTTCATTCCCGGCCACCAATAGATCTTCTTCAGATCTTTGTATAGCTTGTCACCTCCGGGATGTACGGAATATGGCGTGTTGTGCCCTTCCTCCATCAACCTTTGCTTCAACTCGGCACATTTAAGGGGCACACACCATCTCCCTTTAAAACGGATGCTTCCATCCTCGTGGACAGCAAATCCTATTGCCTTTCCTTTGGCAATATACCCTTTTATCTTCTCGAGTTTCGGGTCGCCCGGTTGAGCGAGTCGAATCTCGTCCAATATTGGAGTTTCTACGACCATGGCATTGACCGTTTCTCTCACTGTGCCCGGATGCACAAGTTCTAGCTCCAATCTTGCCAATTCCATGTACAATGCCGGCGGAATTACCAACGAGTTTGTCACGTGTTGGGTTTTCCGACTTAGGGCATCGGCTACTACATTCGCCTTCCCCTCGTGGTATGCTATCTCTAAATCGTAGTCTTTAATGAGTTCCATCCACCTTCTCTGTCTCAAATTCAACTCCTTCTGAGTGAATATATATTTCAAGCTCTTGTGGTCGGTGAACATTCGACACTTCCGCCCATAAAGATAATGTCTCCATATCTTTAGAGCGAAAACGACTGCTGCCAACTCCAGGTCGTGTGTCGGATAATTCTCTTCGTGGGGTTTTAGTTGGCGTGATGCATAGGCTACGACTCTCGAGTCTTGCATCAAGACACAACCTAAACCTTCCTTCGAAGCATCGCTGTAAACTTCGAAGTCACCATTCTCTGATGGTAGTGTTAATACGGGTGTGGTTGTGAGTCGTTTCTTCAGCTCTTGAAACGCAGTCTCACATGCTTCGGTCCACTCGTATTTTGCTCATTTCTTCAGTAGCTGGGTCAAAGGACGTGCAATCCTTGAAAAGTCCTTCACAAATTGCCTATAATACCCAGCTAATCCAAGGAAACTCCTTATTTCCGTTGGACTCTTCGGAGTTGCCCACTCCGTTACGGCAGAAACCTTTGCCAGATCCACTGATACTCCAGCAGCGGATACGATGTGTCCGAGAAATGCCACTTCTTTCAACCAGAAATCGCATTTCGACAGCTTGCCGTACAGCTGATTTCTTCGCAAGATTCCTAACACTTGATGTAAGTGTTGGGCATGCTCTTCCTCGCTCTTTGAGTAGATCAGGATGTCGTCGATGAACACTACGACGCACTGATCTAACAATTCTCGGAATACGTTGTTCATGAGATTCATGAACATGGCCGGAGCATTTGTTAACCCGAAGGATAACACTGTGAACTCGTAATGGCCATATCGTGTTCGAAACGCCGTCTTCGGAATGTCCTTCTCGGCGATCCTCAATTGATGATATCCAGATCGCAAATCGATCTTCGAGAATACTGAAGCTCCCTTCAGTTGATCAAACAGATCCTCTATTCTCGGTAGGGGGTATTTATTCTTGATGGTCACTTGGTTTAGTCCTCGGTAATCTATACAGAGACGTAGTCCTCCGTCTTTCTTCTTGACAAATAAAACCGGTGCTCCCCAAGGGGACGTACTCGGTCTTATGTAACCTTTTCCTAACAGTTCCTCGAGTTGTTCCTTTAACTCCTTCATTTCCAGTGGTGCCATCCGGTACGGAGCTTTTGAGACAGGCTCTGTCCCCGGAATGAGATCTATAGTGAATTCAAGATCTCTCTCAGGTGGCATGCCCGGAACGTCCTCAGGGAACACGTCCGGGTATTCTCTTACCACTGGTATGCTATCAACCTTGTTCTCTTCCGCCTCAAGGTTGTGCACATAGCACGCATATAGTTCATACCCCTTACGCATCAAGTTACTTAGTTTAAGTGCACTAACGATTTTGTTGCTCTTCTTAGGGGGCTGAGAGTAAAAGATTACTCTCTTTCCCCTACTTTTTGACAAGGTGATCTTTTGCTTTTGGCATTCGATCACCGCCTTATACTGGGATAACCAATCCATCCCCAGTATGATGTCAAAGTCTCTTAAGTTAAATTCTACCAAGTTCGCGAAGAATTCTACGTTCTTTATCACTATAGGAATTCCGTTATATCGTTTAGAGCAAGACACTACTTCTCCAGAAGGCAATTGAATTCCTAAGCTAATTCTCTCGCACTTAGGTAGATCTAACTCAGGCACTATCCTTGATGCTATAATCGAGCAACTAGCTCCA
Source organism: Hygrophila difformis (assembly GCA_030278955.1). NCBI lineage: Eukaryota > Viridiplantae > Streptophyta > Magnoliopsida > Lamiales > Acanthaceae > Hygrophila > Hygrophila difformis. Next base: position 30,020,084 of record JAOANR010000003.1, on the reverse strand, counting down.
GAATCAAACAGAATTCTAAGGGGCGTATTCAAAACATAAAATGTACCTGCCATCACTTCTCCTTGCGCAGGCACGTCCGCTTGATTCACCACGTTCAGCCTCCCCATAGGGCGTCCCTGATTGCCCTGCTGATTTGCATTTGGCTGCTGATTTTGTTGCTGGTTTTGATTCTGAGGGGGCGGAGGTCGTTGGTTCTGGTTCTGGTTCTGCGGCCTATTTTGAGGGGGTCTGTACCCTTGGTTATTCCCGTTTCGCCCGTTTTGATTTTGAGGCTGTTCTTGCCCCGTGACCAAATCGTCCCTCCTTGTTATGTTCTCGAGCCTAGTCCGGCAATCCCGTCGAACATGACCCATTCGACCACATCGGTAACAGGCGCCCTGTTGCGGGCATCCCCTTGCCAGATGGGGTCGTCCACATCTCGGGCAAGGTGGTACCGGATCTTCTTGGTTGAACCTCCTCCCAGTGTTGTTTTGTTGGGGCCTATTCGACCCTCTGCGCTGTTCGTTCCTTCCAGTGTTGTTCTCGTTTCTTGAGTCCCGGCTTTTCTTGTCTTGGGGACCCCTGCTGGACTCCCCACTCACCCTTCTTTTCAGCTGCTCCACACGTGCCACCGCCACAGCGCGGTCATACACAGCTTGCAAATCGGGGTAGTGTACCCCCGCGATCACCTCGCGCACAGACAGGTTCAGTCCCATCTCGAACTTCTGTGCCTTTTCCGCATCAGTAGGCACTAGCCTTGGTGCGAACCTCACCAGCTCCTTGAAGCGTGTGTAGTATTCTTGCACCGTTTGGCCTCATTGCTTCAGCGACAGGAACTCTTCGTACATGGCAGCTTTAGTACTCAAGGGATAGAATCGATCCCTGAGTAGTTCCATCATCTCCATCCATGAGTAGGGCTCGTCATCTTCAGTCAGTTTGGCTTGCGTCGCCTGCCACCAGTCGTCAGCTTCACCTCCCAAGTAGTATGAGGCGACATGCACTCTTTCTCCTTCCGGACATTTAACTGCTCCCAGCAGCTTGTCAAAGGTCCGGATCCACTCTTCCAGTTTAGCTGGATCCTCCTCACCAGCATAGTGGGGCGGCTGGTAAGGATTCACCATCGCCAGGTAGTTAGGGCGAGCTTGGGGCGGAGGTACCGCCGCAGCTTGACCCTGGTTGACTTGCGCGTTTCCGAGCGCAATCAACACTTCCTCTATCGTCCTAAGACGATCGCCCACATTATTCGGTGCGGGGGCGTCCTGCGCACCTTGGGGTTGTTCAATCTCAGGTTGAATCGGTTCAGTGACGTTTGGTGGTGTCTTAGTAGGAGTTTCAGTAGTGGTTTGGGGAGCGGGTTGAGTTCTTCCTCTTCCTCTTCCTCTGGGTGCCATTCTGGTACAAATAGGATAGATTAGGACTGGTGAATTTAGCATATAGTCTAAGCAATGTATATGTGTTTTGTGATCTAGCACGTGGTGCTTGATCGAACTAAGAAGCGTCGTACGCTTCGGGGTTTTTTTTAATTTGTTCTTATTTCGAATTTTTTTTTTGTACTGCTGTACGGACAGATCTGTCCGGGTTTTTTTTTATAAATAAATCGAGCATTTTATTTCCTCAAAAGAGATTTTAGTACAAAAGTAGAAATATTTTCATAGCAAAATAGTATCTAACAATAGAATTCCTAGCGTCTCATGACGTCATCCGGTGGGGTAGCAGGATCTTCCTCCGGATCTTCCTCCTCCGAACTCGGCGGCAGTAGCTCATCAAAGATAGTGTTCAAGTCTTGCCCGTGGGCATCGATGTATTCCTTTAGTATTAAGTTTTGTGTAGTGAGGGTTTGGACTTGGCGTTCGAGTTGGTTTATGCGGTGATGATCCGCCTCTCTCAAGTTGCCCATGTGATGTAAATTGGCCTCCAATTGAGCCATACGGTACTTCATTTGCTCTAAGGTTTGGTGGGAATAAAGATGAACGCTCATCATCCTGATCATCAACTGCATCATGTCTTGACTAGCCATCTAGCGCAAGCAAGAGATCTAAGTTAATATTTGCCAAGATTCTAAGTTCAATTCGCCAAGATTCTAGGTTCAATTCGCCAAGATTCTAAGTTCGAGTTCGTCAAGATCCTAAATTCTCTATATAAAAGAGATGCAATATGCAAATGTGAATGATGATTCCCCCCCCCCCCAAAATATTTTAATGCGCCATATATATATATATATTTTCCATGGGTTGTAAAATAAAAATTTTCCATGGAACTGATGCTTTAAAATTTAAAATAATAGTCAAAATATTAATAGTACTTTAAAAATAATAATGGTTTAAAAATAATAGTTTCAAAATAGCCGGGCTCTGATACCAACTTGTAACACCCCGGTTTTTTGTCACCCAGGTCGGGATGTCACCGCCACATCTCCCTAGTAAGACACGGTTTCTCCGAGCTTACTAAAGAGATGCAAGGCTAGGTATTGCAGTATTTAAAACATTTAAATCATTCAAAATAGCCCATACAATGTAATACGAAAATAATAATATCATATCGCAGCGGAAATAATTGTTTTAGTATAGTATTGCAGCGGAAAATATAAATAGGGCCGACATGGCAAAAACACGGGTTAAACAGGCCCGTTCATAATATAGTCTAAAGTACGAATTTAAAAGCAAAATAATGTTTCCCAAAATCCCATGCATGAATCGTGCTCACACATGCTCATTCCACATATTCTGTAAGAAAAGTAATAAAAACGGTTTTGGTCAGCAAACTTGCTGAGTAAGTTAACACATGCATGATCGTAGGGTTTAAAAGCCATTAATTTAATACTTAAATAAAAACATGATAATAACATAATATTCTATTTAATCTAAGCAACTATCCAATTGCATAATTTATTCCAGGGCTCTATTTAACAACATATTTCGCATGGTTTAAGATAATAGTCATAATTTAAATAAAACATTTAAATAATTTAATTGGACAACATAATTTAATCTAATTTAATTAAATTTAATATCCCCATTACATCCTCGATTTGGTATCTCAAAGTTTCACGATAGTATCGCGATGTCAACAAGTTTAGCCGGTAGCCCGGCGGCCGCAACCGTATCAGCCATACCCAGTACCACTCCGGAGCCTCGGGAAACCCATGTGGATATTCTCGAGAGTGTAGGCTCTATATTTCGCCGTTTTGGCAATATCATATCTCAAGTTTAGCGCGCGGGGTCACCATCGTCCATTAAGGCACGAAGTGAAGCAGTTAGGGGGCACCCTGCAGAGCACTCACCCCTAATTTTAATTTATCAAGTTTGTAAGGGGATTTAATTTTTTTAAATCTGACTTCAATTGTATTTATTTAAAAATAATATCTCAACTCATTTCAACCCTAAAGGTTAATTCCATGTTTCAACAAGATTTCAAGATTTTGTTTCCGGTAAACCACAGTTTACTCTAAAATTCGTCTAAAATCAGATTTAATTCCAAAAATTATAAAATTTCACGTCTGACTCAGAAACGTCGAGATCTACAACTTTCGTGTTTTAACTTTTTCAATCCGAGATACCTAAATAGGTCAAAAACACCAATTTTCGTAGAAGAACAATTCTGTCCGAATTTAATGTATCACAGTTTAAAGATTTCGAATTCTACCATAGCAATTCAACTCCAAATTTGATGAAATTTTACAGAGATCATCTTAAGACCATTATCTACGACTTTCATATTTGGCCAAAGATCTAAAACTGTAATACCCCGAATTTTTATCAACGCCCAAAGGAATAAAATTTATTCCGATCAATGTTGAAATATTTCCGAGAAGAAGAAAATAATTTATCACAATAAATTATTGCTCGGATATGAAACGCCGATAGATTTAAATTCAAAATGGAATAAAAGAGGGAAAGGAAGCCCGAAGACATTCCATAAATTGAGTAAAAATAATTGGAGTTAAGTTCATGAAGGAAAAGAATTTTAATTCCAAGAACCCGTGAAGTCGGAAGAAATTTAATGATACAATCGCAATCAATCAATCGGTCAATAAGTCGCGCAACTTCGGGGACAAAGTTGATTCTTAAGGAGGGTAGATTGTAATACCATAGAAATTGCCCGAAATATATATATGAATATATATATTTTGATCAATTCACTAAGTAGATTTTTAATCAAATCTATATATATTTATATGTTCAAATATGTGCTTAAAGATTAGTATATTATTTTCTACAAAACATACTTTGAAAAATTATATATATTTGTCTTTTCAAATAAATATATGGATTTCAATATCAAGTGTAATAAGTATATGGTTCATAGAATATTTTAAATCCATATACAAGTTTATATACACATATATATACCTTGGTCTTGAAATAATCTTTCCAAACATGTACACATGTATATACATGAATATATTTACATGTTTAAATTATAATGAGAATTATCTATTTTATATATATCCTTGATTAATCATTCTACCCATATTTTTTATTATGGAATTATTCTAGAATGCCATAATATAATTGGGAATGATTTGGCTATTGTTTGAAATTGTAGGGTGGAGTATTAATCATATCTTGTCATTTTCAAATAAGGAATATATTCCTTTTTGGAGCTATGTATGACTTACAAGATCACTTAATTTTTATTTTAGTATATATATAAATATATATACATATTATTCTTATTATTATTATAAGGTATTGGGGCCACAATTAGAGTAATAAGGATTGAATTATGAAGTGATAAAGTCATTCACACCATTACCATTAGGATACAAGCTGACAGAAATTTTTAGCTATAAGAATCGAATTATTTGACCTACCTACAGTGGGAATCACTTAAAGTGTTCAACACAAAAGTTGTTCCAAATTGTGTCTAGATTATGCACGTCAAATTTTAGAATTTTTGGCCAAGCCATTTAGTCCCAGCATCTCTGTTTTTGGACATATACCATAGTGAGTGCCAACTTTGTTAGGTTGTGCATGTGACTCCTATGTGACTTGTGACTTGTGACTTGTGTCTCCCATGTGACTTGTGACTCCTAACACTCTAGGGTGGATAGAAGTCTTGTGAGAATTTATTTAATACCCTCATTTAGCTACCAAAGGCAGCCATTTGAATTCCACTCCCATCATTGCAAATTTTAGAAAAAAACTTGAGAAAGTGTTGGTGGGATTTATGAGTATTCTTCTAGTTGGTCAAGCAAGGAAGGCTTTCTTCAACATCCAATCTCTTCATCCAGTAGGTAAGGATGTTTTTAAGTTCACATATCTTGTTTAGATTGAGATCTTTGGGTAGATAACTAAGAATCTCTCTCCATGTGTCCAAAACCTAGCTTTGTGGAGGAATAGCAATGGAGTTGTGGACTTTGGACATCCTAAAGGCTTGGATTTGAGAATTTCTTGATACCACTTCATAGATGGTAAGTTAGTGTTGTGCCTTTCAAATTTTAGAGCTTTTGGTTGAGTATTCATGGAGATTCAACTCGAAATCCATTCCTTGTCAAATCTGTGATTTAGGGTTTCTTCAGGATAGTTTCTTTTGTTCATCCTTGTTCGTCTAGATCCGTTCGTTTTTGGGAAAACCTTTCTAAATAAAAAAATGTTCCTAACACCTTGAATATGATCTCTGTAAATTTTCAGAATTTTTGGACATGATTTGAGCGTCAAAAATTCATCTGGTATTTTCTGAAATCCTGTTGGCAGAATTCGTTTCATGGTGTACTCAGTTTTGTTGTTCATATTACTCCTACCTATTATCGTTTCCAATGGTTGATGTCTTCATGAAAGTTGTTCCTTTATGTGTCTAGATCATCTCTGTAAAATTTCATAATTTTTGGAATAAGTTTGAATTTGTTATGAATTTTTAAATAGACTGTGGTCGAATGAACAGTAGGATTTACACTTTTGGAAAAGATGGATCTGAAATCATTTTTTTTAGGTCACTTAGAGTCCGATTTTGAAGAAGCCTATTTCTATGAAAAATGTTCATTTGGGTGTGTTCTAGCTCCTGTAAAAATTTCGGAATTTTTGAAAATGATTTGCTAAGTTTCCATATGCGATTTCTGAAACTGCCCAAAGGACTATTTTTGTCGGTAAATCGTACTTGTGTATTTTGATGATCTATGAGTCGATTCTCACTCTTTTTGAAATGCGTATATTCTGAAAATGTAGTCATGGTTTGGAAATGTTAAAAATGTGGATTTTGAAACGTTGTAAGTTTTGATCGAGTGGGGTGTCCAATGTATTTAGAGGCTAAGTGCACTTGGTGGAGCTCGTTGGGCCGCCCCCTCTTGTAGCCAAAACGGCAAATATGGTTATTATGGCTTAGTGATTGTAAGAGTCTATACTCCTAGATGTAAATCAGATTTCCTTATTGTTTTAAGATCATAACCATCATCCTAACTTACGAATCTTCATATTCAAACACAAATCGGAGCCAAAGGAAGAATAAATCGGGTGGAAGAGATTCGTTCGTGACATCCCGTGGATTCCGGACGACCCCGTGACCTCCTAGACATTATCCCCACTGTAAGTTAACCTTACTATGGTTTTGGGTGACTTAAAATGCAACCAAACATAGAGATTCAACTCAAGAAAATTTATAAAAATCTGTCAACAAGAGAAACCCTCAACGCAGCGTTTTCGTATGAATTTTTCGAACCTCTAAAGCTGCTCAAACAATAAAACTCAAAACATGAAAAGTGTTCCTAAGACTTTGGTCTAGCCTCTGTAAAAATTTTAGAATTTTTCATGTTGTTTTGAAACCTGAAACCGACCCAAAACCGAAGAGTATCAAATCTGGATCTTAGAATCCTTGACAGAATTTTTATTCAAACTTGTTGGTTATTTTGACCTTGGATCTAGACCAATCTAGGATTGGTGTTGAACATAAGAATTGTAGATCTATGAGTCTTGAATACCTCTGTAAAATTTCATGCATTTTCATCAAGTTTTGATACCCCAAATCGAGTCGGACATATTCTGCGTTTTAAAGAATTTTCAAAGGTTGACAGTTTTCTTAACCGAACTTGATGAGCATATTTCTATCATATCTAGTCCGATCCAATCTTTGAGTTCTAAACAAAAGTTGCATATAATCATGTCTAGTATATGCATATGAAATTTCAGAATTTTTGGAGATCATTTGATATGATAAAAAGTCAAATCTTTGAAAGGTGTCAAACCTGAATCCTAACAGCATACTATTTGAGTAGAAAACTTGATTTTTGACATGCTTCCTATCATTTTTCCGGAAACCTCAAAACATGAAAGTTGTTCATTGGGATGTTTTTGAGCTACTGTGAAAATTTCAGATCAATCGCCTAAGAAATGGATTTTTAAACTGAAAAGGCGTAAACTGTGACATCGATCGGTTTTAACTTGTGAAATTTTGAAATTTTTAAACAACGATCGAAATCTTGTGATACGATAAAGCTATATTTTTGAAAATCCCGTTACACTAAAGTTGAAACAATATCGGTTACATAAAATCAGGGGGTGAGTGCTCTGCAGGGTGCCCTCCTAATTGTGCATTTTGTGCCAAACCGGCAATGATATTACGCGCGAAAGATCGCCAAAACGGCATCTTATATTTTTGGGCCTATCCTCTCGGGTGTATCCGTATGGGTTACTCGAGGCTCGACGGAGCGGTACTGGATATGGCGTATTTGGTCACAAGAGACCAACTGCCTACCCTCTCGAGTGTATCCGTATGGGTTACTCGAGGCTCGACGGAGTGGTACTGGGTATGGCGTATCGGCTGCGGCCGCCGGATCACCGGCTAAAATGACATGTTACTTATGAAATTGGCTGAGGCCGCCGGATCACCGGCTATCTGTTACTATTGGCTGCGGCCGCCGGATCACCGGCTAACTGTTACTATTGGCTGCGGCCGCCGGATCACCGGCTATCTAATATATTGTTGAAATGATGGCGTAACGGGAAATATATTAAAAAGCTCAGATTTTATGAAATTGGCTGCGGCCGCCGGATTGCCGGCTAAATCAAATATTGTTGAGATGGTGACGTATCGGGGAGAACTTTTAAAAGCTCAAATCTTTATTTATTTACTTACGGCATTATTCGTGTTTTTAAATCATGTCTTAAATAATTGCCCATGCTTAAGTTTTAACTATGAAATTAATTGTTTATTTTAAGTATGCAATTATAATCGCATTTTTAAAATAAAACGTTTTTATGCATGACAAAAAGTCTTATCATAACTATGCCGTGCAAATCATTTTACGATGAAAGTTGAATCATGATCACGTGAAAATCTTTATTTTAAATCATGCCATCTATTTATTATTGGATGTTAAACTTAAATTGCGTTTTACCTACAAACATCTTTTTATTAAATACAATTAAAGGCTTTGAAACCCCTAACACATGCTATGTGTTAACTTACTCAGCGCGTTTTTGCTGACCCAAACCATATATCTCCTTTTTCTTACAGAGTACGAAGATTATGCATCGTCATATGCATACATGGGAACATTTGGGGAAATCTCTATTTTAAATCCCTGCATTTAATTACGACTTGCATGAACGGGACTGTTTAACCCGTGTTTTGGCCATGTCGGCCCTTATACTTTATTTCCGCTGCACAAATTAAAATTTCCGCTGCAACTTTGATGTATTATTTTTAAATTATTTATGAATGGGCTGTTTGAATATTTTTAATTCTGAAAAACCATAGCCTTGCATCTCTTTAGTGAGCTCGGAGAAACCGTGTCTTGCTAGGGAGGTGTGGCGGTGGCATCCCGGCCTGGGTTACCAAAACCGGGGTGTTACAATGTGGTATCAGAGCCCGGAATATTTTAAAACTACTATTTTAAAGAGCCCGGATTATTTTGAAGCTATTATATTTTAAAGAGCCCAATTATTATTTTGAAGTTAAAGCCCAAATTTTTAGCCCAAAATTTTTTTTAGAAGCCCAAGAAATTATTTTTGGCCCAAATAACCTTGTTTTTATTTAAAGCCCAAATAATTTATTTCTTTCGGCCCAATATAGTGGCCCAAACCTTTTATCCTTATTTTAATCGATCCATGGAATAAATTTATTTTTAAAACCCATGGATAAATAAATGCATGCATAAAATTTTTTTTATTGGGGGGATCACATATACATATGCATACATAAATATTTACACTAACTCTTTTTATGTGAATTATCGGTAATAAGAAACACTCCTACCTTAGAACTCGACTTGAGTCTTGACTTAGAAGCGCCAACTTCAGACTAACTTTGCCTTAGTCCTAGATCTTGATCACTTAGAAACTCATCTTCGCGTGCTTCTAGAATGACACCTAGAAGAATACTGAGGAAGGATCATATGCAATGATACCCAAACATGGTTGTGAAATACATAGGCAGTTATGGGGACATAACTGTAATCTTAAGGGGGGGAGGATGTAATACCCCGAATTTTTATCAACGCCCAAAGGAATAAAATTTATTCCGATCAATGTTGAAATATTTCCGAGAAGAAGAAAATAATTTATCACAATAAATTATTGCTCGGATATGAAACGCCGATAGATTTAAATTCAAAATGGAATAAAAGAGGGAAAGGAAGCCCGAAGACATTCCATAAATTGAGTAAAAATAATTGGAGTTAAGTTCATGAAGGAAAAGAATTTTAATTCCAAGAACCCGTGAAGTCGGAAGAAATTTAATGATACAATCGCAATCAATCAATCGGTCAATAAGTCGCGCAACTTCGGGGACAAAGTTGATTCTTAAGGAGGGTAGATTGTAATACCATAGAAATTGCCCGAAATATATATATGAATATATATATTTTGATCAATTCACTAAGTAGATTTTTAATCAAATCTATATATATTTATATGTTCAAATATGTGCTTAAAGATTAGTATATTATTTTCTACAAAACATACTTTGAAAAATTATATATATTTGTCTTTTCAAATAAATATATGGATTTCAATATCAAGTGTAATAAGTATATGGTTCATAGAATATTTTAAATCCATATACAAGTTTATATACACATATATATACCTTGGTCTTGAAATAATCTTTCCAAACATGTACACATGTATATACATGAATATATTTACATGTTTAAATTATAATGAGAATTATCTATTTTATATATATCCTTGATTAATCATTCTACCCATATTTTTTATTATGGAATTATTCTAGAATGCCATAATATAATTGGGAATGATTTGGCTATTGTTTGAAATTGTAGGGTGGAGTATTAATCATATCTTGTCATTTTCAAATAAGGAATATATTCCTTTTTGGAGCTATGTATGACTTACAAGATCACTTAATTTTTATTTTAGTATATATATAAATATATATACATATTATTCTTATTATTATTATAAGGTATTGGGGCCACAATTAGAGTAATAAGGATTGAATTATGAAGTGATAAAGTCATTCACACCATTACCATTAGGATACAAGCTGACAGAAATTTTTAGCTATAAGAATCGAATTATTTGACCTACCTACAGTGGGAATCACTTAAAGTGTTCAACACAAAAGTTGTTCCAAATTGTGTCTAGATTATGCACGTCAAATTTTAGAATTTTTGGCCAAGCCATTTAGTCCCAGCATCTCTGTTTTTGGACATATACCATAGTGAGTGCCAACTTTGTTAGGTTGTGCATGTGACTCCTATGTGACTTGTGACTTGTGACTTGTGTCTCCCATGTGACTTGTGACTCCTAACACTCTAGGGTGGATAGAAGTCTTGTGAGAATTTATTTAATACCCTCATTTAGCTACCAAAGGCAGCCATTTGAATTCCACTCCCATCATTGCAAATTTTAGAAAAAAACTTGAGAAAGTGTTGGTGGGATTTATGAGTATTCTTCTAGTTGGTCAAGCAAGGAAGGCTTTCTTCAACATCCAATCTCTTCATCCAGTAGGTAAGGATGTTTTTAAGTTCACATATCTTGTTTAGATTGAGATCTTTGGGTAGATAACTAAGAATCTCTCTCCATGTGTCCAAAACCTAGCTTTGTGGAGGAATAGCAATGGAGTTGTGGACTTTGGACATCCTAAAGGCTTGGATTTGAGAATTTCTTGATACCACTTCATAGATGGTAAGTTAGTGTTGTGCCTTTCAAATTTTAGAGCTTTTGGTTGAGTATTCATGGAGATTCAACTCGAAATCCATTCCTTGTCAAATCTGTGATTTAGGGTTTCTTCAGGATAGTTTCTTTTGTTCATCCTTGTTCGTCTAGATCCGTTCGTTTTTGGGAAAACCTTTCTAAATAAAAAATGTTCCTAACACCTTGAATATGATCTCTGTAAATTTTCAGAATTTTTGGACATGATTTGAGCGTCAAAAATTCATCTGGTATTTTCTGAAATCCTGTTGGCAGAATTCGTTTCATGGTGTACTCAGTTTTGTTGTTCATATTACTCCTACCTATTATCGTTTCCAATGGTTGATGTCTTCATGAAAGTTGTTCCTTTATGTGTCTAGATCATCTCTGTAAAATTTCATAATTTTTGGAATAAGTTTGAATTTGTTATGAATTTTTAAATAGACTGTGGTCGAATGAACAGTAGGATTTACACTTTTGGAAAAGATGGATCTGAAATCATTTTTTTTAGGTCACTTAGAGTCCGATTTTGAAGAAGCCTATTTCTATGAAAAATGTTCATTTGGGTGTGTTCTAGCTCCTGTAAAAATTTCGGAATTTTTGAAAATGATTTGCTAAGTTTCCATATGCGATTTCTGAAACTGCCCAAAGGACTATTTTTGTCGGTAAATCGTACTTGTGTATTTTGATGATCTATGAGTCGATTCTCACTCTTTTTGAAATGCGTATATTCTGAAAATGTAGTCATGGTTTGGAAATGTTAAAAATGTGGATTTTGAAACGTTGTAAGTTTTGATCGAGTGGGGTGTCCAATGTATTTAGAGGCTAAGTGCACTTGGTGGAGCTCGTTGGGCCGCCCCCTCTTGTAGCCAAAACGGCAAATATGGTTATTATGGCTTAGTGATTGTAAGAGTCTATACTCCTAGATGTAAATCAGATTTCCTTATTGTTTTAAGATCATAACCATCATCCTAACTTACGAATCTTCATATTCAAACACAAATCGGAGCCAAAGGAAGAATAAATCGGGTGGAAGAGATTCGTTCGTGACATCCCGTGGATTCCGGACGACCCCGTGACCTCCTAGACATTATCCCCACTGTAAGTTAACCTTACTATGGTTTTGGGTGACTTAAAATGCAACCAAACATAGAGATTCAACTCAAGAAAATTTATAAAAATCTGTCAACAAGAGAAACCCTCAACGCAGCGTTTTCGTATGAATTTTTCGAACCTCTAAAGCTGCTCAAACAATAAAACTCAAAACATGAAAAGTGTTCCTAAGACTTTGGTCTAGCCTCTGTAAAAATTTTAGAATTTTTCATGTTGTTTTGAAACCTGAAACCGACCCAAAACCGAAGAGTATCAAATCTGGATCTTAGAATCCTTGACAGAATTTTTATTCAAACTTGTTGGTTATTTTGACCTTGGATCTAGACCAATCTAGGATTGGTGTTGAACATAAGAATTGTAGATCTATGAGTCTTGAATACCTCTGTAAAATTTCATGCATTTTCATCAAGTTTTGATACCCCAAATCGAGTCGGACATATTCTGCGTTTTAAAGAATTTTCAAAGGTTGACAGTTTTCTTAACCGAACTTGATGAGCATATTTCTATCATATCTAGTCCGATCCAATCTTTGAGTTCTAAACAAAAGTTGCATATAATCATGTCTAGTATATGCATATGAAATTTCAGAATTTTTGGAGATCATTTGATATGATAAAAAGTCAAATCTTTGAAAGGTGTCAAACCTGAATCCTAACAGCATACTATTTGAGTAGAAAACTTGATTTTTGACATGCTTCCTATCATTTTTCCGGAAACCTCAAAACATGAAAGTTGTTCATTGGGATGTTTTTGAGCTACTGTGAAAATTTCAGATCAATCGCCTAAGAAATGGATTTTTAAACTGAAAAGGCGTAAACTGTGACATCGATCGGTTTTAACTTGTGAAATTTTGAAATTTTTAAACAACGATCGAAATCTTGTGATACGATAAAGCTATATTTTTGAAAATCCCGTTACACTAAAGTTGAAACAATATCGGTTACATAAAATCAGGGGGTGAGTGCTCTGCAGGGTGCCCTCCTAATTGTGCATTTTGTGCCAAACCGGCAATGATATTACGCGCGAAAGATCGCCAAAACGGCATCTTATATTTTTGGGCCTATCCTCTCGGGTGTATCCGTATGGGTTACTCGAGGCTCGACGGAGCGGTACTGGATATGGCGTATTTGGTCACAAGAGACCAACTGCCTACCCTCTCGAGTGTATCCGTATGGGTTACTCGAGGCTCGACGGAGTGGTACTGGGTATGGCGTATCGGCTGCGGCCGCCGGATCACCGGCTAAAATGACATGTTACTTATGAAATTGGCTGAGGCCGCCGGATCACCGGCTATCTGTTACTATTGGCTGCGGCCGCCGGATCACCGGCTAACTGTTACTATTGGCTGCGGCCGCCGGATCACCGGCTATCTAATATATTGTTGAAATGATGGCGTAACGGGAAATATATTAAAAAGCTCAGATTTTATGAAATTGGCTGCGGCCGCCGGATTGCCGGCTAAATCAAATATTGTTGAGATGGTGACGTATCGGGGAGAACTTTTAAAAGCTCAAATCTTTATTTATTTACTTACGGCATTATTCGTGTTTTTAAATCATGTCTTAAATAATTGCCCATGCTTAAGTTTTAACTATGAAATTAATTGTTTATTTTAAGTATGCAATTATAATCGCATTTTTAAAATAAAACGTTTTTATGCATGACAAAAAGTCTTATCATAACTATGCCGTGCAAATCATTTTACGATGAAAGTTGAATCATGATCACGTGAAAATCTTTATTTTAAATCATGCCATCTATTTATTATTGGATGTTAAACTTAAATTGCGTTTTACCTACAAACATCTTTTTATTAAATACAATTAAAGGCTTTGAAACCCCTAACACATGCTATGTGTTAACTTACTCAGCGCGTTTTTGCTGACCCAAACCATATATCTCCTTTTTCTTACAGAGTACGAAGATTATGCATCGTCATATGCATACATGGGAACATTTGGGGAAATCTCTATTTTAAATCCCTGCATTTAATTACGACTTGCATGAACGGGACTGTTTAACCCGTGTTTTGGCCATGTCGGCCCTTATACTTTATTTCCGCTGCACAAATTAAAATTTCCGCTGCAACTTTGATGTATTATTTTTAAATTATTTATGAATGGGCTGTTTGAATATTTTTAATTCTGAAAAACCATAGCCTTGCATCTCTTTAGTGAGCTCGGAGAAACCGTGTCTTGCTAGGGAGGTGTGGCGGTGGCATCCCGGCCTGGGTTACCAAAACCGGGGTGTTACAAAAACGGTCTAGATCCTATGTCAAAAACGTGATCCTAAGTTCTGTCAAGAATTTCAAGATCTAGATTCAAGCAGTTCGGTTTCGGTTGGTTTTCACATATCAAATCGTCTCTAAAAATTCTCAAAAATTTACAGTAGATAGATCTAAGCCATAGGAACGTTTTTCGTGTTTTAAGTTTTTCCGTTTGAGTTCGTTTTAAGGTTCGGAAAAATTCATCAAAACTGTTGCGTCGGTAGAAACCAAAAGTTGACAGATTTATGAGTTCTTGTTAAATCTTTTAGTTTCGAATGTTTTAAAATTTCCCAAAACTATGTAAGAATTAACTTACTGATTTATGAACGTCCGGGATGTCTATTTCGGAGGCGTAGCTTCCAGATCACCGTTTCTCCTCTCCGTTCGTCGGGTTCCTCGTTCTAGATTCGATTCGGAGTGTAAAGAGAAAAGAAACGAGGTTAGAATCCGTTTTCGGATTGAAACGTGAATGGATCTATTGGACTAGGGCTTACCACAACGTCGGAGATCCTTGGATTTTCGTCCAAAGCTGCTGCCTTGGTGTTCGATGCCTCCGTAGACTCCGGGATTTCGACTTGTGTGTGTAGAGAGTATCGTAGGGTTTTGAAAAAGAGTTTAGGCTTCCGAGGGGGTTTATTTATAGATGTCTAGGTCTTAGGGTGTCCAAAATCTGACCCCAAGGGTCTTGGGTCGAGAGACGTTCAACTGAAAGTCGAAAAATCCGCGTTCGGGCGAGAGATTCGCGCAACGGGCGAATCTGTCAAGTGGCGCGGGGTTGGCGCGCGTTTTGCCCAAAAACCGCGCGGCCAGCGTGCCGACTTCGCCTGGACTTCGGTCCGGGCGGGTCGTGCGATCCGTCGTGCTTTTCCGCCTCTCTTTTGGGTTTCTATCCCCCTATGCTCCCGGATTCCAATTTCCGGACTCTCTTCGGGTTTCTATTTCGTGTCGTTATTTCTTCCGGATCAAATGTTACGTTTTGGTTTTGAATTATATCGGATACCCGTGTAGCGACTTATTTAACTTTATTTAATTTCTTTTGTTTAATTAAATCTCTTTTAATTAATTTCATTTCTCACTTCTTCTATATTTATTTATTATGTATTTACTGATTTGTTTATTTATTTACTTATTATATTGATGTATTTATTTATTTATTTATTGTATTTATTTATTTATTTTATGTAGTAAAATTCTCGGGTATTACATACATATTTTATTACCATCATGTAGCTGAATATTTGTTTAGTTGCCAATATAAACAAATGACATTATATAGTATATAATGGGGAAGTGAAATGTCACAGATATAGAAATAAAAATCTTTTCATAAAAAAGGTATACGAATATCCTTATTAATTGTGATAGATATGTATAAAAATCTTTTGATAATCAATGTAAATCAATTACACCATCATTTTTGCTTTATTTATGGGGTAATATGTAGTTTCCATTTTTTATTTTATATTGTGTTTTGAAAATACGGATAAATTAATAAGGAAAGATTTAGTTGCCAAATATAAATAAAAATCATTTTATAGAAAAATTATAATCAATATCCTAAAAATTTTATTTCCCTCCATCATCCCCATTGTACAAATTCTGCATCTGCTTTCCCCATCACCGCAAATCTCATTTGCACAAATAAAATAATTAATACATATTACATACATATTTTATTACCATCATGATTTTATTACCATATAATTAATAATTTATATTTTATTTTTTGGTTAAATTATATTTAATCCGTGCTATATTTTTGGCATATTAATTTTTTTCATCATCATTTTTTATTATTAATTAATCCCAAAAATTGTACACTCAAATTGAGCAGCATGGATCTCTTTCCAAATTATTCAAGGTGGTCAATGTTGTAATAAATTATTTGCTATATACAAATAAAATAAATTTGCGATGATTAATATAAATGTCAACAATATCTTCATAAAATATATCGGATTCAATTATTTATTATCTATAACCTCTTTTAATTTGATATTAATAACACCTAAATTGTAACAGATTTTAAATAAAGTTTATAATTAGTTATCTAATATTATAAGATATACCAATTAAAGTAAACTATCATTTTTAACTATCAAATTAGTAATAATGATATCCAAATTACACCCTTAATTATGGGATCATTTCATTCTCTATTAGTGTAGAGGATTAAAATATTTATGATTTTTTGATCTAATAAAGTAATATACATTTTTAAAATTAAAAAACACATATTTAGAATGGTTTATTTTTAAAAAAATACATATTCTAATATTTAGTTTTCATTTTTTTATTTAATATTTAGTTTCCAATATATGGATATATTTAAATGGAAAGATTTAGTTGCCAATATAGATAAAATCTATTTAAAAACGTAGTATCTATATTAAATCATCACAATATTTTTTCCAAAGTTTTTTTTTTTGGTAAACAATGCCTCATCGGCTGCTCAAAGAAAAGGAAAAAAGAAAAAAAAAAACCGAACAAAGAAACAACAAATCAAAAGAACATCCAAAGTCTAGCTCGTCCTCATAACGCCATTCCCGGACAGATCTTCATGAAGCAGCTGAAGCACCCTGTCCGGAGGATACGCCCATGTGGTAAACAAATGAACCTCACTGCACGCCCATTTCGCCAACGCATCCGCCACTCGATTGCCTTCCCGAAAGACATGGCGGACATCACACCTCTCGAAAGACTTACGAACCTCCCGGATACTCTTGACCAAAGGCCATAACTTATGCGACTGAGACCGCAACCTCTCGACCAAATTGCATGCCTCTTTTGAATCAGTGAATAGCGTCACCGTCTTCTCCGCCATAGCCACCGCCAAGCGAAGTCCCTGCAAGACGCCCACAAGCTCCACTTCGAGAATGTGCCTGGGTCCTAACTGACCCCCCACCGCCCTCTTCCAAACACCAGCCGGCGTTCGACAAACAACGGCAAACCCACTCTTCCCGTTCTCAGTATCCACGCTCCCGTCCGTGTGGATTACAGCGCCCCCTGCCACGCCCTCCATCCAATGCACCACAACAGCAGCGCCCTTCCGATTGCACCCCTTCTCAGCCACCCGATCCAACACGCCTTGAAGGTGATTGATTTTCCTCAAAATGCCTCTCTCCGAAGACTCCACCCCTCGAAAAACTCTTTGATTTCTTTCTAACCAAACAAGCCAAACCGCCGCTACAAACACATGCTTCCACAACTTGACCATGTAATGTAGCCAATGTCGTACGTCCGCCTGTTGTAGCGGCGGCATATGAGCCACATCTTGCACTCCCAGCTGCCTCCAAATACCTTTCACCCAGCTACATCCAAACAAAAGATGAATCCAATCCTCAACCTCATCACCGCAAATCAAGCATAAAGGAGAGCTCGCCACCCCCCGATAATGTCTGACTTGATTTGTCGGGAGTGAACCATGCGTGATAAGCCAAAGCAGAAGCCCAATCTTTTCCGGAATCTCGTTCCCCCATATCCATGACCAGCCCGTAACCTCTTCACCACCTTCCCGGATAAAGTTATACCCAGACTTAACAGTATATGTTCCCGAAGCCTCCAATCTCCAATGAAGAATGTCGGAGCAGCCGTCCATAATCAACGGGCAGCTCGAATTCTCAATTTCTTGCTTAATCTCAAGCGGTAACCAAGTATACAATTTCCCCAAGGACCAACTACCACACTCGACCACATCCCGGATCTTGAGCGCAACATCATTATAGTGGACAAAAGGCATGAGTGGACCGAGGCAACACCCGTTCCACCATGGTGAATACCATAACGAGCTATCCCCCCTACCAATCCGAATACCAAAACCTTCCCTGAACATCTCACTAAGCTTAACCATGGATCTCCATGTCCTAGTAGCAGCAGAACAAGGCCGCGGAAAACCATCCTGCCCACCCGCATAGCACGCCTTCAGCCATCGAACCCAAAGTTTGTCAGAATTCATCATATAATCACCCAACATCTTACCTAACAAAGCCTTGTTCATCTCATGGGCTTTCCGCAACCCTAACCCCCCCTCCTTCCTTGGACGAGCAGCCGTGTTCCACGCCACTAAATGGAGCCCTTTACCTGTCGTTCCCTTCCATATCCATCTAGAAACCTTCTGATCGATCTTAGCACAAATAGACGCCGGAACAAGATGTACTTGCATGGCATATAGAGGAACAGCGCCCAAGACTGATCGGGCCAACGTAATTCGAGCTGCTCTATTAAGGAGCGATGCAGCCCATCCCGCCATTTTCCGATCCAGCCTAAGCAACAGATCATCGAAATAAGACGCCTTCATCCGCCCTCTCACAACAGGAAACCCTAAGTATTTCCCGATAGATGGAGCAATCTGGATACCCAAGTGGCGCTGCAACCAGTTTCTTTCCTCATCAGTAGCGCCCATAGCCACCACCGCCACTGACTTAGAAATATTCATATTTAGTCCTGACGCCGCCCCAAACCTCCGCATGACACCTCCCATACATGCCACGCTATCCTCCACCAGTTCCGAGCAAAGAACTAAGTCATCCGCAAAGATGACGTGCGAAACCTCCACGCCCTTCTGGCCACTTCGAATTGGCCGCCACCTTCCAGCCGCAACCTCATGCAGAATCAGTCTGGAAAGTTTTTCCATGACTATAACGAATAAATATGGCGACAAGGGGTCACCCTGTCTCAGTCCCCGGCCAGCCTGAATCTTCTCCAACGGCGAACCATTCCAAAGAATAGAGAAGGAAGATGTCCGAACACACACCATGATAAGGGCTCGGAGGTCGCGAGGAAGTGCCATCTCCCCTAGACAAGCTTCCAAGAAATCCCAGCTTACTGAATCATACGCCTTGGCTATATCTATTTTTAAGATCGCGCCTCTCATAGCCGTTCGGCGACGGTCCAAGCCATACATCAAGTCCTGAACTAAGATACCATTGTCCCTGGTCCCCCGTCCCGGCAAGAAAGCAGACTGATAGGGACCAATATAATCACACAAAATAGGCCGAAGCCTATTCGTAATGACCTTCGTAATGAATTTGAATGAGACATTGCAAAGAGTTAGCGACCTAAATTGCGCAATCGTTTGCGAGATATCCACCTTAGGCAAGAGGACCAAGAACGCATGAGCAAGACCCTCCGGTAAACGCCTAGACCGAAACGCCGCATCAACCATATGAAAAACCGAATCCCCTAGAAGATCCCAATAAGTCCGATAAAACTCTGCCGGGAAACCATCCGGCCCCGGGGCCGCGAAGGGTCTCATCTGTTGCTTGGCCAAATCCACTTCTTCCCGCCTAACCGGTTGCTCAAGCTGGCGCTGGCAAGCTTCCGAAATCTCCCCCAAGCCGGGCAGTCCCTCCACTTCCTCAATCGGCCTAGGAGCAAACAAAGATGAGTAGAACTCCTGTGCATGCATTTGAAGGACTGCCTGATCAGTGTTCCAACCATCGTCACCAATTTGTAATCCGTATATACGATTCCTCTTCCGATGTATCTTGGTCTTCGCATGAAAGTAAGCCGTATTACGATCACCCATCTTAACCCACTGGTCTCTCGCCTTTTGATACCATAAACATTCTTCCTGAAGGAGAACCTCTTCCAACTCGTCCTTTAATTCCTTCTCCAATCTAAT
Organism: Hygrophila difformis; assembly: GCA_030278955.1. Taxonomy (NCBI): domain Eukaryota; kingdom Viridiplantae; phylum Streptophyta; class Magnoliopsida; order Lamiales; family Acanthaceae; genus Hygrophila; species Hygrophila difformis. The sequence goes on along the minus strand of JAOANR010000003.1, from coordinate 30,000,013 downwards.
CAACCAAGCCGAATCCCAAGTCTCCAATTGCTTTTCAATGCCCTTGATGCGCCTCTCCAAGGACTTCTTCCGATCCAGAATATTGCCAAAAACTTGTACGTTGAACACCATGGATTTCGACCGCACCTCCTCAAGTAATTCCGGAACCGACTGCCCTTGACCTTGTACGCAGCACTCTTGCATAATAGTAGCATACTCCCCATGTCTTGCCCAGGCCGCCTCCCACCGGAAAGGTCGAGGACGACTACTCTCCAATGGATTACTAAAAAGTACCAATAACGGACAATGGTCGGATCCAAGCCTCGGCAAATGTTGAACACGAGCCTCACCAAACATCCCATGCCACTCAAGATTAGCCACCGCCCTATCCAACCGCTTCTGAATGCAACTATCGGAACTCACTCTCCTCGACCAGGTGAATCTGGTGCCAAAAGTCGGGATATCCGTCAAATGGCAAGCGTCCAAACACTCCCGAAATTCCTCGGATCGGTCCTGAAGAAAGACACCCCCACTAACTTCCTCTTGCGACATAATCTCATTCCAATCTCCCATTGCCATCCAAGCTCCCTGGAAAGAGCTCGCTAGGTGTCGAAGGTTGATCCAATCTGTCTTCCGCCTATGATAATTAGGGTTACCATAGACATACGTAAGTGCCCAAGCAGCGCCCCTCCCTGATCGGACCTCCAGAGTGATCATCCGGCTTCTAATATCAATTGTCGAGCAGGAACAACAGCAACCCCGAGCCTTGAACACCCATAAGCCACCCGCGCGCCCAATAGTTTCATGTATAACCAATGGCTCATACCCCAACCTCCAAAAAAGCGAGCGTACTCTATCAAACTTTCCTTGCGATTCCAAGATGCATAAAAGATCCGGTTTGTGAGAACAAAGATAATTTGTCAACCACCTCTAAGACTCAACTCCCATCAACCCCTGGACGTTCCATGACATAACCTTAAGATTCTTAAAATCCATAAAATAATTTTAGGGTTTAGACGAGGAACCTCCCTCTACTGTACATCCTCCAACGCATCCGCCCAGTAATCACCCCTCGAGTCAGTATCACTCTTGCTATCCAAGGGCACCACAGGGTCAGCATCGCACCATTCGATAGCAAGCCGCTGCCCAGAGCTCGTCCCCTCGCCCAGGCCGCCACCCACATGCTCCGGATCAACCCTATTTCGTTTAGTGCCCTTCGCCGGTGCCAAAATACTCAGGAAACCAGGCCCTTTGGCCTGAGTCGAAATCCGCTCCCCCTGACCTGGTGTTTTGATCACAGAACTCGTCTCCGGGCCCTTCGCAGGAGAAGCTCCATCTTTGTCATGCTTCCGCTCAGGCCTCTTCGGCGGCGCAGAGTTGTTGCTCGCCTTAGCTCGTACCGGCTGCTGTGCCGGTTTCTGTCCCTCAACCTTCGCCCTCGGACGACGTGGCCTGCGTTCCACCGTAATCCAGTCCCCAAACAACTCCCCAACACCCGACTCATCCTGCTTTGATGCCTCACATCCCCTCTCTTGCGTTGTGCGAGGCGCTACTGGCACAGGCTCGCGCTCCCCTTCAACCACCGTAGCCTTACCCTTCCGCTCCCGTTCCGCAGCCTCCCTAGCACTCAAATCCTCACTAACTGGCACGTCCTGGTGCCCCTTATCCTTACAATCTCGATGTAGATGACCATAACGTCCGCACGACTTGCAAATTAAATGTAACCCCTCGTACGCCACATGAATCCAACTCCCATTAACCAAGAATTTACCAATGACCGGCTTATTCAGATCTAACTCCACGCAAACTCGGGCAAACCGCCCTCTCTCATGCTCCATCGTACGCTTGTCAAACTTAATCACCTCCCCTATATCCGACGCAAAAGCATGCAGGAACTCCTCTTTAAAGTGTTGAACGGCTAAGTCCATCATCCTGACCCAAACCATCGTCTTCTGGACCTCTTCCGTATGAGGATTAAACTCTCTGCGCCACTTCATTATAGGTAGATAATGATCGAAAAGCATCCAAGGGCCACCATTGATGACCCTGTCCCTAGCCTCCTCGGTGTGAAACTTCAACACATAATAGCTATTACCCACGTCGATCAAATCAAACGCGTCAACACACTTCCAGAGACGCCCCAGCCGCTCCTTAAGGACACGATAGTTCACCCTCAACCCCATTGTCTTGACCACCAACGCATCTTTCCATTCCCGGCAGGCTTCCTCCTCCAGCACCTCCGAAACAATGAAACTTGGAATTCTCTTGTCTCCGCCAACGTATGTTTTTTGGATCAAATTCTCCGCTATCAAATCCCTCTTCATCTGCACATCATCAGCGCCTGTTCCATGACCTTTGAGTGCGTCCTTAAACGAAGAAAAGTTGGAAAAATTGGATCTTTCTTCCCGAACGTTTGCATGCGCCGTCGAGTCCCCTCGCGGGGGAGAAACCCTAGGCTGCATCGTTTATAATTAATAAACTTGAGAATAGAATTATAGCATGGTCCAGGGAAAAGATTTAATTCATGCTATATTTTTGGCATATTAATTTTTTCATCATCATTTTCAATTATTAATTAATCCCAAAAATTGTGCACTCAAATTGAGCAGGGATCTCTTTCCAAATTATTCAAGGTGGCCAATATTGTAATAAATTATTTGCTATATACATAATAAAATAAATTTGCGATGATTAACATAAAGTCAATAATATCTTCATAAAATATATCGGATTCAATTATTTATTATCTATAACCTCTTTTAATTTGATATTAATAACACCTAAATGGTAACAGATTTTCAATAAAGTTTATAATTAGTTATCTAATATTATAAGATCTACCAATTAAAGTAAACTATCACTTTTAACTATCAAATTAGTAATAATGATTTCCAAATTACACCCTTTAATTATGAGATCATTTCATTCTCTATTAGTGTACATAATTTAAATATTTATGATTTTTTGATCTAGTCAAGTAATTATCATCGATGTAGAGCACGGTGCAGTTGCAGAACCGTAAATAAGTTAGTGTGTGAGAGAGAGTGTAAAAAAATAAATTTTGTGAGGGGAAAAGGTTTGGGTGGGAAAGTATATGTTAGACTATTTTGTTTTATATTTATATTATTATATATATAGATAAAAAGTGGGTGTGGGAAATTATTAGGTTGCCAAAATTGAACATTAATCCATTCTCCATTAATTTGATCAAAATTACTACTGGTGGCTTTCTAAATTCTTTGCCTCTTTCTCTCCCTCGTGACCCCTTTTCTTCGTTCCCACAATAATGGCCACTTCTGCCGGAAGCGATGTCAAGCAGGAGACTGTCGACGACACTGATTTCAACATTCCCAAATCAAAGAAGCCCAAACCTAATTTCAACTTCGAAGGGATAATCGAGTTGTCCAGTTCTGATTCCGAATTGGATTCCGACTCTTCCGCCACCGAAGATGATGTTCCCAATACAAACAGAACCGCTACTTACAAAGGTAAGCGGAAAAGATCGGCGCCGGGCATACCCGCGGTGTTGCCCGTCGGGTTTTTGGATCCATTGCCCGCTAAGCCGTCGCCGCCGTCCCCGTTGCCGTTGCCCTGGCGGCAGCAGCAGGATGAGCGGTCGAGTTTGGCGGTTCCGCCTGCGGGAGAGAGGTCGATTGCGGAGACGACCGTAAAGCAGTTCTGGAAGGCGGGGGACTATGATGGAGCGTCTGGCGGTGATTGGGATGCTTCTAATGGTGGTATGCCTTTTCTTGTATTTTCTCTTTTCTTTATGAATTCGACATTCTAATGCATGTCTGATTTTGTTCTCGAGTTTAAGTTTCGTTTTTTGTTTTTTTAGAGTTGGTCAGTTGATTCATCTTTTCTACTTCCGATTTTTGTATTCAAATTGAAGTACCGTTATGTTTGGCACTTGAGTGAAGTACAACATACTTCAGTTGCTGTTGTGCTCAAGAAAGGTTTGGTCTTGGTAATTTGTTGAACGCTTCAGGTTCTAACTGCTGGTCATGTTCTTAGGATAATTGAAACATGTGCAAGAATATGAATTGCTATATGCATTTGAGAAATATGTTGTTTATGGCTCACCATCAAAATATATACTGGTTAGTTGATCTTGTGCTCCATCATTTCAAAGGTAATGGAATGCAAACGTTTGCCAATCCTTGACATTTTAACCTCAAAGGATGATGGCAATGCTGATGTATTGAATGATAGGGTGGAATAAAACCCCAACTTAATTGGGAGTGATTAGATGGGAATGGTGGTATGGTAAAGTCTGTGTCTCAAGGGACGAACATGTGTAGATCTCTTGAAATTTGAGATGTTAATTTCAACATTTAGTATCAGAAAGTGCGATTGAGGCTTAAATGTTTTTTGATTTTATGAGGCTCATTACTACTCAAATTTATGTTTCATACTCCCAACCTTCTCTTTCTTTGTTAGGCTATGTTTGGGAAATAATTACAGTTTAGAGTTTAAAGGTTGGAATTAATGGTGAAAAATAGTTTTAAATTGAGATAGTTTTGAGTAATGATGTTTGGTGTTAGAGTTTAAAATTAGAATTTAGATTTAGATTTTCGAGTTTGAAAAGCTAAACTTTGGGAGAGGATCAGAGGAACTTTCAAAGTTTAGAGTTTAGAGGTTAGAATTTAGCGGTTATTGAAATTAGTGTTCACTATATATAGTTTTAACGCTATATTTAGTATGTTTTAAAAGCTAAACGCAAAACGCTAGTGTTTTGTCTCAAACGCAGCCTTAGTTAGATTTCATATCAGTTAAATGAGATGGGCTCAGCTAATTTCGTCATTCTCTTATATGTGTACAGGTGGAATGGATCGTGTTAGAGTACATCCCAAGTTCTTACATTCTAATGCGACCAGCCATAAGTGGGTTCTTGGGGGTAAAGGAACTATCCTGTTCTCAAAATGTCAAATTCATGTTGTGTGTTTCTGTGCTCTGAAGTGCTAATGGATATGTTGTTTCAGCTTTTGCAGAGCTTTTGGATAACTCACTGGATGAGGTACGTGCATTAGATATTTTTATTGAGAATGTTAATTTGGTTGCTTTTGGCTTCTGAATTATATACTTTGTTTGTGTTTGGACATTAGGTTCGCAATGGAGCAACACATGTAAACATTGATATGGTTATAAACAGGAAAGACGAGACTAAAATGCTGCTGATTGAAGGTAATTTATTTGTTTCCCTTATTACAGATGTTACTGAGACTTTTTGTATGCGTTCCCAATAGTGATTTTGTATATCTTTATTTATTTATTTATTTATTTTTGTCTACTGGTTGTGTGAACTAAAATGTCTGATATCTTAATTAATTCTTTCTCTGAATTACCATTTGGTCCTGATGTCCATTAACTCTTATATTTTTGTAGATGATGGTGGTGGAATGGATCCAGGAAAATTACGTCATTGCATGTCTCTTGGTTATTCGGCAAAGAGCAAATTGGAAGATGCTATTGGACAATGTGCTCTCTCTCTCTCTCTATATATATATATATATATGTGTGTGTGTGTGTGTGTGGGTGTGTGTGAGTGTGTGTGTCTGTGTCCTACACAGTACAAGTATGCATATACAATTTCATTTCCGAAATAATTTTTACGATGCTCCTTGATTAACTCTTAAAGATTTGTATACCAGATGGAAATGGCTTTAAGACCAGCACCATGAGACTTGGAGCTGATGTTATAGTTTTTTCTCGATGTCGTGGGGCAAATGGGAAAAGGTTTGCATACTTTATCTAGTGGAAATTTCATTTGATGTGGATAATAGTTTTCTTGATACAACTGGCTGCCTTCACTTTATGTAACTTTTAATATACACATTACACATTGTAATAATGCATAGACTTATTGTCCTGTGTTCGCGATAATATAGATACATCATGTTTAAATGACTTCCAGCTGTGGGAATCACAATATGGGTTATAAAATCTGTAATGCATTCACTTAATTATTATTATTATTATTATTATTATTATTATTATTATTATTATTATTATTATTTATTTATTTATTTATTTTTATTATACTTAGGCCATCCCAGAGTGTTGGTTTGCTGTCCTACACGTTTTTGAGGAGCACGGGGAAAGAAGATGTTGTGGTTCCCATGGTGAGTTGTAGCATGAATTCCTGAAGTAAGAATATTCAAGATCCTATTTATATTTAATGAAACGTGTATTCATGGGATGCTAAAACACCTAAACTTGATAGATTGGAGTGCTCTAAAATAGTTGGAATAATATTATTTTTTTATTCGTTTTTTTTTGAAATATTAAATTCGAGTGATGTTATACATATATATAATATAAAGTATTTTAAATATATGCATGTAGTGCACGTTAATACATGTATATATACTTCCTCCGTTCTCACTTAATTGAGCCATTTACATAGTAGCAACTATTTATTGAGAAACTTTGATCAATTTTTTTAACATGGTTATATAAGAAAAAACTTAGTCAAGTAAGATCTTGTTAGATTTGTTTAATCACGTAGTTTTAGAATATCAAATTTTTATAATTTTTACTTATATACAATATGAGTTATTACTAGTTAAAAATGTTTATTGGTTTGCGTGAAATGTAGAAATGGTGCAATTATTTAAGAACAGAGGTAAGTATATTATAATAATACTAATATGACATTTTAGAAGGTTTTAACGACATTCTGAAAAGTTAATTGGATACTCGACAATTCTGGTGTCCATTTGGGCTTGGATAGAAAAAACTGCTACCGAAAAGGCGAAAATTTGCCTTGATACTCACCCCTATGTCTGCATATGCTACTTTATTGCTCTTGTACTTAAAGCCAGCATTCTTATAGCCATTGCAATATTCTTTGATCATTGGCTGTGATGCACTTTCTTTCTAAAGCTTGATTATGAAAGAAGTGGACAAGATTGGATTAGGATTGGCCGATCATCAGCTGCTGAGTGGAACCAAAATGTTGATACAATAGTCCAATGGTCTCCATTTTCAAGTGAAGTAGAACTTCTTCAGCAGGTAATGTGGGATTATTCTTCATTCTTATAATTGTTATGGGTTCTTATCTTTATTTCCTTTATTTGGTTTCCATATTTCTATAAAGAGATTAGATTTGTTTGTCTTAGCATCATTTCATAATAAAAAAACTCTAGAGAGAATTTCTTTCGGGAGAGATAAGTGACATGAATTTGAATTTGTCTTCTCAATTATATTCAACTTACACTTTTCTTTTTAATTCTTTTTTTGACATAATTAATTTCTGTTATAATCGATTTAATGTATATCATGTAGTAGTTAATAGAGCAATGCCCATGGTGGTGTGGCGGTGGCAGAAGACCCCCATAGGCGCTTGCCTCACCACACAGCCAATTTCGAAACCCTAGCCCGACTTCCCCAGAAACTTCTACCATCCGATTCCTTCTGGCCATCCGCCACCACTTCTCTGTCATCGAATCCTGCCCACTTCGCCTCTCTCAGCCTTTTGCTGCTCACCATCGGTCTTGCTGTTTACCCTTTCCCAAGTTGTACCCCCTTTTGATTTTTGGTTTCTGTTTTTTAAATGTGCTGACCTCAACCTTTCCTCTTCTCCTAGAGTCCATTATTATACTTTTCATTAAATAACACATTATAGTATTATGTCATAACTCATAACCTTTTTCTCTTCTCTCTCTCTCTCTCTCTCTTCTTTTTTTTTTTTTTTAAATTTTGAAAAAGTAAATTATTATATTCTTTTCATTATATAATGATCTCATAGCATGTGGGCAAACGGGCAAAGTAACTAAATGTTCTTTTCTCATTATATAATATTATTATTTTCATTTATAATATTATATAATAGTACTATTATTTTATTCTATATATATATATATATGTATGTATTACACTGTATGCCATATTGTCACCATGGCATTCCGCCGGCGCCGTGCCGCAACGGGGTGGTGTGACAACAATGATTATTATCCTTTGGAAGTTTATTTTTTTGGTTTCCTTAGTTACGAAAATCTATTAGGTTAGTGTTTCAGGTGCTTTCATGCGAACAATTGAATGATTTTTGATAGTTTTGTTTTGCTTTCAGGTTCCATCTCATTGATGGTAGTAGTTTTTTGAAGGGTTTCTTATTTGTTAGGCAATGGTTATTATCTTAGAAATGTACTGTATTGTTTTATGATATTATGATGACTTTCAGAATTTTCTATATTATATTTTTCAATTTTATGGTAAATTTATGTTAAAATTTGATTTCTTTTTGTATTTATTGATGCAACAGAACTCAATTAACTTTGTCTGCATATTTCTTAAGCTTTTGCTATTCAGCCTTCTGTGCGTTTAAATAATCTAGTTTTCATCTAAACAGTGTGCTTTTCTTCTCTTATTATTGCTAGAAATCGTTTTTTCAATGGTTGCTTGACATATCATTCTAAAGATTGAGTTAATAGGAAAAATCAGCCCGTTAGTTTTGAACATTGTTAAAAAGATTGTTTGGGGTGTTGTCTTTAGTATGTTGTTAGTGGCACTATTAGGTTTGGTTGCCTCTAAGGTTATTGTGGTATTAAAAAGTTAATGAACCAATAAAATTTTTAAAAAATTGAGTTAAACCGAGTGTTCAATGAAGTTTGGCATGTCTTATCCTTTTTTTTTTTTTTTTTTTTTTTGTAACCGCTTTTAGGCTTCTAAATTCATGTGTTTTTGGCTCTTTGCTGGTTTTCTCTTGTACTCTGCAACTCTAGTTCAATCAGATGCAAGAGCAGGGCACTCGGATTTTTGTGTACAATCTTTGGGAGGATGATCAAGGTTTGCTGGAACTTGATTTTGACACAGATCCACATGTATGTCGGTAATCTAATTATGTTGAAAGCTCGATTTATATAGCATATCTCCTGGCTAAATTTTTTTTGGATTGTTAACTGCAGGATATCCAAATCAGAGGGGCCAACAGAGAGGAGAGGAACATAGATATGGCAAAGAAATTACCCAACTCAAAGCACTTTCTAACATATAGGCATTCATTGCGGGTAATCCGCCTGCTATCTTCTCTGACAATTTTAGATATCCTTTTCGAGACTATTATTACTGCTATTTTTCCCCTAGCTCCTTGTATGATTGCTCGTGCTGTCACGTTCTCTTGGTCATTTCAAAATTGTGCATATATAGGAACCCATTGTCATACGAACTGTTCTTGGCTTCAATTAGGAACCCATTGTCATGCGAACTGTTCTTGGTTTCCATTCTACCTGAATAGCTTCTTTTTATAATTTGGCAATGGATTACACTAGTTGAGAGAAATCTAAACCCTCGTCTCATGACCATCTATGTAAAGTGTTTCTAACAGGGCGAATAAGTACTTACCTGGTGATAAAACCATTAATGGATGAATATGTTTTTCAAAAATTGTTTGCTACTTATAATACATATTAGTGAAAGCATCATGGTTTTATTTCAGGATTAATTGTTTGTTGCGTTTGGCATCTTCACGATTTAGTTTGAGGAATTTATGTGATATTGCTCCCCCCCCCCCAGCTGAACATTCTCTTTGGTAGATGAATTTCCCATCACCTTTTCATGGACCAATAACCTTAAAAGTTGTAGAGAATTGCAGAAGGTTATTTAGGGTAAATTCAAATGGCTTGAAATTAACTGAGTGGTGGAGAATATAATTTACTTGTGATGTGAAATTTGTAGAGATGATGATGGAAGGGAAACTATTATGTCTGTTATTATTTATTTATTTTTTTTCTTTTTCTCTATCTAATCAATAATTGAAGAGCAAAACAAGAGTTTGAAAATGAGCAACTATGCTGTGGTGTGCGGACATACAGAGCATGTGTGTAGACTGTAGAGAGTGGATGGACAGTAGGAAAAGTGGGTAGTATGGGTATTCTAGGTATTGGGTTGCTAGTTCAAAACTTGTCAGTTTCTAAGATGCTTTTACAATTTCCTGCTTATTTGGATGATAATGGCAAACAAAACTGGATACAAGTGGTGTTATGTCGTAACAGAATTTGTTTTTTCTTTTAACCAAGTCGACTCTTGGATCTGCAGAGTTATGCGGCTATTCTCTATCTCAGGGTTCCTCAGAATTTTCGAATTATCTTGCGCGGTCAAGATGTTGAGCAGCATAATGTTGTGAATGATATGATGATGTCTAAAGAAATTACATATCGTCCAAGGGACGATATGGTGCCAGGAGTTGATGGTATTCCAAGGGACTCAAATGTAATGTTTTTTAAATCAGTGGAATTTCTTATAAGCTACTTTGTAATCTTTGTGAATATCATTTCATTTACTGACTTTCATGTTTATTTTAGATGATTGCTGTTGTTACAGTTGGGTTTGTGAAGGATGCAAAATCTCACCTTGATGTTCAGGGGTTCAATGTGTATCACAAAAATAGGCTCATCAAGGTAGTTTATGTTCAGTTGCATAAGTTTCTTTGTTGAGAAAAGTGATTTCCTAAAAATTATTTTTATGTATGAGATACTGGGCGAATGGCTGTTGAGTAAACTATTGATGTCTACAAAAGGATATGTATAGTCAGTGGATTTGACTCATGGTTAAAATTTGAGTTCAGGCATCTTTAATAAGTAGTATTTGTTTTATTAAGATTGAATCAGTATAAATGATCAGTTTTGTATTTGTCGTTTGTAAAGATATTCTTAATAAATGGTTGTCAAAGTTGTTTTTAGACCCAGTCTACAAAATTTAGCGGACTTTTGGTTTATGGATGGGAATTGGAAATGTTAGTCCTTGATTTCCTAAACCATGAAGTTTTGATCAGTTAGAATCAAACCAGGTCACAAGAAATAGGTATTTGTAATTCGGATACCTTTATTCTAATTCCCTATTAGCGTTTTGCACCATATTTCTATCATCATTTTTAAGATTTAACTTGATCGTAATATCAATTTGGGAATTTCTTGTGTTTTGTCTGTTTAGTTCAGTTGTTAAACGTATTACTCATGTTTGATCCCCATCATTTTCCAGCCATTTTGGAGAGTATGGCATCCTCCTGGCAGTGATGGTCGTGGAGTTATTGGTATCATTATAATCTTTATCCTTTGGCATGTTTAATCCGCGTTAGGTTGCTTATTTGTGTACTTTTCTTTTCTTCATCAAAGGTGTGCTTGAAGCAAATTTTATCGAACCAGCTCATGATAAGCAAGGTTTTGAGCGGACAACAATTCTTACAAGGCTTGAAGCACGATTAATACAAATGCAGAGGACATATTGGTATGTGTTTTTTCTTACTGGTCAAAAGATTTGCTTCATGTTCGATATTACTTTGTTGTTACTTTTTCTTTGGTGTTGTTTCTATTTTTGCCTTCATTTGTGTATTTCAGGACCTCAAATTGTCACAAAATAGGTTATGCTCCACGAGGCAGTACTAGAAGAGTTTATGAAAAAGGTATGATATAGCTTTGTTTGGAAGCTGTTTTCGGGAAAAATATTGATTTGTTTTGAGATCTGAATTGAGATGAATATTACTGTCATTATGTTTCTTTTGCAAATGCTATATAATACTTGGATATGTGATATGGTAGAACTCGTAGAAGTATCATGGTTAACTTTCCAGCCTGCCGGTATATGGCAAAAAGTGGTCGGCTGAAAATAAATTCGATTTGTGAATAGAAGTTATTATTATTGAATGTGAACTTGTAGTTTTTATGTGAAAAATGATTTTGGATCATGTTTCTTACCCTCAAGAATGGCTGTGAATGAGGGATTAAAAGCATTGCACTAACTTGGTATATTATGGATCCACTGACGAGTGGTCTTTTTTTTTCCCCAGAAATGACACCTGATTCTCCTAGTTCTCCCCTGAGAACAAAACACACCACAAGTGACAAGACACACAATGTGATGGACAAGGATTTTGGTAATGGGCATCTGGATGGGAAGGGTGCTGCCAGAGAGGTCAGGAAGAGGCCAAGTTCAGTCGAAAAATCTTCTTTGCCCATGGTGGATGTCAGTGATGATGATGTGCCGAACCCCACTTTCGGTAGGGAGGCCAATGGCTCATCTTCAAAGCCTTTGCATGGAAAAGATAAGTCACCGAATATTTTTAGTCATGAAGCTGTACAAAATGGCTCATCTTCCAAAAGACCTGTCAGAACGACTAGAAATTCAGCCCCACAGGTAATTCAATTTTTAGGCTTCTTTTTCTTTGAGGGCATAGATTATGTGTTGGCATTATCGAGGGTATTAATTTTCTCTAGTATTGAGAAGCAATTTGGTCCTCCTAATTTTATTGTGTTATCCATGGACTCTATTTCCCTGTTTGAATATCCGCATTATGTCATTGCATGTGCTAAGAAGGATTTTGGTTCTGGTTGCAATGATTTTTCGCCAACAAGCCCCAGTTCTCTTGCTTTAGCCCAGTTAAAAGAAGAGAACCTGCAATTGAGAGAAAGGTAGTTTTTGATTAAATTTCTTGTGCACTGCCCGTTCCTGACACCATAACCTTCATATTGTCTGTTGTGTGTTGACTTTTACAGATTGAAAAAAAAAGAAGAATCGATTATTGGAGATTATATCAATGATTTACTGAAAGAAAAGGAAAAATGCAAGTCTCTAGAAGCTGAGGTAATTAATCATTTTATTCTAATAGCAGCCAAAGAGTACTCTCCCTGCATACTGTGATGTCATTTTTTTTGAAATGGACAGCTAAAAGAGGCAAATCGACTATATGAGCAGCAAAAGGCGGAGAACGAGGCTTTGCTGGATCTATTTGCAGACGAAAGAGACAAATGTAATATTGAGGCAGAAAATCTCAAGAAGAAATTGAAGGTTTATCTTTTCATCAAATGACGATTTTATTTTCTTAACCCTTTTGAGGGTGCTATCGCTCTATAATGTTTTTATTCTTTTTCCTCAGGAAGCGACTACTACCATTGAGCAGTTGCTGAGCAAGGTTCAGCTGCAGGAAAAATTGGCTCCCAACAACAGTAGTTAATTTGACTATAACAAGCTGCGCGTAAGGTACAAACAAAACCATCCTCGACAGGTTTTCTGTATAGCGTTAGGGGTACATATGCAGCCACACCGGTTATTTGACTCATATTCGGTGGGGATGTTTAGGAAGTATGGTAGACATCAGTCTCTCCCTCCACTTTTGTCTGGCCCCCTAAATAGTTTGTCTGGCCCCTCCACTTTTGTCTGGTAGACATCAGTCTCTCCCTTGCATCAGTTTCTGGGTTGGGGCGGGGGGGGGGGGGGGGGAGTATAGAACGGAAGGAGAATATTTTCGATTCGTGTCTTTGTTTCACATTTGCAGAAAATCCACTATTCAAAAAGCTAATCTGACCCACGAGTGATTAATATGATATCTGGTCTACTAGTCTCTCAATGTACACAAGTTGGATGATCCACCAATGTTTATGTTTCAATATGAAGTTTAATTCATTTTGTGCTTCCTCTGCTTGCTGCCTTGAAAATAGTTGCAGTACCTTTTAACATGTCACCAATCCATCTTGCTCGATAGCCAAAAATAACCCCAAAATCCAATCACGGGTAGGGTCGGATGGGCAATGGTTTGGGTCCTCTTCAATCACAAATTCTAAATTTTTCTTGATTTTAGAAGTTTTTATTTTAAAAATTTAGAATATTTTTTTTAAAAAAAAAGAAGAAGAAAATTTAGAGTAAATGGTGGGAGGCGGATAAATGATAAACTGAAAATTTAATTGGAAAATAGAGTAGAATTAATAGAAAATGGAATTGATGGTTGGAAATGACCGGCGAAATGTGTTTTCCTCAGGGTCGTCGAATGTGAGCGTATTGTTGTATGTAAGTAACGTATTGTTGGATTGTATAATTTTAATTATTGAAAATATATGAGGTGATGGGTTTTTTCGAATTTGTAATTAGTTATTACTACTATAATTTATTTATGATTGAATGGCTAAAGAAATATTTTGATTATCCTAATTAATTGAATTTGGGTGAGTTTGACGCATACATGTGCTCCTAGCTTGAACTATTCGATTTTGTTTTGGTTTTTTTCTTTTTTTAAAAAACAAATGAATTCATCATTTTTCATGTCAAGTTGAGATTGAGACTAGCACAAGTTGAATCAAAGCAGGGGATGAGGACTTAGCCCAAGTGGTTAAATCTTTTGATTTCCGACGGAATGTTGGAGGTTGATTCTCCACCAGTCCCCTGTCCCTCCTTTTTATTTCGTAATTTGTGTGGCATGGGCTCCCACCACCCATTTTCCAGGGCTTGAGTGGTTCCTCAAAAAAAAAAAAAAATTGAATCAAAGCATTATTTCTCAAGCTTGAGTGGTTTGAATTTTTTTCATTTTTTTTCCCTTGAAGATATACTTGAAGAAACTGAATATAGGTCAATCTTAGTACGCCATTAACAAAAATTAAAAAAATACTATCCTAATCACTAATTGTGATTAAATAATTTTACAAAAAATTGTAATCCCCAAATTCATTTAAGGGTGCATTGGAAGGAAAAATTAAATAAAATAAAATAAAATAACAAAAAACTCTTAGAAAGGAATGAGGGAAGTTGATGGCTTAGTGTTGCATGCTTTAGTTGATCAAATTTACCATAAGAATTTTTTTTTAAAAAATTTTACTGAATTCTTTTTTGTCAAGATTTGGTTACTAACAAGATGAACGACTGAATTCATCATTAAAGCTCCTTCGTTACAAAGATTTAGGAAGGTGATGAAAACAAAATATTCTTGTAGTAAAACTTTGTCAAACAGTAGGCAAAAAACAATTGAACCGACCTCTGAATCATTAATTGGGTCTTCAAATTCTTTCTCTTTCCCAATTCATCTCAAATGTAATTCCGATCCTATAGTTGGAGTTCAAATCTCCCATCAGTTGTTCTCCATTTAGTTATTTTTTAGTTATAATTTATATTACATGTACTTTCATTATCTCTCTAGGCAAACCGTTATGTGTCCAAAAACAAATAAAAATTCCCAAGCACTTCATATCAATCAATTTGGCTCTAAAATTCGTCTTAATTAACATAAATTATAATATTGGAACCATTATCTAATGCAAACAAGGAATTGGATATTGAAGATAGACGAGTATGGTATTGTCCACACACATACACTGATACACATATATGCCACCATAAAAATATTGAGGGATGTGTTTGAATGAGATACGTAATTTTTTTTCTTTCCTCGAAGCAATTGGCCAGGAAAAGGGTAGTGAGAGTCCCTATCACACAAATTATAAATAGATAAGGGGAGGGATAAGAAGTCGGGTGGGAAATCAAATCCAACTTTATAGTTGAAATTTGCTGGTGGTTTAAAAAATGAATTTTAAATTCTTCTATTTAATACTTCCTCCTTATTTGAATAATATTAACGTTTGCATAGTAAACACTGTTCATTTAATAATTTTGATTCGATCTTTTCATACAGTTACATAAGATAAAATATAGTCAAGTGAGATCTTGTTAGATTCGTCTAATCACGTAGTTTTATATATTAAAGTTTTATAATTTAATTTTATAAAATTTAAAATATTACTCTTTAGAAATATGTATTGGATTGCGTGAAAACAAGAAATGTTAATTTTTTTTTGGATATGGATGGAGTAGTTACTTACTTTAAAACAATCATAATTATATATTAAATGAATGACATGAATTTTAGATTCATTCTTAAACTCCCCAATTAATCCAAATATGTTGGGATGTGGACCTGCTCATTTGGTCAAGTCCATTGACTCCTAACCTGGGTTCGAATCCCCATCAGGTCCCTTATCCATCCCCCTTCCCCCTTTGTAATTTTTGTGGCATGTCTCCCACCATTCATTAACCTGTATAGGTTGTTAATATATATATATATATATATATATATATATATATATGAGAATGATTATGATCATTTATTTTTTATTTTTTTTGGATGAGCCATTGAAGGTCTGGAACGGGGTGGTGGGAGTCCATGCCACACAATTACAAAGGGGAATAAAAGGGAGGGATAGGGGGTTGGTGGGAATCGTGTAAAATGTGATGGACTCTAAATCCTTGTTTGGTTCAAAGATAATTTTACAATTAGAATTTTAAATGACTTTTAGGATCGTGTATGAATTTTATTAAAAAAAAATACTTCTATTTCAAAACCTAATGTAATTCATAAAACAATTAAAAAAAATGAATAATGTTTCTTTTTTTTTTTTTTTGCTAGACAGCCAATGAAGGCTAGGAAAAGGAAAAAAAAATATATAATGTTGATCAATGAAATGGGGCGTAAAAATTAAGGGTACCGCATATGAAGACAATAAATTCCAACCATTGATTTAAATCTGACGGCTATAAATCAAAATGGGTATAATTGTAAAACATACCAAACCAAGATTATTTCCTAATCTATGGTGATTCATATCTAATTCAAAATACTTTCCTGTAATCAAAATATTTTTCTTTAATGACTGAAAAAACTTCCTTATTTAATAATTTAAGAAACGAACATCAGTTGGCTTGAGTGGATGGGGCTCTAGTCGCTTAAGCAAGGTCTCGGGTTCGAGCCTTGTGTATGCAAAAAACTACTTTGGGAGAGACGCTCTTAATTGCCCCTTAATTGGGTCCAATATGGCATAGGGATACCCGATTTCACCAAAAAAAAAATAATTTAAAAAATATTCAGCGACTTAGCATTAAATAATCTCATCAATTGCAGCATAAGCACTCATCGACATTATAAAGTGAATCCAACATATTTTTCTTTAATAAATATCACTGAGCATCAAACAATCTTTTGCTGATATCTACAACATTATTTCGCTAAATTAGGTTTTATGTGTCGCTGGTTTTGTAATATTACTTCGCTGAATTAGGTTTGATGTGTCGCTGACTCTACCACTATATGTCGCTGAATTAGGTTTGATTCCGACTCCAAACAAGCAAAAGATGTCGCTGACATGAGACTATAAATTCGATGAAATACAACTATCAAGTCGCTGATTTTCTTCAAGATTATCTATTTTTAGTAGTAGTAATGATTATATTTATTTTTTATCCGTGAATGTTGGCACATTTATTTTTATTTTTAGTAAGTAATCATTATATTTCTTCTTTGTCGAACTACGGCAATGTAGGCTCGTCGAGTCGCTGAATATTGCTTATAGAGTCGCTGAAATACCTATAATATATCGATGAGATCAGTATAAATATGTCGCTGAAAATATAGTGTAAGCGTTGCTGAATTCACCATACAATGTCGCTGAATTTCCTATACAATGTCGCTGACATTGGCACATATGTTTATTTTTAGTGAATAAAACCTATTTTTAGTAAATAATCATGACGGTTGTTTTTTGTCTCATACCCACATGAATATCTAGTTTCGTATAATTACTAATTTACCCATTAATTTAATCATGTCCATCTATTCATATAACAAGTCAACGGCTCAATCCTCTTGTCTGTACCGTACTGCCGAATTCAATCCGCACCATAACATGTGCGAAAAATTAATTAGGCAACCATATCTATATTATGGCTTTGGTTAGGGTGCTGAGACCCATGTCTTTTGATGTACTGTGGCACATCCAAGCCATTGATGAAATATTGAAATCAATGGCTAAGATTAATACAAAGGGTACTATTGTAATTTCAATAAGATCCAAATAATCTCTATTCATTTTTCTCAATTCTCATGCTCATACTTCTCTCTCCCTCATAATCTACTTTTTCTTTTGGAATTTCTAAAATTTGTTACGAAATTTAGATTACTTGTATCGAGTAGGTAAATTTTCATATAAAGAACGCCAAAATCCGAGTTCGTTTGAGAAAGTTAGAGTCATTTGAAGTTAATTACAATTTTAAAAAACGTAGCATTTACATTTCAACGACGGTGACTTTGCAATTCAGCGACGGGAGCTTTACAATTCAGCGACATAGCCTATACAACATAGTTTTTATGACAAACTTCAAATGGCTCTAACTTTTTCAAATGAGCTCGGATTTGGACGTTCTTTATATGAAAATCTATCTACTCAACACAAGGAATTTAAATATCCTACCAAAATTTAGAAAGTCTAACCAGATAAATATTATATTTTTAAAATAACGAGAATAAGATATCATTTCCTTTGAAAATATGGTATTTATCAATTTGTAATTTCAAAATTTTGATAGGAAATTTAAATTCTTTGCATCGAGTAGATAGATTTTCATATAAAGAATGTGAAAATCCGAGTTTATTTGAGAAAGTTAGAGTCATTTGAAGTTCATTGCGATTTTCAGAAACACAGCCTTTACATTTCAGCGACGGTGGCTATGTAATTCAGCGACGGAGGCGTTATAATTTAGCGATATAGCCTATGCATTTCAGCGACGTAACCAATACAACAAAATTTATGTGACAAACTTCAAATGGCTTTAACTTTCTCAAATGACCTCCGATTTGGACGTTCTTTATATGAAAATCTATCTACTCAATGCAAGGAATTTAAATATTCTCTCGGATTTTAGAAAATCTAAACATATAAATATCATATTTTCAAAACAACGAGCATAAGATATCCATTCTTTTGAAAATTTGGTATTTATCTATTTGTAATTTTCAAAATTTTATGGGAAATTTTGATTCATTGCATCGAGTAGGTAGATTTTCATATAAAGAATGTCAAAATCCGAGTTCATTTGAGAAAGTTAGAGCCATTTAAAGTGCATTACGATTTTAAAAAATACAGTCTTTACATTTCAGCGACGGTGGCTATGTAATACAGCGACGGAGCCTTTACAATTCAGCGATGGAGACATTACAATTCAGCGACATAGCCTATGCATTTCAACGACGTAGTATATAGAACAAAATTTATATTACAAACTTTAAATGGCGCTAACTTTCTCAAATGAGCTCGGATTTGGACGTTCTTTATATAAAAATTTATCTACTTGATGCAAGGAATCTAAATATCCGTTCATATTTTAGAAATTCAAAATATAAAAATAGCAAATTAAGAGGAATGAAAGACTAATGAGTGAAAGAGATGAATAAAGATAATTTCTCTATTATTATGCCATGAATTGTGTCAAAAGAGGGCTACTTATGCAAATTTTTTATATGATCTTTATTTAAGGATAAAAATAACTAAATTGATTTTGTGAATGATTTTATTACTAAAGATATAATTATTTATGTTTGACAATTCTACCATTTTTATTTTATAGCCATTGGATATTTTTGTATGGTTGAGATGATTTGTCTTGATGTACTACCATTCACATTGGTAGTACCATAACCATTCCCCTATATTATACTAAAGTTAAGTATTCTCAACTTAGTTTTTCCTCCCAAATCCTACTAATTCATTTCTCAATCCTCATTTATTGAATTTATAATCCATTTAATAGCTATAATACCTAAAAGATTATTAAAATTGTGTCCATTGTCAATCTATAATATCAAATCCATTGCAAGCTATTACAGCCACCCAAATATTCAAATGAATTCAATTGATTATTTAAACGATTAAATGGTGTATTTGATATTATATATTGACATTGTATTAAATAATATAGCAATACATATATCTATAGCAATCCAAACAATTTATAATACATTTGAATATAAAATTTTAAATTGATCTAATATTAATTTATGAAAATATTTTATTAAATAGATAGTGCATGTCATCAGTACACATATTTGAAAATTCTATTGTAATGTCATTGAATCTCATAATATAATGGTATTTAGTGTATATCAAATTCTTGAAATAAGGGCATGTGAAATTACTATAGATGCTTTCGAGTCATTTCAATATTTATAATATGATTTTTTTTTCAAATATAAAATTTTAAATTGTTAAGATATATATTTTTTTAAGTATGTAATGTATGAATAAATTTTCTTTAATACTATTACTTTCAGTATAATAGTCATTATTAAAATATATTTTAATATAAACTCTCAAACCAACAGCAGTTGGCTTGAGTGGATGGGGGCTTTAGTCGCTTAAGCAAGGTCTCGGGTTCGAGCCTTGTGTATGCAAAAAAATGCTTTGGGAGAGGCGCCCTTAATTGCCCTTGAAGATCCTCGAGGGATTAGTCTTGAGTCCAATGTGGCCTGAGGATACCCTGGTATTCACCTAAAAAATATAAACTCTCAAACATGGTGAATTATCAAATGTATAGGAATAGTTGATTGTTGTATCCTAAAGAGTTTGTATAAAACAACTGATTCATGAAGTTGAAAAGTTTGAAGTGTACTATTCTGCTGAAATATTTTAAGTATTACACCAAGTTCCAAATTTACAATATCACAAATTGTTATCTTGCTATTATCTTCCAACCTAAAGGAGAAACCAAAGACATTTCAAGCACCCCGTGATTTTGATGTCCGATATTTTTAAAGTACCCATTCATTCACTTGAAGGTTCGGGCCATCAGGCACCATATCAAGATAATTCATAGTTAGATTTTTTTTAAGCCCCGTTCTGCACACTAGCTTTTGAAGGCTTTAGCTATAAATTGCAGCTCCGAAAAGCTCTACAATCATAAACTACGCTCAGTAACTTTTGGAAACTTTCGAAAGCTACTTTCCAAATTTAATTAATTCTTCTCTTCAAATTACTCCCTCCGTCCCATTACAATTGTCTTGTTACTGTTGGGCACGTGAATTAAAGTAGAGTTGATTTGTGAGTATATGATGGGGTCCACATAGTTGTTGGAGGGAAAAATTATTTCTATTTATAAAAAAGTGACATTTGTAGGGATGTCAACTTTACCCGTAGGGTCGGGTAATCCGTCGGGTAATCGGGTATCGGGTAGGGTAGGGTAGAGATAATCGGGTAATCGGGTAGGGTATTAGCCGAAATCGAAATAAATCATATCGGGTGCGGATAGGGTACGGATTTCATATATTACCCGATTACCCGATTAAATATATATATATATTTATTTATCTATATATACTTATATATATTTAATTTATATTATATATTGAGATATATTTATATGTTTGTTTATTTATTTATTTATTTTTATATTTCAAATTTATTAACATTTGAGATTTGACAGTAAAAAGATTTATGAATTTTTTACTGAATATTCTTAAATATTACAGTATTTATTTATGTTGCTTTAGCGGTTTCTTTTAAATATTCTTTTAAAATTTATTCCCGTGCAATAATGAAGGTTTTATTTAATTTTTTATGGTAAAAAATAAGTTTTTTCTTTACTAAAGTTGGGTCGGGTAGAGTTGGTTAACTATGTAATATTTAAGATTTCGGGTACCCGTTTACCCGCGGATAATCAGCATACCCGACGGGTATTGCCCGAATCCTACCCGATATTTGATTTTAGGGTAATAGGGTAGGGTAAGGGTAGGATAATTATATTTCGGGTAGTGAGTGGAGGTGGCCTACCCGTACCCTATCCTACCCGTTTACATCCCTAGATATTTGTGATGAAACATCCAAAAATAGTAAGTAGGACATTTTAATTGGGAAAGATGGAGTATAATTTATGACAGCTACAACTACTTGTACCGAATACTTATACAAAAATTAATAGCTACAGCTCCTAAAGCTCCCAACAACTATATCCCACAGCTACAACTCTACGTTTAGAATGGTCCCTTAGTCAATTGTTCGTAATAAACTTGATGCGAATACCTAAATAGTAAAATCTCTTTAAGAGGAAAAAGTGTAGATAAAAATCCAATGTTTTATATAAGACTAATTACATTACACTATAACTTGGACAGATGTGTATCATTGGTAGAATGATTAAAAGTGTCTTGATAACCTTACGTTTTTTTATAAAAGAGTTTCATTAAAATATTCACTATTTGTCCTATAGTAATCAAGTTCCAATTAATCAAATCTTCTGTAATTTTCTGTAATGCATGGGTTGGATAGAAATTTCGATTTCAATTTCAAACAAATTAAAATAAACTAATTCTAAATAATACTCCCTCCGTCCCGCGAAATGTAGCTACTTTCTTTTGGGCACGGTAATTTAGGTAGTGGGGTTTAGTAGTTAAAGTGGTGTAAGCATTTTGTGTTTAAGATTCTAATGAATTTTGATACTGTTTATTGTTTAACTTTGACTTAATATTATGTAATGATACAATTAGAGAAAAATATTCAAGTTTGATCTTGTTAGAATCGTCTAATCGTGTAGTTTTATAATATATATTTTATACCATTTTTATTTGTACCCATTTTAAAATATTAAGAATTAAAGAAATGTTAGGGACTTTAGGTAGAAAAGTAAAAGTACATTGGAATTTGTGCAGAATAGTAAAAGTGAACACTTTTAATGTAATTTGACAACAATTAAAATTCTAATTAAACTTATGTTAATTTAATTTATCTAAAAATAGAAAATGACCAAATTTCATGAGACACCCCAAAAAGGAATAGTGGCCAAATTTTATAGGACGGAGGGAGTAATTTTTTAATGTTATTTTTATTATTTGATACTATTAAATTATTTGTATTAGAGTTTATGATTTGTTTTCCTATATGGTTTTGGTTGACTGCCAATCTAATGCCTTGAGCCCAGGACGCTTTATTTTGAGGGGTTTTTTTTTTATTTTTTTTATTTTTATTTTTTATTTTATACTCTTACCAATAGAGAAATTTTGTGTAGCTATTTTTCTTTTTTTTTTTCTATTATCAAAATACAATATGTTATTTACAGTTTTATATCTCAACCTCATTATGTTGTTTTCAGTAATGGATATGTAAGTGTAAATTTAATTTACGTATGTTTAGTTTCACATTATATATATAACTTTTATGGCACGTGTTTCATCCCGGTGCATCACACGTGCGAATATAACTAGTTTTAATTAAAATTGAACATTACAAGGGATCGCATTTGAAATCCCTATCTTTGTTTCAAATTCTATAATTAAAATCCATTTGCTTGAAGTTCTTAGATCCAATCAACACCAAAGGATGTGCCATCTAAATTTGAATTTGGATATAATACATATTTGTCACTACTATGGATATAATATGCGTGCACGCACGCACACACACGTGTATATTTACTTTGTGTGTTCCTTACTGTCATCGCAAAAAATAACATTTCAATAGTAAGGCCAATCACGCCGGCCTAATAAGACGATAGAATTTGCTGAAACCCTTTTGTAGAATTGCACCCCAAAATTAGAGAACTGTAATGAATAAGAATTGAATTTAGCGTCCACAGTTAGTTACAAGAACTTGAATAATTACCGTCTACAAGCTATGAACTATGGAACTAATAGCTAGACTACTAACTACTGCTAAACTGATTGATTTGTGTTGTCCTTCTGCTTCTGCATTTTTATATGTATAGGCATCTTCGCATTGTGCCAACACACTTCTTGACTCAAACTGCTCTAGAAAGACTACTTGGAACTTCTGCAACATATCTGTGCTGTGCTGGCCGAGACCAACTTGGTGTTTCGGTCGATCCGAGTCCTCTTGGTAAGAGCTAGACTTCCTTTACCTTTGTTGGGTATCAAACCCATTCCCACATCGGTGAAACAAGGAAAGAAAACCTTGTATATATGTGTCCACCTAATTCCATTAGTATGAAGCCTTTTGGGAGGTGCCCAAAGACAGAACCATGAGGGCTATGTCCAAAGTGGACAATATCACATTAATGTTGGAGTTATGGTGGCAGTCGCAGTCCCAACAACCTCCTTTTGGTCGACCGAGTACCCACCTTTCACACAATTTTTGGCATACTTGTCGACCAGAGCATTCTATGAGCCTCGGTGAATCCAAGTTCTTCCATTTTGATCGACCAGGGCCATTCCGGATCCTCAATTTTTGCTAACCAAACCTGCCAAGCATTTCTTCTTCTTCTTCTTCTTCTTTTTTTTTTTTTAATTTTATTTTTATTATTATTATTTTTCTCTATTCGTTCGGCCACTGCGAGCTCTCTCCATAGTTTAGTCTACTTGGTCGGCCAAACATCTAGATTTATATTATCAGTTTCTTGTCCCAACCTGGTATGGTCGACTGGATACACATAATGTAGGATCTTCAATATTGCTGCTAAGTAGCCTGGCCTCCGAGTCCCAGGCCCACTTCACATTATTAATTTTCCAGTCCGAGGGAAGGTCCCGGTTACATACACACACAAGTTTCCTACAAAAACACAAAATTAGGGAAACACCACTTATATAAATTAAAAAGTTATGGGAACTCTATATATTTTTACCCATTCTACCCTTTTAAGTAAGGGGCACCCAAAATAAAACCCTGAGTTTCATCCAAAATCAAACAAACAACACATACCACATACCAACAAAGAAAAAGAAAGAAAGAAGAGAGAGAGACCAACTAAACAGCCATGGATGGTATTAATGCTTGGGCAATTACAATTTCAATACTATTATAACAATAATAAAATAGGTATAGAGAGAGGGGAGGAAGAAATAAATTGCGTATGGCCATGGATGTCCATTTTTTGGACTAACAGAAAACGTCCACATATGGACGTTTGCATGGAACCACAAACGGCCAGTGACGGCCGTTCGTGTCTTGGAATGGCCGGTCATCAATGGCTAGCCATCAATTTTTTTTTTTTTTTTTCCCTTCTAATCTTCTGTATTTCTTCTATAGTTCCAGCATATATATATTTGTTTATTTCCTTAGGCGGTCATGTTCGTGTGCCACATACAGGCTTCTATATGTGATTATTCTGCGTTATAGAGAAACCATGTTTAGAAAAACAATTAATTGAATCCATCCTGTAAAAATTGTGGCACATACCACCTTGTGCATAAGCACAAGCACACTAGAGAGCCCTTGTGAAATCCACTCATCTGGGGTAATCATCGGTCTCAAACACTCTCCTTACCTTAGCCATTAGCTTGCTAAGCTTGACTTCGTCTGTCTCCCGTGTCTACGCTCAATCAATGCGCATGACTGTCGCCACCCCTACTCCCGCATGCCTACCGCCACCCTACCTGCTTTCGGCGCCCATGTTCGATCTCTGACTTTTGTGCCAGACACCCGCTCCCCTTGTGACTTTCTTGTAGCCATGCCTCTGTGAGCCCTCCTATAAATTAGTCACCCCGTTAGAGTAACCAGTGTGGAACCTGGCAATCCCACCAGTGTGCCAAAACCCACCAGAGTGCAGTGCGGCAATCCCTCAACCACCAATGTAGCCAAACCACCACAATAGCCTCTCAGTGAGTGAGTGTGTGAGTTATCCGAGTGGGTGAGCGAACTACACATGAGTGTGTGAGTTATCTGAGTGTGTGAGGAAGACCTCCAGTGAGCCAGTGAGGAATCTGAGTGACCTTACCTTTGTGACGTGTTTGAGACCGTTGGCTCTCTCTATGTGTTGGAGGATCTTGGTGATCGATGCGTGTTGCTTGGTGCAATTAATTGGGGATTGGTCCTGAGCCCTGAAGATTGATCGACATCATCTGAGATTCATATCTCTTATTTGTTTGTTGTCTTCTCCATTCGTCTTATACTTTGTGTATTATTGTTATCCGCATGTATTTTCGTTCTGCTCCTGTTTTCTATGTGTTTTGGTTTCTGTAGATTTGCATAACGGTGAATACCCAACAGTGGTATGAGTGTGCAAATACATAACAGTGGTATCAGAGCAAATACCTAACAGTGGTATCAGAGCCTTTGGTTGAAACCGGACTTGAAGACATCGGATTTGTTCCGATAGATGCATAAAGTGAAGAAGACCAATCCAAGTTGGCGAAGATCCATCCAAGCAGAAAACCAATTCAGGAGTTCAAGAACAAAAATTGGAGAACATTACTCAGAGCTCAAAACTGGAGATCCATTCCAGATCGGCTCCCCCTGCCCGACCTAACGCTGTTGTGCGCCACTTCCACCGGAACCCTCCCCAGTCGCGCGCTCTCCGTGAAGCCGCCAACGTCGCTGAATCGCCGGCCCCCTGCTCCGCTCAACCGCCGCCGCTACCATCCCCTGCATCCGCTTGCCAGACCCACCTGCGCACGAAACCATCGAGGCACCGCCGCTGCTGTGCTGCCGCCGCCACCCTCCTCGTGCCACTTTCGTCGCCCCTGCGCACGACTGGCCACCACCGCTGCTCGCGTGGAGAAGACCCATCGCCGCGCCAACGTCTCTGTGTGCTTGACCGCTGGCGCTAGCATCTCCACCGCCGTCCCAGTGCCGATCTGTGCCCAGCTCCGCCGTGTGCATTGCCCGCTGCTCCAGGTCCCTCCACCGCGTCCACCTCCTGCCATCACGCCGGTGCTCCCACTGTCTCCGTGAATTGTTCTTTCAGGTTTTGAAGCTGTGTGCTTGG
Source organism: Hygrophila difformis (assembly GCA_030278955.1). Lineage (NCBI taxonomy): Eukaryota > Viridiplantae > Streptophyta > Magnoliopsida > Lamiales > Acanthaceae > Hygrophila > Hygrophila difformis. Next base: position 29,973,805 of record JAOANR010000003.1, on the reverse strand, counting down.
AGGTTCAAGAGTGGAAAATTGTTGATGGGTGGAGAAGAAACACTTGTAATTGAGATTGGTGCAGAATTAATGAATGGGGCAGGTGAAGAAATCAAATCATTTGGGTTCTGAATTAAAACGTGGAGAGAGGAGAATTTGCCAAAGTGGGGTTTGCTTAAATTTAAAAAAGTTATGGAGCAGTGTAGAAGAAGAGCTACTTTCTAGTGGAGAAACAGCAGAGAAGGTGGGGAGGGTGCGAAAATTAAATAAGAAAATGACAAGGCCGGTGAAGAATTAAAGTAGGGTGAACAGGGCAGTCCCACTTAGTGATTTGCTGGGTGGAGTTAAATGAAGAAAAGAAAATGAGGAATGCAGCTGTGTACCAGTGAAGAAAGTGGATGAAAGCTATGTGCTTGATATGAACCCAATTCCAATTGCTATGTGTGCTGTGGGTCCTTGAAGATAAGTCAAACACATTGTGCAATTGTGGTGCTTTAAATTCGTGCACCGACAGACAAGTGGGGTTCGTTTTCATGTGATAAAAAGATAAGAAGAGAAAGAGGAAGAAACTATAGCAGAAAAGCTGAGTGCCTTCAAAGCTGTGCAGAGCTGTGTGCTATTAATTCCACAAATAAAGCCGTGTGCTTGTAGCTAAGTGCTATTGTTTGAAGTTGGTAAGTCGGGAATAGATTCGAGGCATTCCCGCTCAGGTATTGAAGCTTATTAAAGCTTGTTCAATTATCAAAATTCTTTGTGAATTTATGGTATAATCTTTGTGATTTCTGGTGTTAATCTGTGTGATTACATTTTTTTTAAAAAAAAATATCTGTGTGATAATCTGTGTGATTGTATCTGTGTGATTTATTCTCTGTGATTAGCTTAAGTGCTATTTATGGTGTTGCAATTTTCAATGATAAAAATGATTTGCAATTAAAATGAGATGTGTTCTTGTTTTCAAATTAATCAAGGCTATTGTTTTCTATGTGAGTTTCTACCTTAAAAATTGAAAAATTCTTTCATGAATATGTTTCTGATGTGGTTAAGTTTAAGGTGGAACATGTGATGATAATCTATGTGATTATGTGCCTGGTTATTCTCTGCATTTGTTGCATGAAAATGAATTTGTTGGTAACCTGTTTAAGGTGGAGAAAAACATGAGTTGTGAAAATTTATTTTACCCTGTGTGAAGAATTTTTTGAAATGAGTTATGTGGTACTTTGTGTGTTAATTCTTCATTTGTTGAAAATTGGAAAGATAACATTAAACCCATTTTTATTTGTTAAAAATGTGCTTTGCGTCTTACTATGTCTCATGTTTTTTTCAATATGCTTTGTGCAAATATTTTGAAAATTGCTAAAATCTTTGTGATGATAAAATTTGAGTGATAATAAAATCTTTGTGATTAATAAATTTGATAATTGGGATAATATCATTCTAGGTGGAGCTTTGTGCTATATGTGACTTTGTGTTTAGCTTTGTGCTTGCTTCTTTGTGTTTTGTTTTGTGCAATAGTATCTTTGTGTTTAGTTTTGCGCTAAAATCTTTGTGATTAGCTTTGTGTTGGGTACCCATTATGTTTATTTCTTTGTGTTAATTGGCCTTGTGTAGTATACTTTGTGTTATTTGGCTTTGTGTCACATATTGTGTGCTATGTTATGTGTTTTTAGCTTTGTGCATGCTTGGTGCTATTATACTGTGTGTCTATTGTTTACTATGTGAACTTTTACTTTGTGGATTTTGTTTACTCACTTCGTGTGTAGTAATGTAATACTATGTGGTGAGATCTCTTATATTTTTTAAACTTTGTGTTGATGCATTTATTAGTTAAATGCATGTTTGCTAGGTGCAAATTTTCTTTGTGACTGACTTTATGTTTGCTTTCTTTTGCTTTGTGCAGGGAGGAAGCTGTAGGGCGATGATGAACCTATGTGTTTTTAATTGACCCCCCATCTAAGTGACGGTATATGTGCCAATGTGGAGTATGTAAAAATTGTGGCACATACCACCTTGTGCATAAGCACAAGCACACTAGAGAGCCCTTGTGAAACCCACTCATCTAGGGTAATCATCGGTCTCAAACACTCTCCTTACCTTAGCCATTAGCCTGCTAAGCTTGACTTCGTCTGTCTCCCGTGTCTACGCTCAATCAATGCGCATGACTGTCGCCACCCCTACTCCCGCATGCCTACCGCCACCCTACCTGCTTTCGGCGCCCATGTTCGATCTCTGACTTTTGTGCCAGACACCCGCTCCCCTTGTGACTTTCTTGTAGCCATGCCTCTGTGAGCCCTCCTATAAATTAGTCACCCCGTTAGAGTAACCAGTGTGGAACCTGGCAATCCCACCAGTGTGCCAAAACCCACCAGAGTGCAGTGCGGCAATCCCTCAATCACCAATGTAGCTAAACCACCACAATAGCCTCTCAGTGAGTGAGTGTGTGAGTTATCCGAGTGGGTGAGCGAACTACACATGAGTGTGTGAGTTATCTGAGTATGTGAGGAAGACCTCCAGTGAGCCAGTGAGGAATCTGAGTGACCTTACCTTTGTGACGTGTTTGAGACCGTTGACTCTCTCTATGTGTTGGAGGATCTTGGTGATCGATGCGTATTGCTTGGTGCAATTAATTGGGGATTGGTCCTGAGCCCTGAAGATTGATCGACATCATCTGAGATTCATATCTCTTATTTGTTTGTTGTCTTCTCCATTCGTCTTATACTTTGTGTATTATTGTTATCCGCATGTATTTTCGTTCTGCTCCTGTTTTCTATGTGTTTTGGTTTCTGTAGATTTGCATAACGGTGAATACCCAACAGTGGTATGAGTGTGCAAATACATAACAGTGGTATCAGAGCAAATACCTAACACATCCAATAGATACAAAAAACATAAAATGAACGGTCGGGGTTGGCTGTTCAATCCTTTTGAGGATCGGTCATCAGTGGCTGATCCTCTTTCTTATTGAACGGCCGTTGCTGGCCGTTCAAGGTAAAAAAAATAAAAAATAAAAAATTGTATAGAGACGGCCATGCTTGGCCGTTCAAGAAGAGATATGAACGTCCACCAATGGTCGTTCCTTTCTTCTCTTGGTCGGCCGTCGTTGGCCGGCAACCATTTTTTTTTCTAAATGTTCAGTGATTGGTCAGAACTGATTAAACGTCCATGAGAACAAACGGCCGTGTCTGATCGTTGGTAACAAATGTCCAGCCATCAGTTAAGTAAGGGTATTTTTGACATTTTATATGTAAGTTGTGTGCCCCTAAGATTATCTGTGTGTATATAACCTCAGCCCAGAGGGAATTAAAGCCAGTTGACCAGTCAGTCCCCTCCAAGCACCCCTGCCCGATTGTCTGTGGTCCTCGATCTGCTGCGCTCAACTATGCCTTAACTTTTAGGCAAAAAGAATTTCAAAATTGTACGTAGCATATCTAAAAGACTAAAACTTAGTAGTAGTATTTGATTATTATTATTCGTGGTCCTCGATCGGGTGATCAAACGTAGTACTAGTATTTGTTTACATGACTTCTCTCGTGTCATGTTCGACAAGGCGGCCTCCCTCATTTTCATCTACCACCATTTACTAAATACTATAAAGTCACATCAACCGGCATAATTAATCAATTAGTTAACTCCCTTAACTTCTAATCTTTAACTTGGGTTTTGGAGTATTTAGTATTTACTAATAAGCTGTTAACAAAAAAAAAAAAAAAAAATTCTCTTTGCTGCAATTTACTAACTTTAGATAGAAGCTTGTTACTATTTAATTTGGTGTCATCTATTGCCATGGCTCCATCATTTACTAAAATTTGGAGCTAACAATATTAGCTCCATGAACTCATCTTAATTGGTCCACCACTCGGGCCCTCTCAACCAGACCACCCTCCTTTTCACTTAAGAAAATCTCTAATTCATTTACTAAATAATTTTTATACTGTTAATTTTTTATTTGTGTGTTAACTAACACTTACTAATTAAGTTTATGAGTAGTGATGCCAATCATGTCAACACTAGTTTAATAATGCATTTGCAATTTTGTAAGTTTGGGACATCATGAACATCGTTTCGAAGAAATTAAGATTACAGTTTATGCAGATAATTCTAGCTACTCGTTTTTCTTTTCCCCCTACTTAATTTGGTGAATTCTACTAGGCGCTCAATATTTAAATTAAAGTAAATAATCACAATTAGTTAATTGAGCTTACTTAATACTCTAGCTATTTGTGCGATTAATTTATCCATCACATCATTTAATGTGAACAATCATAACAACATAAGAGGTTTTTCTTTTTCTGTATGAATAGTTCCTCTTTCTCATTCAATCTCAAAATGTTTGAGTGACTTTTATACTTGTCAATCCTGTAAGGTAACATTTTAAAACTAAATAATATGGGATAATAGTTTAATATATACTCCTATATATGTGTGTATTGATAGATTTTTGGGGATCGAAAATTCTGAGATTCACCAATCACTACCCTCATAAAAACAAACTGATACCACTGTAAGGTATGCACTGTTATGCAAATCTACAGAAACCACAACATACAGAAAACAGGAGTAGAACAAAAATACATGCGGATAACAATACACAAAGTATAAAAATAAAAGGAGAAAACAACAAACAAACAGAGATACTGAATCTCAAATAATGTCGATCATTCCTCAGGACTCAGGACCAATCCCCAATAATTGCACCAAGCAACACGCATTGATCACCAAGATCCTCCAACACATAGAGAGCCAACGGTCTCAAACACGTCACAAAGGTAAGGTTACTCAGATTCCTCATTGGCTCACTGGTGGTCTTCCTTACACACTAAAATAACTTGCTCACCCACTCGAATAACTTACACACTCACTCATTGAGAGGCTTTGTGGTGGTTTTGACATACTCGGAGGTTTTACCCCAATGGTGGGTTTGCCACTGGTGATTTGGCCACAATGTTTAGGCTAACAGGATAACCTATTTATAGGGGAGCTTCACAGACAGGGTTACCAGAAATCACAAGGAGGAGCGGGTGTCTGGCACAAAAGTCAGAGATCGGAATGCATGCGCCTTATGAGTGGGTTTCACAATGGTCCTAGTGTGCTTGTGCTCATGCACAAGGTGTTATGTGCCATAATTTATCACACAAACTTCAAAATCTTACTCCAAAAGCACACAACATTTCCAAAACCATTTCGCCAAACATAGTATAGGTTATGAAGTAGTGATTCTGGGCTTCGGTGGGCTTTTCTGGAAAAAAATTGTTGCCCACTAGATTTGGCCCAATAAGAAAAGGAAATGTATTCTACCTCCATTTACTGTCTTTTTCATTTTTCTTTTTTTGGCGTAGCAAATAAATGCCAGTAAACAAGAAGAAAAAGAGGACCAAAAACGAAAAGGTCCAAAGAGAACAGGAAAACGAAAACAGGAGCCATTAGCGTCTAGCAAACCATGCACCAAGTTCATCCGCCTCAAGATCCGGACGAATGAAATCGGGGGGGGGGGGGGGAGTAAGCCCAAGTGGTGAAAAAGGCTTCCGAAGAATCCCCATGCCTCGCGAGGCCGTCGGCAACTTGATTTCCTTCTCTCAAGGTGTGGAAAAAACCGCAACGAACAAAGGAGCCGAACAAGGATTTAATTTTCTGGAGAATAGCTGCTAGCGGATGGAAACAAGACTCGGACTTGAGGATTTCAATAGCATGTTTGCAATCTGAGTAGCAAGTAAGGTTTTGGATACCGGCCTTCACCGCAAATTCCAATCCGAATGCCAATGCCGAAAGTTCAGCGATTAGGGGGGATTTGTTTCCCAGGTAGCCGCATCCCCCTCCCTTCCATTCACCCAAGCCATTCCGCAAGACGAATCCGTATCCCGCGCGGTCGGAGGTAACACTGCCATCAACATTTAGAATCATTCCCCCCTCCTCTTCCATGTTCCAGCGGATAAGCTTAATTTCCCTAGAAGAATTCGATTTCCCTAGCCCAACCTTATCCATGTCTTCTCTCAGGTGGGAGATGTCTCTCAAGATACACCAAGTGGATTTATCTTTACCCCTGAAGACCCTGCTGTTCCTCTCCAACCAGATACACCACATCGCAGCAATGAAGGTGCTTCCAAACCGTTTGTACATGGCATGGAGGAAAACCTTGATGTCCGCTTTAATGATCGAGTTACAGTCCGCTGGCACGCCAATTTTGAGGCTACTCCAAATCTGGCAAGTCCAAGGGCAGTAGAAAAGGAAGTGGCCCCAGCTTTCTTCTTCAACGCCACAAATGGTACAAAGGGGGGAAGTGGCAAGGTTGCGTCTGAACCTGGTAACATTGATGGGTAAAGACTCATGACAGATAAGCCACAACATGAAGCCGATCTTCTCTGGGATGTTCACCTTCCAAATCCATTTCCACCCTTCTTCACAGCCCTCGGAAGACGCCAAAATTTTTTAGGCCGCTTTAACACTGTATATCCCTGTTGCTGACTTGTTCCAAATCCACATATCTTTGGCCTGGTGATGGAGAGTAGGGGGAGGAGCAGCGCAAATAGAATCAAGGATGTGGGGTGGGATAACCGTGTGGAGTTCACTCCAGATCCACTCGCCCTCTTTGATGGCGTCTTTAACCTGAGCATCAATATCATGGATGGCAACAAAAGAGAGTAGAGGACCTAGCTGTTTGTTGTTCCACCAGCTCGAGTACCATAAGGAAGAGCTCCCATTGCCAAGTCTATAAGAGAAACCATCCCTTAACAGAGGACTAATTTTACCGATCATGTGCAACAATTTAGACTTGGAATTCATGATGTTTGTAGCCGAAAGATCCGCCAAGTCAAAAGAATCTCTGGCCAAACGCACCCAAGGTTTAGATGGTGAGTGTAGCAGGCCCCAAAGCAATTTCCCGAGGAGTGAGGTATTCAGCAGGCGCGCACGTTTCAAACCCAAACCACCTAGCGCCTTCGGATTTGTCACCATATCCCATTTCACCAAGTGAAGGCCGACTCCCTTGCTATCTTTCCACAGAAATCTGTTTATCCGTTTGTCAATCTCTTGACATATTGTTTCCGGAATCCAGTGAAGTTGCATAACGTATGAGGGGATCGCCGCCAAAACCGACTGACATAAAGTGCGCCTCCCGGCTTTGTTAAGAAGTTTACTCGACCATCCCTCCAAGCGGCTGTCAATTTTCTCCAAGATGAAATTAAAATCCCTCACTCTAAGTCTTCCCTGGAGGATCGGAAAGCCTAGATAATGCCCCATATTGTCGACCACCGGCATGAGGAGGGTCTCGGAAATCCACTTACGGTCTGCTGGCAAGATATGGCCAGGGATGTAGATTCCATATTTGTTGGGGCTGAATTGAGACCTGACATTTTGGAGAAACGTCTCAAGGCTCGAGACACTGTTATGATGCTGTTACGATCCATGGCCGACCCCAAAATTAGGTCGTCCGCAAATAACAAGTGGGATATACCCATACCGTGGGGAGAAATCCTAATTGGCAACCATTGACCCAAGTCAACAAGATTCTGGATCATAGTAGAGAACTTCTCCATAGCAATTAAGAAGAGATAGGGCGAAAGGGGGTCACCTTGGCGGAGGCCTTTCCCCGGTTTAAACTCCTCCAGCCGCTGCCCGTTCCAAATGATGGAGTAAATAGGGGAGGAGACACACTTCATAATAAGTTGAGACACGCTGTTGGGAAACTTTAATTCCGTCAAACAGTTCTGGATGAAGTTCCACTGGACATTGTCGTACGCCTTCTCAATATCAACTTTTAGAATGATGGCCCTGGCTCGAGTACGTGATCCTGAAAGGTGCCCAATTAGTTCCTGGAGGGTCAGGCTATTATCAATGGTGCCCCTGCCCGGGAGGAAGGCGGATTGATGGTGAGAAATGGCTTCTTGCAGGCTAGGTCTGATGCATTGGACAATCACCTTCGTTAAGATCTTATAAATGACGTTGCAAAGCGTGATAGGCCGAAAATGTTTGAATTCCAACGGAGGCCTCACTTTAGGAATGAGACAAATATTTGCCCTGGCAATGTCTTGTGGGAAGTCCCTGGCATCCATTGAGGACTTGACGAAGGTGAAGATAGAGCTTCCCACCACGTCCCAATATTTTTGGAAAAAGAGCCCAGGGAAACCGTCCGGACCTGGGGCCGAAAGGACGTTAACAGATGAAGCTACCTGTTTAACCTCGTCCATGGTAAGCTCCTTGAGCATCCCCTTCCTCAATTCTGTAGAAATAGGGCCTAGCTTTGGAGTTTCGGCCTCTTCCACTCCCTCATCATCCTGACCGTGGGCGTTGGCGGTGGCCGAGAACAGCTTGATGTAGTAGTCACGAGCCGCCACCTTCATAGTGTCCTCATCATCGCACCAGTCACCGTGGGGTAATTTAATACCATGCACCCTCTCTCTATGTCTCTTAGTTTTAGTTTTTGCGTGGAAGTAGGAAGTATTCGTATCACCAAGGCGAACCCACTTGTCCCTAGCCCTTTGATACCAAAAGAGTTCCTCCTGGCGTAGGATGTTGTCAAATTCTTTTTCAGCTCCCTTTCAAGAAGGATAAGCCTCAGTGAGTCGACAGTTTCCAAAACTTTAGAGATGCCATCAAGTCTTTTTTGAATTTTCACCTTTCGCCAATGAAAAGTTTTCTTATTGGACATGCTAAATTTGGTTGAGGCCTGTCGAGCCTGATCCAACATATGGCAGATATTGCCCTGGTCCGAATCCCTGACTTTCACAATCTCCTCCTTATACCCGTCGTCCAAACTCCAAGAGGCTTCCCACATGAAATTCTTAGCCAGATTTTTGGGGGGCATTTTGCCGCATCTTAGTAGAAGAGGGGCATGATCTGATCCAATCCGGGGAAGGATTTGGACGGATCCCAATTGAAAGGACGACACCCAGTCGATATTAGCCATACAACGATCAAGCCTCTTGAATAGGCGGTGATCCTCTCCAAGCGGTCGAGACCAAGTGTAATTGCTCCCTTGCGTGTTAATTGTGATCAGACCGCAGTCGTGTACCGCAGCGCTCAGCTCGTCTGCCCGGGCTAAATTGAACAGACCCCCTTTCACCTCGTCGGAATTTAAAACTTGGTTCCAATCGCCGATAATAGCGCAAGGCCCATCAATTTTCGGACTCAACCCCCTGAGATACTCCCAATTTTCTTTCCTTGGACCATACTGAGGCGAAGCGTAGATAACAGTTAAGTGCCAAGACATCGTACCCTTCGACAGACAGATAGAAATAAACCTATCGGCCTCTTCCATTAACTGTGATTGAACTTGGAGTCCAACCTTCTCAAGTACCCAAATACCTCCGGATCGGCCTACCGCCTCTTGGATGCAAAGGGGTTTATAGCCAGCAGCTAGGAACAGATTTAGAGCTTCAAAAAACGGGATCTGAGGTTCCAAAATAGCTATCATATCAGGGGTCAATCTACGAAGATTATCAAGTAGAACTCTCCTCGTCTCTTTCCCCCTAATACCACCAATATTCCATGACAAAAATTTAAAATCTTCAAATTCCATAAACAAAAATAAGGGGAGGGAAGTGTACCGCTGCAATACAGCCGCAGCCAGTCTACTTGGGTGAGAGAGATTCCCCATCCGGAGGCTCCGCCGGCTCAGAAGTTCGAACATCGCAGTTCTCCGGTTGCTCAAATAGTTGGTGATTCACCGTGAGGGCGGCGTTATTCAGGGGAAGGGACCCTTCGCTGTCGATTGTTTCGCCTGAGTCGCCATATGTAAGGGCCGCTCTGGGCGAGGTGAGTCCAGTGGAGTTACTGGGCCTCTTTTTGATGGTGACTTGCCCATCATGCTTGGTATTGGATGGGCTGACGTCCTTCCTGGGAAGATAGGATCCGGTAGATGGGCCCGCTAGCTTGGAGGCTTGATTCTTTCCTTTGTTTGGCCCTTTTGTTTTCTTTCTCTGTACTTTGATCCATTCTCTCCCAAAGGCTGAGTGGGAATTGAGGAATCAATATTAGAAGTTCCTTGCTGCAACCCTGCCGCAGCCTCTGTCCCTTGACTTTCCAAAATGGTGCTAACGACTCCTGCAAGCTCTCTAACCCCTGAATCCTTTTTGTCTCTAGTCATAGGGTGGTGATGTAGGCCTGCCTTGTCCCTTTCAGTCACCAGAGTACCGTTCAGCAGCCGGAGTCCGGCGTCTCAACTCTTGCCGCCGTCGGCTCCCTCTCCACTGGTTCCGAGCATACGTGACTACCGTGACCATATTTATGGCACTTGGTGCAGAGGAGATGAAGCCCCTCATAGGATACTTTCTGCCATTTATCTGCTACAAGGATGCTCGAGACGACTGGTAATTGGAGGTCGATTTCTACGCACACTCTAGCATACCTTCCCCTTTTGACTGTCTTTGTGGTGTCGTCTACTTTCACAGGGGTCCCCAAAGCCTTTGCTATCTTGTTGACGATGAACTCATCATACATTTCGACACTCAGGTCGGGGAATCTTGCCCAGACTATGGTTCTCTTAGGAGAATCTTCCATAGGAGAGAAATTGGGTTTCCAAGGGACAATGGTGAGGTAGCTATTGAAAATCATCCAAGGACCGCACCGTTCAAGATTCGCTTCCTGTCCTCCGATCGGTCACATTTAACCTGGAAGTAACCCATACCAAGATCAATCATTTCATTTCATACCAAAAAAAAAAATTAATATTAATACAAGAAAATTTAATAAATGTGGGATACATAAATACTTTTATAAGAAGGTGAAAAATAGATGTGCTAAGAGAATTGAAGTTTTTAAATATGTGTTCCAACCGATATTTGAAGATTGGATTGAACTCGATCGTGTTGCCGACAAAATCCATAATCTGAGTTTTATCAAAAAGAATTGAAAGATGTTCTTCCTACTCAACTTCAGCAGATTCATGAACGGTTTATATATATATTTTTTTTATTCAACCTTGTGACTTTGAGGAACATACATATATTTGATTCCATTTGAAGTTCATCGCAGGATCGTATATATGGAAAACAAGTTGGATTTTTCTTGCCTTTCTCCTACCCGTTTGAATGCACCAAAATATATTTGCTGGAACATCATCATTGATTCATGAATTTATAGAGAGGAAGAAGATTTCGAGAGTTTTAAGCCTGCAATTGATGGAAGTACATTTTGGCTGGAATTTCCTTTCAATGGCACATTATTGTTAATTATTGATTCATGCACGTGTCATTGAACCCTAGTTGACCGGGGAGAGAGAGAGAGAGAGAGAGAGAGAGAGGGAGGGAGAGAGAGAGAGAGAAATGATTTCATGGCTTTATGCTAGAAGGTGATGATGATAGCAAGCAAGCAAGCATGAAGTCTTTCCACAACGACATTTATCATTTAGCAAGAAAACATTGATTGAATTAAAGGGACCGACCTTGTTGTATAGGAGGAGACAACCACGGCCAATGGGCAACTTGAAGGGAGTCCCAAGGAATTAATTATAGTTGAAGATGATCGAGTACTGTGCGTCACACCAAGAGGGGGATATCGATCGGTTATTACATCAAAGTTTACAGTTGGAAACTAATGTCGAATTGATAGCAAAATGTTGCCACATAGGGGTGGGCAAAAAATTCGAACCGATTCGCTGAACCGTAAAATCGAATCGAAATCGAACCGAATTTTCGATTAACCGAGGACCCCGATTCAAATACAAATACTTCATTTAAGTATTTGTCCGGTTCAAATATAAATACAAATACTTTAATTTTTTCCCCCGATTAATCGAACCGAACCGAATATTTATAGTGTTTTAAAAAATTATACTTATAGGAGTACATATTTGATGGTATATAATTATATATCAATAATATATATCATTATTTATTAAATTATTTAAATATATAATAAAATAAATATTAGAAAGTAATATGTCATATATTGATTTTTTGCCCTTAAGAATACTCAATATTGAAATAGACACTTCACTAAGATGTTTTAAATATATTAATATATTTTGATAGCACTAAAAGGAACCACCGAATTCGATAGTTATATGATTTTTTTTTAATTATTGTATTATAATAACCTCAAAAATAAACCTACAAAGGTTAAGAATTAAGAAATGAAAATTTGATTATAAAGTTTAACAGACTTGACAAAATATTCGAACCGAATCGCTTAACCGCTGAATCGAATCGAAACCGAACACCGGTTAACCGAGGAGTCCAGTTACAAATACAAATACTTCATCTAAGTATTTGCCCGGTTCAAATACAAAAACTCCGGGTAACCGAACCGTGCTGGCGTGGAAGCCAAATCTGCAACACTAATTATCCCAGCTGGACCATGCTCCCGGAACCGGACCAAGAAATTCACTGACCGAATTGCAAGCCTTCTCAAGTCTGAGGAATTCCAAGTCGAAATCAACAAAGAAGAATGTAACAATCCGAAAGCATTGATCATGATCCAGCTCGAAGAAGCCGGAGGGGTTTCAACCATGGAATCCCCAATTTTGAAGCAATAAGCCATCACCGTCGCCGGAGAGTTGCCGGAAGATGACCGGAGAAGTCGCCGGAGCATCGAAGCATCGCCGGAAGGTCAAACGAAGCTCGCGGGAAAGTTGGCCGGAAGTTGGTCGTCGCCAGAGAGTCGCCGGAAGATGACCGGAGAAGCCGCCGGAGCACTGGAGCATCGCCGGAAAATTGACCGGAAGTTCGCCGGAGATCGGCCGGAACCACCGCCGGTCGCCGGATAAATTTTGGTCAAAGTCGGAAGATGGTCGGATAATATTAGAGATTAATGTAATAGTATAAGACTTCATATTTTAGAGGAGACCCGTGTCCTTAAGCCCGTGTCTTCAGACCCGTGGCGCCAGACTGCCTAGCGCCATGGCCACGCTTAGCGCCACGGACTCGTGGCACCAGACCCGTGGCGCCAGACTGCCTAGCGCCACGGCCACGCTTGGCGCCACAGCCTTCAATTTTTCTCCTCTTTTCATTTTTCTTCCTTTGTAAGTGTACGTAGGGGCTTTGGCACTATATATATGCCTCCCCCTTCATTTGTAAGACTCGTCTTTTGTCTTGAATGAAATCTTACTTGATATTTCTCTCAAAAGATCACTTGTGAGTTTACACCCACTCTCACAAACACCTTTGAATGCTTGTTGGGAAACATTCATCAACCTTGGATTGAAGCTCCATAGTTGATTATCAAACCGAGGCTTGAGTGGAAGGATTGGGATGAGGTCAATGTTTTGAATACATTGGTTGCTTCCCCAGACGATTCTTGTTGCGGTTTAGCTTCATTATCCTACATTAATCTTCCATTTTTCTTTGTTAATCCTTTTAGCAAAGTTAGTAACCAAAGGATCCATGGCATCCTAATTTATTTGGTATCAGAGCTATACTTGGTTCTACTTGTTTCCCATAAAAATTGAAAAACCCCAAAAACTTGTTCTTCACCACTCCCCATTTGGAAGCACCTTCCATTTGGAAATATCCATTTCATCCATTCTAAGGGGATATGCTGTCCAAATTTTTCCACAATCCATCAAAAGCTCAAAAACTCTAAAAATATAATTCTGGACAGAATTTGTTTTGGACCATTTCGGACTTAATAACTTTGAGTTTTGCAAATCTGGGTACATTTTTGAATTCCTCATGTCGAGTAGATGAATTTGCATATGTGGATCATCAAAAACGGACATCGTATGACAAAGTTATGGTAGTTTGAAGTTTATGTGTGTTCTTGTTCAAAAATCCGAAAATCACCATATTTCGCTTCTTTGATCTTGTGTTTTTGTGTGTTTGTTGTTAGTTTTCACTCATTTTGATTCTCATATGTGGATGTATGCATTTGGAATGTGTTTATGTGATTGATTGGTTAATGTGCTTAAAAAATTCCAAGTGAGTTCATATGTGTTCTTGAGTGTTCAAGCCACCTTCATAATTTTCTTGAGAGCTTTCAACTTGATCCAAAATCTGAAAATTTGTAAGTGTTGGAGGGAGCATAATGATGAGCTAGTTGGAAAGAAAAATTGAAAGTGACAAGCTAGCCTTACCTTGAGCCGCACAAGAGGAAATTGGGGATTTGATTTGTCTCGCATGCACGTGCACATCAAAAGTTTGGAAGAGTTGAAGTCAAAAATTGTGGGCTGTCCTTAAGCAAGGACTTGTGTCCCTAATCACTCCCTTGTGTCCCCAAACAACTACTTGTGGCGCCAAACACCGTGTCCCCAAACATCCATTTGTGTCCTCAAACCCCTTGTCCCTAAACACTTGTGTCCTTAGCCACTTGTGTCCTTAGACACTTGTGTCCCTAGACATTTGTGTCCCCAAACAACTTGTGTCCCTAAACCCGTGTCCCCAACCTTTCGTGACACACCCTCTAGCGCCAACACCTTTCACGACACGCCCCTTTCGCGACAAGCACCTCTCTTGGGACGGAATCATCTCTCATTGTGCAATATTTTTCGAAAATTTTTTCCTAAGTCGGATATACACAGTTGGCACTTGGTTCCTCTGATTTAATTAAATCACGAACACAGAGTTGAAATTTTAATCGGGCAATGTTCCGCTCTTAAAAATCCTCTCATAACAAGTGAAACCGAGCTGTTGAAATTCCTCCGGAAAAATTTCTTCTGTTAAATATTGGTGAGTACCCACAAAATATTGTTATCCAGTACTGATATTGGGAAACCTTATGTGATCATATCTGGGAGTCGAGTGTTGTGAGATACCACTTTTCAAATTTCGGTGAGTTCACTTTTATATTGTGAGGACTTGGAATTATTGGATTGCAATTACCGATTGAAACTGTGAACATAATTTCATTGCATTGCATTTCACATATTTCCTAGCGGTTGTTGATAGAGTCGAACATTGCATTTGTATCTTGCATTGTGCGTACGTATATTCAGGCCTCACTCTCCGCCACTCGAAATCTGTTTGTGATCACTGTGGACTGCAGATATACCAGGTTGCGAATTAACCCAGCATTCAGCCATCGGGTTCTGAGCAAACTGTGTGATTTTATCCGAGTGATCCAAATAAATTCCATCTGCTATTATTATATAAAATAATTTCTTCTTCTTTTACCTTCCATAATATTTTCATCTTCTTTTCAGATACTGTGTAATTTTTCTGTGTCTAGATTTTTTTTGACATGGCAGGTTCAGGTCAACCTTCAAACAAGGCTCTGATGGATATGTTGCAGAGAATGACTGGTCGATTGGACAACATGGACCAGAGGATTGATGATTTGAATTACCGGGTTGATAGTTTCAAGGACGACATGGTTATGCACCGAAACGCAGTTCAGTCAGAAACCATGAGACGCCTTGAACTGAAAATACAGGAGGTGTTTGACAGACAGACACCACAGGCCACACCACCTTCGACTTCTGGAACCCCTCGAAGCCATTACAGTGGACCCCAGGGAGTTCAAAGCCATGAAATGGAGGAGGCTGAAGCTGAACTCGAGGCCCAACAACAGAGCAGGGACCCCGCCGAGTTGGCCAAAACAATCCTGTACCACAAACACCTGTAAATCCTCAGCCGCCACGAGTATCTGCTCCACACAGACCAGCCAGGCATCAGCATCATGACACGGATTCAGACCCAGAAGAAGAGGTCTACCAGAACCCTTGCAAGAATAATCGTAATGATGAGCCCGACTGAGACTTGAAAGGGATCAAGTTCGACATTCCCCCATTTAAAGGAACATCCAATCCGGATGAATTTCTTGAATGGAAGCATTCGATGGAGCTCATTTTCAACTGCCATAACTACGCAGATATCAAAAAGGTCAATGTGGTCGTCTGTGCTTTCAAAGATCATGCGTTGGTATGGTGGCAGAAAGTGACTCATGACATCCACCGGAATGGCTATGATCCTATTCAGACTTGGGCCACGCTGACAAGGGCCATGGAGAACAGATTTGTACCATCTGATAATGGCCAGAAATGACCATTATTTTCAATCCATTTACGTGTCTGAAACGGGCATTTGATCGCATTCCGGTCTTATAATAAATAAGAAAGCAGTAGAATTGGACTGATTTATGCATAATTGTAAAAATGTTGAGCTGGTATGAAAAATGCATAAATATGTAATTATGTTACACATTTATGTTAGAAAAATCCAAAAAACATGAGGAAAAGAAAAGGAAACAAAAAGATGGGAAAAGAAATGAAAAACCCACAAAAAGTTGAATTTTCAGGATATTACGACGCTAGACACAACTACGGCGCTAAGCATGGACAGCGTCGTAGCTTGGTCTAGCGCCGTAGGAGGAAGCCAAAGCAGCAGTCTGAAGAGGAGCGGACGGCGCTAAGCATGGATAGCGCCGTAGAAGAAGGATAGCGCCGTAGACTGTCCATTCAGAAGCAAGAGTGTCTTTGGGATGGAAGACTACGACGCTACACCTATAGCGCCGTAGCAAGGATAGCGCCGTAAGCCACCTATAGCATCGTAAGCCTTGCCAGAATTCAAATTTCAAGGCCTAGGGGCCCATGGGCCTAGGGTTTCCCACCTATAAATAGAGGTGTTGACTCCCTGGTCTTGTCACTTCACACATTCTCAAACTTGAAGACAAGAGGCTGTTCTTGAGAGTAGTGTAGGTTAGTTAGATTAGTTAGTTTATTTTATGTATTATTTAATTTCTGCACCTAGATTAGTTTAAATAATGCATAGATTAGTGTTATTTTAGAGCTTCCAGTAGGATAGCCACTTTTTTATCTTGTTTTCAGTTTTGCTAAACCTTTATTTAGGTTTGAAATACCCAAATGATGGGTATTATCAAACTATTTTATGAAAAATGAGAAGTTAATCTTTGAAAGTATCCCAAAAACATGAAATGGACATGGGTCCATGGATTTTATGTCTTGTTTTCGGTTTCATGACCATTTGGTCATTCTATTTTACTGTTTATGTGGGGTTTTCTGTTTTCTTTTCATATTTTTGGGATTCATGCATGATTTGTGGTTGAAAACCCTCATTTTGGGTTGTGGTTCATGAATGTGTGGCATAGCACGTCATTCCTTCACTGTTTTGCATTTCTTGCATTTTTCTTTCATTATCATAGCCTGTTCTTTCATTTTAATGCATTTGTAAACCATGAACTCGAAAATAGGGCTTGCAATCGCAGAGATTGCATTACCCAAACAACAACATGCTTCTGGGCTAGCTACGATGCTAACCGCCCTACGGTGCTATCGCGCTATCCTAGGATAGCGTCGTAGGTGAGGTATAGCGCCGTAGTTGCCCAGAACTTAAACAAAATACTGCCCTACGGCACTAAACCAACGGTGCTATCTTCAGATAGCGTCGTAATTTTCGTTTAGCGCCGTAGGTCCCAAAAATTTCTCTATCTCTCAGAACCCACCTACGGCATTATCCTTACGACGCTATCCTAGGATAGCGCCGTCATTTAACGTTTAGCGCCGTAGTATCCTTTCTTTTTCCAAAAACTTCTAATTTCTCAAACCCCTTACGACGCTACACCTACGACGCTATACGAGTATAGCGCCGTAGTAATGTACAGCGCCGTAATTACCCTCTTTAATCCAAAATTTATTCTCTCTCTTGCTCCAACCCATGACGACGCTACCCTCACGACGCTATCCTAGGATAGCGCCGTCACATCTGTCTAGCGTCGTAATCAGCATCTTCATGCAGATTTTTCATTCTCCATGTTCATCACTAATTAATTGAACCCTCTAGTCATTACTGATTTATGAGTCTAATTAGCAATAATTAAATCATCAATTATTGTGATTGGAGGACCTTTGTTCAATTGCCATTAAAATAATTTTCTATAAACAAAATCATGATGTCTTAAACAGATAATCCGGACTGTAATAAATTATGGTAGGAAGGATTATTTAGGCCATCAATTATGGAGTAATTCTATCACCTTGCACGAGAAACCAATGTCTTTCATGCAAGTTCTTCTCTTTATTTCATTTTATTTTGTCTTTTGCGTGTTGTGTGTAACAATTAGTAAAGAATACATCAGACTAATGTTGGCGAGTGTTCCCTCATGGATAACTAGCTCGTAATCTGGGTGTTGGTTACTAAGTGTTATTTTGCATGGTCTGGATGGCTGTCAGTGGAAGCCTTGGCGGTTCGCCCATCCAGGGTTATAATAGCTGCTCGGCTGACTCCTATCCAGATACAGTTTTATTTTATTTATCTTAATTTCCAACCCAAATTCCAATCTGCAATAAAACTCTGTTAATGTCTGTCAACATTAGCTGATAAGTACTGCAGAGAGGAAGCATGTAGGTTTTTATCCGAATTCACAGACAGTGAAGGCCCAACTGGCACTGACACTACCTATATAGGACCTAAGCTGTCTAAATTCGCTCCATCCGAGTAATTGGGAGATTGGATAGTAGGTGTTTACAGTCCACCCGATTATTCTGCCATTACTTTGGTCTCCTGACCACTTCATATCTGTGTTTCACCTTCTGTCTAGACCCGCATCTATATTTTGGGTCAATTAATTTTACACTTCC
Source organism: Hygrophila difformis (assembly GCA_030278955.1). Lineage (NCBI taxonomy): Eukaryota > Viridiplantae > Streptophyta > Magnoliopsida > Lamiales > Acanthaceae > Hygrophila > Hygrophila difformis. Next base: position 29,955,369 of record JAOANR010000003.1, on the reverse strand, counting down.
CTATATCCTTATGCATGATAATATTATGTATTATTGTGGTCTGTAACTATTTTGGGATCCTTCCTTTGGACAATAGAAGTCTAGAACTTAAAACAGATATTGCCTGTTAAATTTCCAACAAAAATCTCTTTATAAAATCCGGATCTACATAAGGGATAAATTCTCCAGTTATGATTAATTCATATTCTATCAAGGGTTGATTTTGGGAAATTAGAAGTAGAGTCAGCGATTAGGTCTCATCTAGACTGAAAGGATCTGTATTTTAACTGAGAATCTAGTACCTGTTTAGGGAATGATTTTCAAATCTTTTATTTTCCAAAATTGCTGTTTGTTGGGAATCTAAGATTAAATATTACACCGAGATGGGGTCCACTTGGACTCAAATACAGTATAGTAAATAATTTTAGAGGAACATCATCCAGGCCTTGGTTATTTTCTAAGATAGGGTTGAGTTTTCTCTCAACTGCTATCTTCTTCTGCCAAAGCCTATTTTTGAGTCCTGAGTGAGTGCATCCGGAACAAACTAATTTATTAGTTCGTTTCATTAGTTTGTATCTCATAATCACCCGGATGGAAGTGAACACACAAGTGGTTCACCAAGAGCCGGGATTCTTGATCCATACCCCTTCATCCTGATGGGGAGCTGTCTTTTACTACCAGGGTCAGACCTTCAAAACCTCCGAGTGATAGGTTTAAATGCTTTCTTTAACGCTTTCTTTTACCGCTTTCTTTAACTGCTTTTCTAGAGGTCACTCGGTTGTATTGAGAGTTGCGTAACTGCTACTAGGATTGACAGTTAAGGGATAGTTTAGGGCTTAATTAGAATCTTTGGGTGTGACATGGGAGAATGATAGTAGTACTTGGCATTTCAATAAATGATTTGGCAGGTGTTGCTTGTCCACCACAGATGAAGTAACATACCCAGGCCAGGGCAGTTACAATTCTATGGTATCTTAGAATTTGCGGTCTTAAGAACATGTAAACTCACACTGTAAGTACCTGTCTGTTAAAGGGAAAGCAGTATTGAGAGCATGAGAATTAGCTATCTGATAGAATTATTCCAAGCAAAGATCTGTGTATAAAAATGGAAGTTTAATACTGGCTTATCTAAATCTTGTCCAATTTTTATTCTTTTCTTCCTGTCCCTTCTGTCCACATTGTGATTCAGCTTCATAGCTAGCATAATGTAAATTTTCACTGCTTTCATAGATAGTGTTTATCGCATTTTAGAATAACTTTACCCGCTTTCTAGCACAGATTTATTTGCTTTGTAGAATAGATTTAGACGCTTTTATAGTTTAATTTAAATCCATGTCAGTAGTTGTTAATCACTTTTCAAACCATCTGGAGCAATACGAATGGAAAATCTAGTAAAACGACGTGGGCCCTGCTTCTATCGCACATCCTCCAGTGAACGATCCGGTCTTACTATAAATTACTGCAATTTTTGACACTGTGCGCTTTCGGGCCACAGTTTCTTAACACGAGTAATAAAAACGTGACAACCTATAAATATATCCCTAATCCCAACTCCGCCTTCATAAAATGATTTTCATTAATAAAATCAAGACCGGGGTTATATTATTTCGGAAATACTCGTGTGGGAAATTGTCAAAAGTTTCATGGCGCCGTTGCCGGGGAGGATGCAGCGCCGTTTTATTAGAGAATTATATTCCTCATTGCTCCTAACTAGCTTATACATATAAATATAAATATTCACCTCGAAACCGGTTCTAACCTGGGGAATGTGCAGGTACTGTCATAGCTAGGACCTCTGTTCTATGCAAAAGAGAAAGGAGACTCCAGCCGAGATCCCGTTCAACGCAGAAATCGAGAAAACAGCTCGTCATTTGAGGGCGGAAGCTAGACAAAGAAAGGAACGGGAAAGACAAGCTCTCCTCTCTCCAAGCACAAGCAGTGACATCTCAGACATGGCGGATAACCATGGCAATCCCCCAAACATTCCACTTAACCCACCACTCCAAAATATCCAAGAGGATCCAGAAGACGTTGACGTTGAGAACTTGGAGGATCTCCCACCTCAGGTCATTCAGGGGGGTGAGAATCCCCCAAATCTCGAGCAGCAACCCTTCGAGATGCCTCCACCCAACCCAAACCACCAAAATCACCAAAATAACCCACTTAACCAGAATAACCCTAATAACCAAAATTTTCAGAACCCTCAATTTCCAGACCCCCAGTTTAACCAAAACCAGAATCACCCCAACCCGAACGATTTCAATGATCCCAGAAATTACTATCCGAATCAGAACTTTTACCCACAGCAATACCAAGGAGGGGCAGGGAACAATCAACAAGCAGCCGCAGCTGACTATATGCAACCCATTCTGGAACCATATTTGAACATTCCTGGACAAGCCCCATTCTTGGCCAGGAATTTCGAATTAAAGCCGGCTCTCATCAATCTTGTTCAGAGCAACCAGTTCGCAGGAGCAAATCATGAAGATCCCCACGATCATTTACAGACCTTCCTGGAACTGTGTGATACGATCAAAAACCAGAATGTATCTGCTAACACCATTCGATTGAGGCTGTTTCCTTTCTCTCTGACTAGCGGGGCAAGGACATGGTATAAATCACTGCCCGTGAATCAGAAATCTGCATGGGAGGACGTGATCAGAAACTTCTTGACAAAGTACTTCCCGGAATCCAAGGTGGATGAATGCCGCTCTAAGATTGCGGAATTCAAGATGAAACCAGACGAGTCCCTGTATGATGCAAAGGAACAGTTCTTCAACTTGCTTAGGAAGTGGGAGAAATTAAGAAAGTTCTATAGCGGTTTGACCCCAGCATGGAAGAACATGCTTGATGCTGCCGGCGGTCAACACCTGCTATACATCCCCATGGACCAAGCTTGGGCCAAGATTGAAGCAATGAGTGTAAACAGAACTGTACTTTCTGATGATGTTAATTCCCCTCCCCCTCGTGGTTTATGTGCTGTAGGTACAGTAGGGAAATCTGAACTGGACAAACTGAAAGACCAAGTGGCCGTCTTGGCCTTGAATCAGGAAGCTGGGAGCTCTACACAGGCTCAAAATGCTGAAGCTGTTTGCGGGACGTGCCAAGGCCCGCATCCAACTGAGTCCTGTCAGCAAGTGGCAAATGAAAGTTGTAACTATGCAGGTGGATTCCAAAACCGGCACCCGAACCTCTCATATTCCAACAACAATGCCTTGAATTCCCACCTGTTGACCCAGCCTCAGCAGTTCAACCAATCAAAGCCCCAGCATTTTAACCCAGGCTTTCAGCCTCAGATTCTAGGTAGGCCACCTCAGAACCAAAATTTCCAAAATTTTCAGCAGCCACAGAATCAGTTTGTCCCAAATCAGAATCAGTTTGGTCAAAACCAAGGTCAGAACCAGAATTGGAACCAGAACCAGCAGAAACCCCCTTCCAGATTGGAGACCCTCATGACTGACTTTATCACCAGTCAAAAGGAAATCAATACACAGTTGCAGTCCTCTATCCGGAATGTGGAGACTCAGGTTACACAAATGGCCAAGGAAATGCAGAAAAGAGACCAAGGAACTCTACCCAGCGCTGCTGAGAAAAATCCTCAGTGTAAGGCCATCACACTGAAGTCTGGTAAAGTTCTGGAAGGACCCAAGGGCAAAGAGAAACTGGTACAAGAGAATGAACTGGGAAGTGACATTGAGGAGAATGAAAAGGAAGCCGAAAAAGAAACAGCCAATCTGCAGACTGACATTGCACCTGAAACGGCTGAAACAGATAAGGGTACAGGTGGAGGTACAACTTCCTTCCCTTTACCACAAAAACAAGTAGATAATAACAAGCACATGCCTAGGATTCCTTATCCTGCACGTCTTAAAAATAAGGAACATGATCTTAAATTCAAGAAATTTCTGGAACGATTAAAGTCTGTAGAGATAACCATTCCTCTCACAGAAATGATTTCTGAAATGCCCATCTATGCTAAGTTCTTGAAAGAATTGATTTCAGGAAAAAGGCAGGTCGAGCAGGAGGAGGTGATTATTCTCAACAGCACATGCAGTGCCATAGTTCAGAGGAGATTGCCCGAAAAGAAAGAGGACCCTGGATGTTGCACACTTCCAGTACAATTCGGAAAGGCCAAAGTGAGTATGGGGCTTTGTGATTTAGGATCGAGCATCAATGTGATGCCACTAGCTATGGCAATCCGCCTTAAGCTTGGAGAGATTCAACCAATCAAGATGAGACTGCAGGTCGCAGACAGATCAATCACTCAGCCCGTAGGAATCCTCAAGGATGTTGTGGTTAAAACCGGCCAGGTTCTCTTCCCGGTTGACTTCATTATCCTCGACATTGAAGAAGATTCTGAAATGCCACTTATCCTTGGACGCCCATTCCTGGCCACTGGTGGTGCACTAATTGATGCTAAATCTGGAAAGGTCACATTGAGGGTCGATGGCGAGGAAATCACCTTTGATATGGAGCAGCTGCAGAAGTTTCCAAATGAAGGAGCTTGTTCCATGTTTTCTGTAATAGATAGTGGAGAGGAAATTGATTGTGAGGAGAGAGAGCTTGACTCTGGATTTGATTATGAAATGATGCTGGATGAGATTTCAAAGCAGGTACTGAAGCCTGCTGGCGTGGAGCACAACGGATGCAACGCCGTTCACTTTGCCGATCCCGAAACAGGGGATTTGGAGGAGTTTGACAGCACAGATTTCCATGACGACGCCGACCAAGAGGAGGCGGATCCTGTACTGATGCAGGGTCCGGAAGGTAAAATTGATCTTCTCCCATCTAATTCTCGCAAATTACTCCCTTCCGTTGAATGCCCACCAGAGCTTGAACTTAAAACATTACCCGATCATCTCAAGTACGCGTTTCTCGCAGAACATAAAAAATTACCTGTGATTGTTTCGGCTAAGCTCTCCCAAGAGCAAGAAAATGCTGTGGTGGTCGTTCTTAAAAATTATGTGCGTGCAATCGGTTGGACCATTTCTAATATCAAAGGAATAAGCCCTTCTGTTTGTATGCACAGGATTTTAATGGAGGAGAATTTCAAAGCCTCTCGCCAGCCCCAACGAAGATTGAACCCACCCATGCAAGAAGTGGTAAGAAAGGAAGTGATCAAGCTGTTAGACGCCGGTATTATATACCCGATTTCTGATAGCAAATGGGTCAGTCCTGTGCAGGTTGTTCCTAAGCGGGGTGGGATGTGCATTACACAGAATGAACAAGGGGAGGAAATTGCCACGCGCCCAGTCACCGGATGGAGAGTCTGCATAGACTACCGGAAGTTGAACGAAGCAACTCGCAAGGACCATTTCCCTTTACCTTTTATCGATCAAATGTTGGAACAATTGGCGGGAAGGGCATTTTATTGTTTTTTTAGATGGTTATTCTGGATACAATCAAATAGTGATCGCCAGTGAGGATCACGAAAAAACTACTTTTACTTGCCCTTATGGCACTTTTGCCTATAGGCGCATGCCTTTTGGTCTATGCAATGCACCTGCTACTTTTCAAAGATGCATGATGTCCATATTCTCTGAATTTATCGAAAAATGTATTGAGGTCTTCATGGATGACTTCTCTGTATATGGAGATACGTTTGATGGATGTTTGACTAATCTTGCTAAGATTTTAAAGAGGTGTGAGGACACTAACTTGGTTTTAAACTGGGAAAAGTGCCATTTTATGGTCACTGAGGGCATAGTGTTAGGTCATCGCATTTCTCGTGCAGGCATTGAAGTTGATCCAGCCAAAGTTTCCGCCATTTCCAATCTCCCCCTCCCCAATTCTATCAAATCAGTTAGGAGCTTCTTAGGGCATGCCGGTTTTTACCGACGATTCATTAAGGATTTCTCTAAAATTGCCAAGCCGCTCACTAACCTGCTTTGTAAAGAAAATCCCTTCGTAATAAATGAAGCGTGTGTCCAGGCCTTTGACACGCTCAAGAAGATGTTGTTTTCTACACCGATAGTGCAACCACCCGATTGGTCAATACCTTTCGAGGTAATGTGCGATGCTAGTGGTCTCGCCGTGGGCGCAGTTCTTGGACAACATAAGGATGGGAGACACTGCGTAATTCATTACGCAAGTCATGCCCTGAATGAAGCCCAAATTAACTACACCACAACGGAGAAAGAGATGTATGCTGTAATCTTCGCGTTTGATAAATTCAGACAGTATCTTATAGGTACGAAGACTATAGTATACACCGATCACTCTGCATTGAGGTACTTGTTTAGCAAACAAGATGCAAAACCTCGATTAATCAGGTGGGTACTTCTGTTGCAAGAATTCGACATCATAATAAAAGATAGGCGAGGTCGAGATAATGGTGCTGCTGACCACTTATCTCGATTAGATAATGATAAAAAGGAAAAAGCCGTCAATGAAGAGTTTCCGGACGAACAGTTGTTCGCTTTGCATCTGCATAATCAAGCATGTCCATGGTTTTCCGACATCGCTAACTTCTTGGCATGCGGAATAACCCCACAGTTTTCGAACTATCATCAGAGGAATAAGTTCAAACGAGATGTATTAAGTTACTTCTGGGAAGAACCTTATCTCTTTAAACACTGCGCCGATTCAATAATCAGGCGATGTGTGACCGAGCATGAAGCCTTTCAAATTGTCAGAAAATGCCATGAATCAGAATATGGAGGTCACCATGGTCCCGCTCGAACGGCCCATAAGGTCCTCGAATGTGGATTTTATTGGCTTCACATCTATGAGGATTGCAGGACATTTGTGAAAGGTTGCGACAAGTGCCAAAGATTAGGAAACCTCTCCAAGAGGGATGAGATGCCGCAAAAGGGAATTCTCACACTTGAGATTTTCGATGTATGGGGCATTGACTTCATGGGACCGTTCCCACCATCTGGTGGAAACTACTATATCTTGGTGGCTGTCGATTACGTGTCCAAATGGGTCGAGGCTGTCGCATTACCGACCAATGATGGTAGCCAAGTCATCAAGTTCCTCAAGAACAACATTTTCAGTCGATTTGGCGTACCTAGGGTGGTGATATCTGATGGAGGAACACACTTTATTAATAAAGCTTTTGAAACTTTAATGAATAAAAATGGAATCCTCCATAAGATAGGCACGCCTTATCATCCCCAGACTAGTGGTCAAGTCGAAGTATCCAATCGCGAAATCAAACATATACTCGAAGCCACTGTCGGGATAACCCGTAAGGATTGGGCACGTAAGCTCAACGATGCTCTATGGGCATACCGCACATCATTTAAGACTCCCATTGGGATGTCTCCTTACAGACTTGTCTTCGGAAAAGCCTGTCATTTGCCCGTAGAGTTAGAGCATAAAGCTTACTGGGCCGTTAAAACGCTTAACTTCGATCCGAAAGTTGCTCAAAGCAAACGCAAGTTGGACCTCAATGAAATTGAGGAAATACGAGCGCTAGCTTATGAAAGCTCTCGAATTTATAAGGAGCGGACCCAGAAGTTGCACGATCGCAGGATTCAGCCTAAGCATTTCTATGTTGGTCAAAATGTATTGTTGTTCAATTCTAGGTTGAAGCTGTTCCCTGGAAAGCTTAAATCCAGATGGGAAGGACCACATGAAGTGCTGGAAGTGTTTCAAAATGGAGCCGTCAGGATCCGAACTGACAAGGGCAACATAGTGGTGAATGGACATCGATTGAAGGAGTACCTCAGACAGTTCGATCCGGAGAAAGAAAGCCAAACAGTGGCAAACCCGGCTTACACTCAATAAGAAACAACATTTAAATCATAAAAATTTCACTTCATATGACTTATTTATGTATGTGTTATTTTGTCAAAAGAATGTCCAAAAATCAATTAAACATTTAGAGTACTAAGACTCTAAATGTGAGGATGTTGATATTTGGAGAAAACCTAACCTATTAGGTATCTATCTGACTTGCAAGAAATTCGAACCACCAAAAAGAAGGAACAGAAAATAAAGAAGAAAACCAGGTTCCCGGTTGGGTTAAGTCCATGAATTTAAAAAAATGATTTCGGAAATTAAAGCAATTTAAAATCCGAAATAATTTTTGCAAACAAGTGGAATTAATCCAACCTATTTATGCAAGTTTAATTTAGTTAGCCCGTTTATAACACAAAAATGTTCTGGACTAAAATTTCCCAAGTCCAAAACAAATAAAATCAACTGAGGCCCAATTTCACCTACCCGGGCCCAGTTTGCGTGAATTTTGAAAAATTTCAAAATCCAAAGTACAACTACGACGCTATCCCCACCTACGACGCTATCCTTGGATAGCGCCGTAGTAATAGGATAGCGCCGTAGGGATCTTTCCCATCTTAGTCCATCTACGACGCAGTCCCTTAGTACGACGCTATCCTTGGATAGCGCCGTACTAAAGGCATAGCGCCGTAGCACCCCTTTCCCCTCATTTCCATCTACGACGCTGAACATGGCTACAGCGCTAGTATAGCGCCGTAGGCTAAGTATAGTGCCGTAGAAACCCTTTTTCTCACCTATAATTACCCCCACCAGTCTTCTTCACTCCCATACTGTCGCACTTCCATTTCCAGAAAACCACTCTCAAAATCCTTACGCAGAACGCAGAGTTCTCGTACAACACTCTTCTTCACAAATCCAAGGAGGCACCATGGATAGATTCCATAGAATCCTTCCAAACTTGGGACCTTTGCCCAGACCGAGACCACGAAGGGGAGGGTAAAACCCATATTTTCCCATCCCTGTTCATGGCCTCCATTTGAACCCTTGTTTGTTTTTTTTGAACTTTTTGGTTAAAAATAACACAATGGGGGTTATGTTCACTTTTATTCTTCCATTTTGAGTTATAACTGTTTTCGGTTTTGAATGGTGTTTTTAAACCTCATGGAAACCCTCAAGAACCTGTTGAGAACCTGTTTTGAAACTGTTAAGAGGTCCGAGATTTTTGATGTTTAAAACTAGAAAAGAAGAGTCAATGAGCATTAGGATGTTGTTTCAAGCATCATGGTGTTATTGGCATCTTTGTTCTAGAAAGAAAAATCGAGTTTTTGGTGTGTTTGTTCAAAACCTTGTTTTTGATCTTGTTTTGAACACTTGCAGTGTTGTTTTGAAACATTAAAGGTGGAAGATCCTCTTTGGGGTACCTGCCTTTGCTGTCTCAAAATCTTTTGGAGTAAGTGTCACCTTATTTTTGGAAACATGGTACAAGCACCCAATAGGGACTTGCCACTTTTTCAAAAGAAAGTGATCTTATGAAAAAGACAAAAAGAGTATTAGATTTAATATTTGACTTATGTTCCCAATGGAACTGCAGTGTGAGTAAATAGCAGTATTTTTGTCACCCAACTGCTATTCTCTTCAAAAATCCAAAATGGGACCACTCACATCCCACTTTCATTAAATGAAACAAGTCAACCCTTTAAAAATTAAAAATAGTGTTTGCAAATTCTTGGGGATGTTTCAACTGTCCAATGCAGTCCAAACAAACCGAGAATAGCAAATCCATTACGCCACGCCTCCATTGCACATTCCAAATTCGAGCATTTCATCTCCATGATTCCATCCCATTCCATTTTCAACAAGTGTCTCGGACTTGTTTAATAAAATTGGAAAATCAAACTCTTGGGCCCAATGGCCCATTAAAAATATATAGGGGCCCAATGACCCCTATCATTTCTTAAAATCTATTTTACCTATGCTTTAAATTAAAAATTCAAGTTGGAGATTTAATAACCTCACATCTAGAGCAAAGCTCTAAATGTGAGGATGTTGGTTTCTGAACTTGAATAATTTCTGAAAATTATACAAAAATTGGATTCATCCTTTCTTATCTTTTCAGAGGCAATCTTCCAAATCCAAACCCAGTGCCCGGAGAAACCCAGCTGCTGGACCTTCCACTAGAACTTATAGGAGAAATTCTCTCCCGAATCGGGGAGGATGACATGAAAGAAGTGTTCAGAGCTAGGAGAACTTGCACAAAGCTGAGGGACGCAGGAAACCTCGCCATTGTTTACAGGCGATGCGAGCTGGATGCGGCTAGGGTAAGGCGCTGGCAGGAGGAGATACGATGGCAGAAACAAAGATTTCTGCACACATGCACTGAGGCTGGAAATTTCAATCTCCAAATTGTTCCAGCACTCATGGCATTTGTAGAAGGGGACGAAGAGCAAGCGTGCGAGCTGCTACGGCCAGGCATCGAAGACAATCATAAAGCGTCAATCCTCACCCGCGGACTGATGCTCATGAGCAAGATGGATGAAAGCCAGGTCAATCAGGGGATCGCAATGATCGAGAGGATGGTGACCAACCGACAGGTTTTCACCTACACATCCACCAACACCCTCGCGTGGATGGCAGACAATGATGCCCCCTACTTGTTTGCAGGGCAGCCACCCCGAGTTTTCTGCAGAAGAATGCATGCACCCCTGAGAAACCGCGACTGGTGCCTGCGCTGTGAGCTGGTCCCAGCTACGTCCACTGGCTCCGATACATGTTCTGAGGAGAAGAAGAAGGAAAGACGAATCCTAGTATGCCCTAGTTCCTTTTTATGCCCTAGTATTGGCATTATATAAGGGATTTTTTTTTTTTGCATGCAGGTTTGCACTAACTGCATAGGAATCCCTTAAAATTATTGTACTTTACCGCTTTCCACAAAATTGAACTCATGATTGAGATCTGCAACAATCTTCATTTGCTTCCTTTGAAAAGATGTCTGGCAGTCCGAGATGAATAAGTGACTGTCAGGCCAAAAATATGCTGTTGACACACTCCGTGTGTCAGCAGACACACTCCGTGTGTCAGCAGTGCCTCTTTACTGCTTTAAATTAAATAACCAGCAAAAATATGCATAAACCTGCTTTAAATTCACATGTTGAATTTAGGATTGTGATTAATTTTTCAGACTTTTAAATTGGGATAATATAATTGAGAACATGCATGACATAAATTCCTAAGGTTTTGAGCTATAAAAATTTAATGATGCGATCAGCTTATTGGGTAATAAATCTGCATGTTAGAGATTTCGATTGAATAAAGTGTTAGAATCAAGCTTTGATTAAATTTGAGAATGTTGTATGACATGAATCAACCCAACCTTGTGAGATTTGAGCCATGAGTCACTTTTACTCATTTATTTTCTTCGATGTGTGAATCATTTTGATTAAAGGAAACTAGAACTTGCGATTGGGACCGATTCAAGATCATGCCATATTCCAAAAATCGAGCATATAATCGAGGCACCTAGAAAACCCAAATTTTTGGCCTTCGTTTAAAATCCAAACCCAGAAATATTCTCCCTTTAGGATTAACCAATTTGAGCCTTTAAAGCCTAATTTTTCTTTGAAACCCTCTATATTTTTCCTAGCCTACAAAAAGACCAAAATATTCAAACCCAAGTGTGCAAGAATAAATTTTATCAAGGCATTAAAATTATGATCATCAATTTCGTTAAATCGGTACTCGATAAACCGATTCAAAAAAAAAAAAGTTGAACTCCATTCAACATCAATAAATTGCAAATGACAAGCAAATTAGACTTAGTCTAATGTCATGCAATAGGAAAGAAAAGCAAAAAGAAAGAAATAATGATGATCATAAATTTTTTAACAAATGCCAAGTTACGATAATATTAGTTCTTGTCACTTCCTAGCCCAATAATTCCCTTTCCTACCTAATGTTACAACCGTATGCCCCGTTATAACCCTTGAATAAGACCTCATGATCTTGATTTGAGGAAATGAGCCGGTGGCGAGTTGGTCTGATTGCAAGCTTATGGGATAATTTAATCAAAATTGATTTTGAGCGTTCATTGATTAAACCCCAATTGAGAGTGAGTGAATTTTCCGATTCTCTTATATGTGAGGTTTTGTTTCACGAATTATGTTATGTTCATGTCATCCCTTAATTCTCATTTTTAATCTTTGCATCTTTCAAACATGATATTCATGAAGGGTTGATAATAATGTTTGATTTGTAGGCCCGATGTAGTGAGCAAGTATCATTTCATTAAACACTGCAATCAAGGGAATTTAATACTTGAAGTTTTTGATTGTCTTATCCCAATCCAAAAAGAATGTGATTTATGAAGCCACGAAAATGAATTGAATATGTAGAGTCCGTGTTCTTAGGAACATTGACTCTGACTGCTCGGGGACGATCAGTATTAAATGTGAGGATGTTGATAATGGCCAGAAATGACCATTATTTTCAATCCATTTCCGTGTCTGAAACAGGCATTTGATCGCATTCCGGTCTTATAATAAATAAGAAAGCAGTAGAATTGGACTGATTTATGCATAATTGTAAAAATGTTGAGCTGGTATGAAAAATGCATAAATATGTAATTATGTTACACATTTATGTTAGAAAAATCCAAAAAACATGAGAAAAAGAAAAGGAAACAAAAAGATGGGAAAAGAAATGAAAAACCCACAAAAAGTTGAATTTTCAGGATATTACGACGCTAGACACAACTACGGCGCTAAGCATGGATAGCGCCGTAGCTTGGTCTAGCGCCGTAGGAGGAAGCCAAAGCAGCAGTCTGAAGAGGAGCGGACGGCGCTAAGCATGGATAGCACCGTAACCAAGCATAGCGCCGTAGAAGAAGGATAGCGCCGTAGGCTGTCCATTCAGAAGCAAGAGTGTCTTTGGGATGGAAGACTACGACGCTACACCTATAGCGCCCGTAGCAAGGATAGCGCCGTAAGCCACCTATAGCGTCGTAAGCCTTGCTAGAATTCAAATTTCAAGGCCTGGGGGCCCATGGGCCTAGGGTTTCCCACCTATAAATAGAGGTGTTGACTCCCTGGTCTTGTCACTTCACACATTCTCAAACTTGAAGACAAGAGGCTGTTCTTGAGAGTAGTGTAGGTTAGATTAGTTAGTTTATTTTATGTATTATTTAATTTCTGCACCTAGATTAGTTTAAATAATGCATAGATTAGTGTTATTTTAGAGCTTCCAGTAGGATAGCCACTGTTTTATCTTGTTTTCAGTTTTGCTAAACCTTTATTTAGGTTTGAAATACCCAAATGATGGGTATTATCAAACTATTTTATGAAAAATGGGAAGTTAATCTTTGAAAGTATCCCAAAAACATGAAATGGACACGGGTCCATGGATTTTATGTCTTGTTTTCGGTTTCATGACCATTTGGTCATTCTATTTTACTGTTTATGTGGGGTTTTCTGTTTTCTTTTCATATTTTTGGGATTCATGCATGATTTGTGGTTGAAAACCCTCATTTTAGGTTGTGGTTCCTGAATGTGTGGCATAGCATGTCATTCCTTCACTGTTTTGCATTTCTTGCATTTTTCTTTCATTATCATAGCCTGTTTTTTCATTTTAATGCATTTGTGAACCATGAACTCGAAAATAGGGCTTGCAATCGCAGAGATTGCATTACCCAAACAACAACATGCTTCTAGGCTAGCTACGACGCTAACCGCCCTACGGCGCTATCCTAGGATAGCGTCGTAGGTGAGGTATAGCGCCGTAGTTGCCCAAAACTTAAACAAAATACTGCCCTACGGCACTGAACCAACGGCGCTATCTTCAGATAGCGTCGTAATTTTCGTTTAGCGCCGTAGGTCCCAAAAATTTCTCTATCTCTCAGAACCCACCTACGGCATTATCCTTACGACGCTATCCTAGGATAGCGCCGTCATTTAACGTTTAGCGCCGTAGTATCCTTTCTTTTTCCAAAAACTTCTAATTTCTCAAACCCCTTACGACGCTACACCTACGACGCTATACGAGTATAGCGCCGTAGTAATGTACTGCGCCGTAATTACCCTCTTTAATCCAAAATTTATTCTTTCTCTTGCTCCAACCCATGACGACGCTACCCTCACGACGCTATCCTAGGATAGCGCCGTCACATCTGTCTAGCGTCGTAATCAGCATCTTCATGCAGATTTTCCATTCTCCATGTTCATCACTAATTAATTGAACCCTCTAGTCATTACTGATATGAGTCTAATTAGCAATAATTAAATCATCAATTATTGTGATTGGAGGACCTTTGTTCAATTGCCATTAAAATAATTTTCTATAAACAAAATCATGATGTCTTAAACAGATAATCCGGACTGTAATAAATTATGGTAGGAAGGATTATTTAGGCCATCAATTATGGAGTAATTCTATCACCTTGCACGAGAAACCAATGTCTTTCATGCAAGTTCTTCTCTTTATTTCATTTTATTTTGTCTTTTGCGTGTTGTGTGTAACAATTAGTAAAGAATACATCAGACTAATGTTGGCGGGTGTTCCCTCACGGATAACTAGCTCGTAATCTGGGTGTTGGTTACTAAGTGTTATTTTGCATGGTCTGGATGGCTGTCAGTGGAAGCCTTGGCGGTTCGCCCATCCAGGGTTATAATAGCTGCTCAGCTGACTCCTATCCAGATACAGTTTTATTTTATTTATCTTAATTTCCAACCCAAATTCCAATCTGCAATAAAAATCTGTTAATGTCTGTCAACATTAGCTGATAAGTACTGCAGAGAGGAAGCATGTAGGTTTTTATCCGAATTCACAGACAGTGAAGGCCCAACTGGCACTGACACTACCATTATAGGACCTAAGCTGTCTAAATTCGCTCCATCCGAGTAATTGGGAGATTGGATAGTAGGTGTTTACAGTCCACCTGATTATTCTGCCATTACTTTGGTCTCCTGACCACTTCATATCTGTGTTTCACCTTCTGTCTAGACCCGCATCTATATTTTGGGTCAATTAATTTTACACTTCCCTATATCCTTATGCATGATAATATTATGTATTATTGTGGTCTGTAACTATTTTGGGATCCTTCCCTTGGACAATAGAAGTCTAGAACTTAAAACAGATATTGCCTGTTAAATTTCCAACAAAAATCTCTTTATAAAATCCGGATCTACGTAAGGGATAAATTCTCCAGTTATGATTAATTCATATTCTATCAAGGGTTGATTTTGGGAAATTAGAAGTAGAGTCAGCGATTAGGTCTCATCTAGACTGAAAGGATCTGTATTTTAACTGAGAATCTAGTACCTGTTTAGGGAATGATTTTCAAATCTTTTATTTTCCAAAATTGCTGTTTGTTGGGAATCTAAGATTAAATATTACACCGAGATGGGGTCCACTTGAACTCAAATACAGTATAGTAAATAATTTTAGATGAACATCATCCAGGCCTTGGTTATTTTCTAAGATAGGGTTGAGTTTTCTCTCAACTGCTATCCTCTTCTGCCAAAGCCTATTTTTGAGTCCTGAGTGAGTGCATCCGGAACAAACTAATTTATTAGTTCGTTTCATTAGTTTGTATCTCATAATCACCCGGAAGGAAGTGAACAACAAGTGGTTCACCAAGAGCCGGGAATTCTTGATCCATACCCCTTCATCCTGATGGGGAGCTGTCTTTTACTACCAGGGTCAGACCTTCAAAACCTCCGAGTGATAGGTTTAAATGCTTTCTTTAACGCTTTCTTTTACCGCTTTATTTAACTGCTTTTCTAGAGGTCACTCGGTTGTATTGAGAGTTGCGTAACTGCTACTAGGATTGACAGTTAAGGGATAGTTTAGGGCTTAATTAGAATCTTTGGGTGTGACATGGGGGAATGATAGTAGTACTTGGCATTTCAATAAATGATTTGGCAGGTGTTGCTTGTCCACCACAGATGAAGTAACATACCCAGGCCAGGGTAGTTACAATTCTATGGTATCTTAGAATTTGCGGTCTTAAGAACATGTAAACTCACACTGTAAGTACCTGTCTGTTAAAGGGAAAGCAGTATTGAGAGCATGAGAATTAGCTATCTGATAGAATTACTCCAAGCAAAGATCTGTGTATAAAAATGGAAGTTTAATACTTGCTTATCTAAATCTTGTCCAATTTTTATTCTTTTCTTCCTGTCCCTTCTGTCCACATTGTGATTCAGCTTCATAGCTAGCATAATGTAAATTTTCACTGCTTTCATAGATAGTGTTTATCGCATTTTAGAATAACTTTACCCGCTTTCTAGCACAGATTTATTTGCTTTGTAGAATAGATTTAGACGCTTTTATAGTTTAATTTAAATCCATGTCAGTAGTTGTTAATCACTTTTCAAACCATCTGGAGCAATACGAATGGAAAATCTAGTAAAACGACGTGGGCCCTGCTTCTATCGCACATCCTCCAGTGAATGATCCGGTCTTACTATAAATTACTGCAATTTTTGACACCGTGCGCTTTCGGGCCACAGTTTCTTAACACGAGTAATAAAAACGTGACAACCTATAAATATATCCCTAATCCCAACTCCGCCTTCATAAAATGATTTTCATTAATAAAATCAAGACCGGGGTTATATTATTTCGGAAATACTCGTGTGGGAAATTGTCAAAAGTTTCACCATCTCACTACCGTCAGGACTTATATGATAAACTTGTATTTCTTGTTCAAGGAAACAGGTCGATAGAGGAGTATTATAAGGAAATGGAAACTCTCTTATTAAAAGCCGGAGTAAACGAAGATGAGGGCATCACAAAGTCTAGATTTCTCAAAGGACTCCGAATCGAGATCCGAAAGGAGGCTAAGCTATGTCCATACGACACCTTGTCCGATTTGGTGGAGCTAGCGATGAAGCTTGAAACTGATGATCGACCTCGAGTGCAGAAATACCGACAGGATTCCGGATCCAGTTCGCAGAAACCTTGGGGTCAAAAGACGTTCATTCCAAGGGACGATAAGCCCAAGCCGAAAGGTTTCAAAATGGCCAAAGAATTTAAGACCTACCGTCCGGAAGGTCCAAAACCCGCAGTCATCGAGAGGCCTAAATTTGACAAGGATCGGAAGAAAGAAGTCACGTGCTTCAAATGCGGTCGGAAGGGACATTACTCACCTGAGTGCCCTTTCACCAAAAGAGCTGCACTCATGGAAGACGGATCTTGGAGAATTATAGACTCTGATGATGAACAACCGGAACAGGCTAAGAGAGAAGAAAATGTGGACTCCGATGACAGTGATGAATTCTACGCAGCCGAGGAAACAGTTGAAGAGGATCGCAAATTGACCAATCTGGTGGCCATGCGGACTCTCAGTGCTGAACGAACAGAAGAAAAACCTCATTCTGACGAACAAAGGGAGAATTTATTTTACTGTCATTGTGATTTAAAGGGCAATGTTGCTTCAGTAATTGTGGATAATGGAAGTTGCACTAATGCTGTGAGTGCTTATGTTGTTCGCAGATTAGGTATTCCGACTGAAGAGCATCCGAGTCCCTACCACCTCCATTGGATGAATGACAATAGCGACCTGAAAGTCAACCGACGAGCCAAAATTCCTATCAAGATCGGGTCCTATTCTGAAAATGTCATTTGTGACGTCATTCCCATGACTGCCTGCCACATCTTATTGGGCCGACCGTGGTTATATGATCGTGATGTCAAATACAAGGGTCGTGCCAATTGTTTATCTTTTATTCTTAAACAAAAGAAAATAAATGTCAAGCCACTGTCTGTAAAAATGGTTCGAGCAGATCAAGAAATTCTGCGAGCTAATATGAAGAAGGACGAAGCAGAGCGAAAATCGAAAGATAAAGGCAAAACCCTCTGCATTGAGAGCACGTCAGCCAAGCCTTGTCTGCTGACGACCCGAACCGATTTTGAACAAACAATACGCGCACCGAGTTCAACAGGTTACTGTTTCCTTGCTTTTGCAAAACCTGTTGATGATATTTACAGAACTTGCACTGCTGCACCTAATATTCCTGTTAATTTTTCCTGGATGTTGGATGAAAATTCTGATATCTTCCCGGATGAAGTCCCCGCTGGTCTTCCACCTTTGCGCGGAATCGAGCACCAAATCGATTCGTGCCCGGAGCTTCAATTCCTAATCGGCCAGCATACCGAATGAATCCGGAAGAAACTAAGGAAGTGCAGAGAAAAATTCAAGAGCTGATGGATAAGGGGTGGGTCCGAGAAAGCCTCTCACCGTGTGCTGTGCCAGTTTATTAGTTCCCAAGAAAGACGGGACATGGCGCATGTGTGTAGATTGCCGAGCCGTGAACGCAATTACCATTAAATATCGGCACCCGATTACCCGTCTGGACGACATGCTTGACGAGCTGGGTCATGCCAGCATATTCTCAAAAATAGATCTACGAAGTGGTTATCATTAGATCCGGATGCAACCGGGAGATGAATGGAAAACGGCGTTCAAAACCAAATTCGGATGATATGAATGGCTAGTTATGCCATTTGGACTGACGAACGCGCCTTCAACATTCATGCGGCTTATGAATGAGACCCTTCGCTAATTTATTAATAAATTTGTCGTTGTATATTTTGATGATATTCTAGTGTATAGTTCTAGTGAATCTGATCACCTTTCCCATGTCCGACAGGTACTAAACAGGTTGAGGGAAGTTCAGCTCTATGCCAACAAGGAGAAATGCACTTTTCATGCGACTGAACTCTCGTTCCTTGGCTACATTGTTGGACGTGGTGGTCTTAAGGTCGATGAAGCGAAATAAAGGCGATCTCTGAATGGAAGCCACCCACGAACGTGCATGAAGTTAGGCAATTCTTGGGTCTGTGTGGTTTCTTTAGGAGATTTGTCCCGAATTTTAGCTTGATTGCGGCACCCCTAACTTCATTGCTGAAAAAGGGACTTGTCTTTAGGTGGGGGCCGACTGAGCAAAAGATTTTTGACGAACTGAAGTCCAAACTGACTCATGCGCCGGTTCTAGCCCTACCAGATTTTGACATTCCATTCAAAGTGGAATGCGATGTGACAGTCCCAACGAGCAGGGTGTTAACGCGCAGTTCTGATCACACACACACAATTGCAGAAAAGTAAAGAACAATTGTTTGTTGACCCGGTTCGGACCTCCTGTCCTACATCCGGGGGATTCCAATTCAGGCGAGAATACTTCAACAAAGATCAAGAACAACTACAAGACTCGAACTAGTTTCTATCAACTCGATCTAGAGAATGACAAGACTCCCCCTCAATCTCTAATCTCCCTAATGAGAAACTCTGTGACGATCATGTAGTTCCTGCAACTTGTTGACATCCCTGAACAAGAACCCTATACTAATTCAAGAAGTTTCCTTCCTTGAATTTACAACTCGATCTAAGATATACAAACATGAATTACACAAATTCACTCCAGAACAAAACCCTTGATCATCTAAACATGAAGAACTTGTTTTGACTTCTAGAGTATATCTTCTAATTAAGACTAAAATCTCTCTTGGTAAAGTGTAGAAGATTGAAAGTAAAATGCAAAGACTGACTCAAAGACTTAAATGAATGGACTATTTATAAACTGAAAACTGTCTTGGTCTTTGAGTCCCTGGAGCTGGTGAGGCTTGATCGACAAACACAAAACTGTCCTGTTGTTAGTGTGCTGTATTGACACCAATAAGATCCTGCGTGAAATGTTTAGTGCCCACAATCTCCCCCTCATTTCATGAAGAGGTTGATTCATCACAAATAGGTCTCAAACCAGTATGATGAATAACAATTCAGAATTCCACACTAACAACAAAGATTAGAAGATCAAGTCCACATAAGAGAAACACCAGCTAAATATAACCAATCATATCATATGAATCAGACACAGAAATCCAATAATATCAAACCGCAAAATAGACTAAGTATTAGCAGTCATCAGCAATCAGCAGCAAACAAAAAAAACATCAAAAAACATTCAGCAGTTCAAAACGTATCCAGCAGGTAAGTAAATATCAGTTACAGACCCAAATGAAATCAGTTTAGAATGTACCCCCTTAACATGTTGTTAACATTACCCATTAATCACGGTCAGCGGTCAGCAGAAACAGAAACCCAGAGACCATACTCCCCCTTGATGAATCAGGCCTCCTCATCATCCTCCTCTCCAGTAGGCGGAGGATCAAATGAGCCGGGAAGGAGCTTCAACATGTTGTTGTTCTGCTTCCGGATGCGGAGACCAGCATTGATGACATTTGAAACCTCCTCATTCTGTCGAAGAATGATAGTCTTAAGATGATTAACCAGAGCAGTTCCGGACAGAGCAGGACCAAGGAGGATGTCATTGTGCATATTTCGCAGGTCAGTTGAGGGAGTGTAATGCTTGATTGGAATGCGTTCTTCCTTAGGAACTTTGATCCCATTCTTTTTCAAGAACCGGGTAATCAAAGCAGGATAAGGAAGAAGGTCATTCTTGCCAATGGATCCGCGGGCATAACCTAGCATCTTGGAAAGCACAGAGAGACCAAAGTTTGTCATATTAAGATACTTTTCAATACAAAACATGAGTTTACCCATATGAGAAGACACTTGACTGGCGTTGGTTGTTGGAAGGATGTTGGAACTACACAGACGAAATAGACAGTTGTATTTGAGAGTAAGCTGCTGAACACGAAGCTGTCCCCGACCAAAAGCAACACTTTTGGTGTTTGAAATCTCATAAGCCACTTCGGCATTTGAGTTTGGCATGTAGCTCGTAACATCATCCAGGTTGCTGTTCAGCTGAACCTTTAACAACGCGTTAATAACTTGAGGAAAAATCTCCAGTATCTTGCCTCGTATGTAGATCTTCCCTCCAAACGGGGATTCAGCATCCAAGACATCAGGATGCAGATTTGCGTAGAACTCGCGAACTAAGGCAGGAGAGTAATCCTCGAGTTTCGTGGTCCAGTAAAGAAGCTTCGTGTCTTCCAAAAACTTTGTAAAACCAAGCTCCTTGTAGATAGGATGAGTAAACTGCTCCTCTGGTATGAAATCCCTATTATTGAGCTCCTTGGCAAATTTTTGTGCTTCCTTATCATAGAATCTTAAATTGAGTACGTCACGAACAGTCATGGGGCCAACTTTCTTCGGTCGTTTCTGTGTTGTCTCAACAACAGGCTGCTTATCCTTCCTTTTGCGCGAACGAGTCACAGGGGTACGGGCAACAGGGCGATGTTCAGGTGTGACTTCACGATCAGGTTCATTGTCTATTTGTAGTTCGTCTTCTCCAGTAACATCGTCATCAGGATTAAGCGAATCGAAGAGATTTTCATCATCTCCTTGAGGATACTCCGTCGTGGTTCCATCATCCCAATCAACAGAAAAAGTTTCCTTCTGCGGTGCTGGAAGAGCAGGTGCAGGAGGTGCAGGGAGAGCGCCAGAAGGGGGTAAGGAATCAAGAGGTAAAACGTCATTGACGTTTTCATCAGCAGGTTCATCAGCATTGTTGTTAGCATTTCCAGCAGACGAATCTCCAACTTGAGTTGTTGAAGGAGATTGAACTTGTCCACTTAGCGCTTGAAGAATGGACGAAACTATTTGAACTGGATCAATAGGTATCTCAGGATTTGTTTGAGCAGAAGACTCAATAACAGGATCAGTAGGAGATTTTGGGGAAGAGGAAGACGCCATTTGAAGAAACTGCACTGCTAAGTAAACAAAAACGCAAAGAAGAAGAAGTGCAGAAACCAATTGTGCGATGAAGTATTTAAAGAGGAAACTGAGTAAGAAACGTTTAACCACGATTGATAGAGGTGAAACGGCAGAACAATGATGGCGGTTTCGAGCTACGTGAATTGCAGAGGCGAAGGGACGGTTACAGTCGTCACAGGGATATGATGACACTCTGCAGACATCAAATCTGAGATCTTGCCAAATCAAATTCTTTCTTTTGTCTTTATCCGAATTCCCTCTCTAATATGCTTGGACCTGTAAAAGTGTACAAAGAAAAGCAAAAACGGCCCAAAGCATAAAAATATTTAATTTGTATAGAAACTTAGGCCCAGAATTGTTCTAAGCCTATCATACTTATCTCCCTCCATGGCTTTGGTTAGGATGTCAGCACGTTGCTCTGACGACCCTATATGTTGAATATCACAAATATTATCTTCAACCAAATCTCTAATAAAATGATACCTGATATCAATATGTTTGCTCCTATTGTGAAGAACATGATTCTTATAGATGTTTATAGCACTTGTGTTATCACACAATACTACAAATTTCTCTTGATTTACTCCATAGTCTGCCAAGGTTTGCTTCATCCACATAAGTTGAGAGCAGCAACAAGTAGCAGCTATGTATTCTGCTTCAGCTGTAGATAGAGCAACTATATTCTGTTTCCTTGAGTACCAACTGACCAAATTATCACCAAGGTAGAAACATCCACCTGTTGTTGATCGTCTGTCATCACAACTTCCTGCCCAGTCTGAATCTGTGTATCCTATAAGATCAAGTGATGATCTTTTGGAATACCAAATTCCAAGTCCAATGGTTCCCTTTATGTATCTCATGATCCTCTTAGCTGCCTTGAGGTGTGTCTCTTTAGGTTGAGATTGAAATCTAGCACATACTCCAGTACTATAAGAGATATCTGGTCTGGTTGCTGTTAGGTAGAGAAGACTACCTATCATACTTCTATAGAGCTTTTGATCAACATCACTGCTGGTATCACTTTTAGAAAGTTTCTCATGTAAACCCTGAGGTGTTCTAGCCACTTTGCTGTCTTCTAAGTTGAACTTCTTGAGCATATTAGTTGCATACTTTTCCTGTGACACGAATATCCCATCCTTTCCTTGTTTGATCTGTAGACCAAGAAGATAATGCAATTCTCCAAGCATACTCATCTCAAATTCTGTCTTCATAGCATGTATAAATCCTTTTCTAAGTTCTTCTGAAGTAGAACCAAAAATGATGTCATCAACATACACTTGAACAACTATGATGTGTTTATCTGAATGCTTAATGAAAAGAGTCTTATCTACATTTCCTCTGATATAGCCGTTGTTAACAAGGAATTGTGACAGCCGTTCATACCAGGCTCGAGGTGCTTGTTTAAGACCATATAGAGCACCCTTGACTCTGTAAACATAATCTGGATGTTTATGGTCTTCAAATCCAGCTGGTTGAGCCACATATAATTCCTCCTTTATTTTCCCATTTAGAAAAGCAATCTTGATATCCATTTGATATAACTTGAAATCCAAGTAGCATGCAACAGACAACAAAATTCTTATTGCTTCCATTTTGGCCACTGGTGCATATGTCTCCCCATAGTCCAGACCTTCAATTTGTGTGTAGCCTTGTGCTACTAATCTAGCTTTATTTCTGACTATGTTTCCATGCTCATCTTTCTTATTCCTGAAGATCCATTTGGTACCAATAATGTTGATGTTGTCAGGCGGTGGTACTAACTCCCATACTGAGTTTCTTTCAAATTGAAGTAATTCATCCTGCATGGAAGCAATCCAGTATTCATCTTTGAAAGCCTCTGTAGCATTTTTTGGTTCCACCTTTGATATGAAGCAATTCATACCAGCTAGTTGCTTGGAATCAACTCTCTTGCTTCTGGTCTGCCTTGGTGCATCTACTCCTCCAATAATATCAGTATTAGAATGATGCTTCAAGGTTCTAGGACCTTTCCTTTTATCAACATCAGTAGTATCAGATGGTTGTTGCTCTTCTTCAGTATCAACTAAAGACTCAGATTCTGCACCAGTTTCTACATCAGCATCAATTGATGGTTCTTGTGATTCCTCTGATGGTGGATCAATAATAGGAAAGTAATGTAGACCATCTTCATCTTCAGATAATCCTTTAGATAAAGAATCTTCAAATAAGACATTCACAGATTCTATAACCTTCTTGCTATCAGTCAAGTAAACTCTATAAGCTCTGGAGTTGTTAGCATAACCTAGAAACAACCCTTTTTTTTTCTGATCTAGCATCGAACTTCTTAAGTTGTTCTCGGTCCCTGTAAACATGACAAGGACAACCAAATGTATGAAAATATTTGACATTAGGAAGTTTATCATACCAAATTTGATAAGGGGTGAAGTTTGTCTTTGGCCTCAAAAGAACTCTATTTGCAACATGACAAGCTGTGTTGATTGCCTCTGCCCAAAATGTCTTTGGAAGTGTACTATCATGAAGCATAGACCTTGCCATCTCCTGTAAAGTCCTGTTCTTTCTTTCAACAATACCATTTTGTTGAGGAGTCTTTGGGGCAGAGAATTCTTGAGCAATTCCATGTAGTTTACAGAATTCAGTAAACTGTTGGTTGTCAAACTCTCTTCCATGATCAGTTCTAATCCTCTTGATCTTAGTTTGTCTTTGATTCATGATCTTCAGGCTTATAGACTCAAAATACTCAAAGGCTTCATCTTTAGATCTGAGAAAACAAACAAAAGTAAATCTAGAAAAATCATCAACTATCACAAGTACATACCTCTTGCCATTAAGGCTTTCAACTTCTAATGGACCCATCAAGTCCATATGAATAAGTTCAAGGCAGTGATTTGTGGTAATTTCATCAACTCGTTTGTGTTGAGCCTTAGTTTGTTTTCCTTTGGAACATCCTTCACAGAAAATTTTGGAGTTGTTATGTAGTTTGGGCAACCCTTTGACAGCTCCAGAAATGCTCAATTTGTAGAGAGTTTGATAATTCAAGTGTGCCATTCTCTTATGCCATAGACTTGTAAGATCTTCTTTCAAAATCAAAGCCTTGTCTACTGTTTCCTTTAAGATATAAAAATTGTTAGTAGACCTTTTTCCTGACATAATACACTTATATTCTTTAAACACATAACAAGTATTCATGTCAAATAGCACTAAGGATTTTTCATCACATAATTGACTTATGGAAATCAAGTTGGTAGTCAATCCTTCTACAAAGTAAACTTTAGAAAGATTAGAAAGGACTCTCTTGTCAATTTTACCAAAACCAGTGATCTTGCTTTTAGCACCATCACCATACATCACCTCTCCACAATCTTGCTCTGTAAAGTTTTGAAGAATGTTCTTTGTTCCAGTCATATGCCTAGAGCATCCAGAGTCAAAATACCACAAGGTATTTTTATGATGTGCCTGCAATGATACAACAACAAGACGAAGTGATTGTTGATTAGAATGTTTAGGTATCCAGGCCTTACGAATCTGGATCTTCTTCTGTAGTTCTAATGATGGCCAGACAACAGGTCTTCCATTTATGAGATCTCGAACAATCCTTAGACAAGTGTCTGCTTGATGACCAGGTAGACCACAATAGATAC
This sequence comes from Hygrophila difformis, assembly GCA_030278955.1. Classification (NCBI taxonomy): domain Eukaryota; kingdom Viridiplantae; phylum Streptophyta; class Magnoliopsida; order Lamiales; family Acanthaceae; genus Hygrophila; species Hygrophila difformis. The sequence goes on along the minus strand of JAOANR010000003.1, from coordinate 29,930,415 downwards.
AGTCCCTTGAGTCTTGAGGTGCAATATTGACTTGATTAGGCACATTTTTGTGGGTAGCAACATTGCTTGATTCTTCACCAAGATATCCTCCGCTGACAAAAGTTCTCTTGGTTGATTTGAACTTGTTTGGCTTCCTTTTCTTCTTGTAACTAATACCTGAAAGATCACCAGGTCTTTTACATATAGAAAGAACTGAATCCAATTTATTTTTACCTTTTACAGTTTGAGAGAGTTCATTGCATTTAGCTTGAAGTTGTAGATTTTCTGTGGCCAAGCAGGTCTTTGCATCAGAAAGTTTGGAGCATTCAGTTTGAAGTTCCTCTACTTTGAGCTTAGCTAGTTTCAATTCCTTTAGAATTTTGATCTTTTCAGCAGATAGATTGTCATAGGAAATTCCGAGGTCAGTCAGTTGTGTTAACAGCTTCTTATTCTCACTGAAGGCAGTATCATACTCAAACTTTAATTCTTCATATGCATCAGCTAGCTTAGAGTATATTTCACTGATATTACCTGTATTCATAGAATCATCTTCGTCAGTAGAATAATCTATTGAATTTGTTATACCTGGTTGGGGGATACAATCACGAATAGTCAATGCTACAACATCTTCAGAGTCACACTGTTGTTCCTCCGTTGCTTCAACATCGGATTCACCATCACTGAGTGTAGCTTGATATGCTTTTCCTTCTTTCCTTTTGGCAGTAGGACATTCCTTTTTGAGATTTCCTTTACCTCCACATTCATAGCATATAATGGAAGAGAATTTGTCAAATTTTTCTGGCTCCTTAAGTTTCCTGACATTGTTGCCTTTGCCTTCATTTTTCTTGGATCCTTTAATCTGTTGTTTGTCAGTCGTTGTAACACCATGCGAACTGGATTTCTGAGGCTTGCCTTTCTGTAACTGTCTTGCTCTCTTTTCTTGAAGAAATTTGGCCATCCTTCTAGTGATCAAAGATAATTCCTCATCTAAATCATCATCAGAATCTTCAATCCTCTCAGCCTTTAGAGCAATACTCTTCGACTTTCCTTTGTTTCTTGATTCCAGATGATTCATCTCATAATTTTGTAAGTTTCTAACCAATTCTTCCAAAGTCATGGTGTTGGTCTTTTCACTCTCTTCAAGAACTGAAATCTTCCCAGAGTACTTAGGTGACACAGTGCGTAGCATCTTCCGAACCAGTTTTTGTTCATCAAAATGCATTCCAAGCTCTATGCATTGATTAACCACATTTTGAAATCTTTCAAAATAAGTTGAGATATTTTCATCATCAGTCATCTCCAACCTGTCATACAAAGATTCAACGCGATGTAATCGAGTTAGTTTAACATCAGCAGAACCTTCAAACCTGACTTCAAGAAATCTCCACATATCATGGGCATTTTTGCAATTCTTGATCATCCTATGTTGTGCCTCTTCCATAGCTCCACTGATCGCGTTCATAGCTGCATAATTCCCTTGTTTTGCAGCCCTTTCTGCTGCTGTGTATTCAGCCTTTCTGGCTAATCGGATTATTGGAGCAGCAGGTGGTGTAGCGGTGGTTGTGGTGGCAGTTGTAAAGGTGGTATCCGTTGATGTGGATGTGGTCGTTGTTGCAGTGACAACAGCAGGAGTCTCAGTCCTTATTGGTGGTTCCCATGCTTCTTCGACTGCATCCCAGACATCCTCTCCAAGAGCCCTAAGATAGCACTCCATTCTTGACTTCCAGTAGCTGTAGTTGTTTCCATCGAAGACCGGTGGACGAAGATGCGAAATTTCCCTACTCATGATGAATCTAGAATCTTCAGAAAAGCGTTTGAAGATTGGCTCTGATACCAATTGACAGTCCCAACGAGCAGGGTGTTAACGCGCAGTTCTGATCACACACACACAATTGCAGAAAAGTAAAGAACAATTGTTTGTTGACCCGGTTCGGACCTCCTGTCCTACATCCGGGGGATTCCAATCCAGGCGAGAATACTTCAACAAAGATCAAGAAGAACTACAAGACTCGAACTAGTTTCTATCAACTCGATCTAGAGAATTGACAAGACTCCCCCTCAATCTCTAATCTCCCTAATGAGAAACTCTGTGACGATCATGTAGTTCCTGCAACTTGTTGACATCCCTGAACAAGAACCCTATACTAATTCAAGAAGTTTCCTTCCTTGAATTTACAACTCGATCTAAGATATACAAACATGAATTACACAAATTCACTCCAGAACAAAACCCTTGATCATCTAAACATGAAGAACTTGTTTTGACTTCTAGATTATATCTTCTAATCAAGACTAAAATCTCTCTTGGTAAAGTGTAGAAGATTGAAAGTAAAATGCAAAGACTGACTCAAAGACTTAAATGAATGGACTATTTATAAACTGAAAAACGTCTTGGTCTTTGAGTCCCTGGAGCTGGTGAGGCTTGATCGACAAACACAAAACTGTCCTGTTGTTAGTGTGCTGTATTGACACCAATAAGATCCTGCATGAAATGTTTAGTGCCCACACGATGCATCAGGGACGGGCATGGGTGCAGTTCTATTACAAAATGGGAAGCCGGTGGCATACCACAGTGAAAAGTTCTCCGGTGCACAATTGAACTATTCTACATATGACAAGGAGCTCTACGCTGTGGTCCAAGCTTTAAAGACGTAGCAACACTATCTCCGGGGTCGTGAGTTCATCATCCACACGGACCACGAAACCCTTAAGCATATTCGGAACCAAGGACAACTGGGGAAAAGGCATGCCAGATGGAGCGGATTTATCGAGACTTTCCCTTACGTGCTCAAGTACAAAAAGGGGAAGGAGAACATTGTTGCTGACGCCCTCTCCCGCATAACAGCCTTGGCGGCCATCGCCACAACTCATCTGATTGGCTTCGAGCACCTAAAGGATCAATATGCCACTGATCTCGACTTCAAGGATTTCTGGGCAGAAACCGAAAGGCACGGATTCAAGGAATTTTCAAGACTTGAATCGTTTCTATATTATGAGAACCGACTGTGCATTCCCAAGGGATCGGTTAGGGAACTTCTAATCAAGGAGGTTCACAACGGAGACCTTATGGGACATTTCGGGAGCACTGCCACTTTTTGTATTCTGAGTGAACGTTTTTACTGGCCGGGAATGAGGAAAGAAGTGGATGACTTGATCTCCAAATGCATCATCTGTCTGAAGGCGAAATCCACTTCCAAGCCACATGGGTTATATATGCCTCTACCAATTCCCGAGGGTCCATGGATTGGTCTTTCTATGGACTTCGTGTTGGGGCTACCACGGACTGCACGGAACAAGGATTCGATATTCGTAGTGGTAGACCGATTCAGCAAGATGGCTCATTTCATTCCTTGCACGAAGACCAATGACGCCCACCACCTTGCTAAGTTGTTATTCAAGGAAGTGGTGCGTCTCCAGGGATCCCTAAAACAATTGTGTCGGACCGAGACACGAAATTTGTCAGTTACTTCTGGAAATCTCTATGGCATGAGATTGGTACTAAGCTCCTATTCTCCACAGCTTATCACCCCCAAACAGACGGGAAAACTGAAGCCGTCAACAGAGTCTTGGGTAATTTGCTGCGAATTATAACTACTTCTAGTTATAAGAGCTGTGATGAGTGTCTACCCTATATTGAATTTGCTTACAATAGACACGTCTATAGTGCCACCAACATGTCTCCGTTTGAAATTGTCTATGGTTTCAACCCTCTAACCCTTGTTGATCTACTGCCATTGCCACGCAATGAGCATTTCAATGTTAATGGCAGAGACAGGGCCCGAGCTATCCAACAGCTTCACAAGGATGTTCGAGAGAGCCTCAAGAAGGCTGCTGAAACCTATGCCAAGTATGCAAATCGAGGATGCAAAAAGCTGCTTTTGAAGCCCGGGGATTGGGTTTGGCTCCACATGCGGGAAGGAGAGATTTCCGATGAAGAGACGCGACAAACTTTCCTCACGGGGGGACGGGCCATTCCGAGTTTTGGAAAAGATTAATGACAATGCTTACAGGTTAGAGTTGCTCCCTGAGTATGGAATTAACGCTACCTTTAATGTTGCAGATCTCAACCTCTACGAGGAGGACGGTGAAGAGCTTGATCGGTTGATGGCTCAACCTTCTCAAGGGGGAGGGGATGGCGTGGAAGCAAAATCTGCAACACTAACTATCCCAGCTAGACCATGCTCCCGGAATCGGACCAAAAAGTTCACTGACCGGATTGCAAGCCTTCTCAAGTCTGAGGAATTCCAAGTCGAAATCAACAAAGAAGAAGGCCACAATCCGAAAGCATTGATCATGATCCAGCTCGAAGAAGCCGGAGGGGTTCCAACCATGGAATCCCCAATTTTGAAGCAATAAGCCATCACCGTCGCCGGAGAGTTGCCGGAAGATGACCGGAGAAGTCACCGGAGCATCGGAGCATCGCCGGAAGGTCAAACGGAGCTCGCCGGAAAGTTGGCCGGAAGTTGGTCGTCGCCGGAAGATGACCGGAGAAGCCGCGCGGAGCACCGGAGCATCGCCGGAAAATTGACCGGAAGTTCGCCGGAGATCGGCCGGAACCACCGCCGGTCGCCGGATAAATTTTGGTCAAAGTCGGAAGATGGTTGGATAATATTAGAGATTAATGTAATAGTATAAGACTTCAAATTTTAGAGGAGACCTGTGTCCTTAAGCCCGTGTCTCCAGACCCGTGGCGCTAAACTGCCTAGCGCCATGGCCACGCTTAGCGCCACGGACTCGTGGCACCAGACCCGTGGCGCCAGACTGCCTGGCGCCACGGCCACGCTTGGCGCCACAGCAGTGTGCCTGGCGCCACAGCCTTCAATTTTTCTCCTCTTTTCATTTTTCTTCCTTTGTAAGTGTACGTAGGGGCTTTGGCACTATATATATGCCTCCCCCTTCATTTGTAAGACTCATCTTTTATCTTGAATGAAATCATACTTGATATTTCTCTCAAAAGATCACTTGTGAGTTTACACCCACTCTCACAAACACCTTTGAATGCTTGTTGGGAAACATTCATCAACCTTGGATTGAAGCTCCATAGTTGATTATCAAACCGAGGCTTGAGTGGAAGGATTGGGATGAGGTCAATGTTTTGAACACATTGGTTGCTTCCCCCGACGATTCTTGTTGCGGTTTAGCTTCATTATTCTACATTAATCTTCCATTTTTCTTTGTTAATCCTTTTAGCAAGTTAGTAACCAAGGGATCCATGGCACGTGCCCACCCCTATTGGCACATATATAGGGGACATCGCAAGGGAACTTGAGAAGTGAGTCTCGAGGGGCTGGAATAGAGTTGAGTTTATTCCTATACCAAGAGGGAAATGTAAATGGTGGCGTTTGGTGCACGCGTTTGGTTCGCGGCATGCATCTTTCACTTGGGAATGTGACATTCTCATCGAGGTGGAATGTTATAGATTTTTGGTGGGAATGTGATTCCGACCTGGAGGTATTTTAATTAGATTACCACCTTCGTTTTGCCTACTTTTATACTAATTTGACTTTTTTAACTTCACTTTTTATACTTTTTTTATTTTTAAAATTAAATATTTGTATTCTAAAAAATGATAATATATAAAATTTTGACTTTTAAAAATCAACTGAAAATTTTTAAATTATTTAAACATGTTTCTTAATATATTCTCATATTTTCTTAAAATTATTTATCTTCTATGAACAAAATAAAAATAATAAGTATTTAGAGATATTAAATAATGACTAAGTATCATATAATAAATTATATATAATTTTTTTATATATTTAAAAATATAAAATCGACTGAAATATGTTCTATTGTGTAGCAACATGGCATAATTTATAATATTCATTTAATTGAAATTCAAGGAAATTATAGTAAATTAATTACATCTGGAAATCTGAGATTCCCAATCTAACCAAACGCAATAATCTTAAAACATCAAAAATTAAGATTCCTAGCAATCTCATATTCCCAGTAATCTTACATTTCCAGCAATCACATTCTCACTGGTAATCTAAGATCCCTTCAACCAAACGCACCGTGAATGTAATAGCCATTAGAGTGAGTTGAGTTCATACTAATGCATGATTATTATTATTATTGTGAAATGTAATACAAATTTGGTCTCATAACTTATCTCTAATGTTAATTTCGTCCATATAATTTTTAATTCCATATACTTTTAGTTCACTTGTAAAAAAATTTAAGAGTTTAGATATTATTGTTTGGTGTTTATAATTAACATTTTTTTTGAGAAGTCGAAGCCAGGAAACAACAAGAAGAAAAAAGATAAGGAAGACAAAAACAAAGAACACAAAGAGAACTAATAACGGGGAACCACACGCTAGCATGTGCTTGTAAAAAGGTAATAAAATAAAATTTTAAATGGATTATCATTAATGATTAATGATCTTCGCCAACAATTGTTACCTCGGCACAAAGTTATTAAGATCTCGATCTTGATCTTAAGTTTTAACGATTTTACGATCCCACTTCTTGAAAATGATTAAGATCTTTGTAGGATCTCGATCTTGATCCCGATCTTAATGGTAGAATCTTATGATTCTATACGATACGATCCTACCAAAATTTAAAATATGCTACCAAAATCTAATGTTTTTTATAAAATCGGTATTGAATTTTATTTTCGACTGTTTATAGTGCTTTATTACTTTATTTTACCTAATAATATTCTATGTTATACTTTTATTTGTAAATATATATAAATATTTTTAGCTATTATATTGTTGCAATTTAGTAGGAATAATAATATTCTATGTTATGCTTTTATTTGTAAATATGTATAATTATTTTTATCTATTGTTGCAATTTAATATGATTTTAGTATGTAAATTCGAATCCCAATCTTGCAAAGACAAAAACGATCCATAACCTGTCCTCGCTTAACACTACGAATGGCAATGAGCCGGTTTTGGGGCGGGGAGTAGCATCCCCATCCCCAAAATCGTTAGGATTTTTAATCCCCAAAACCGGCCCAATCCCCGTCGGGGACCTTATCGGGGATCCCCATCGGGGACCATAATTTCCCCGATCCCCATCGGGGACCTTATCGGGGATTCACTTACAACCCAACTTTTAAGTTTTTTTCGATAATCGGAATGGTCGGAGTCATATTATTCGAGACGACTTTCTTTTTTCTGAAAGATAGACAACTTTCAATATAAATAATCTATCAAAACACACATATAGATTATTTAATAATAAACCATAATTAAAATTAGAAGTTCATAATAGTTTCCAATATATAATTAACACACCAACTAATGGGCTTTAATCAAATACTCCTATAATATAAAAAATATTAATTATAATATATAAAAATATAAAAAATAATATAAAAACATATCGGGGATGGGCCGGGGCGGGGACTACTTCCCCATCCCCATCCCCATCCCCATCCCCGATAAAATCCCCAAAAAAATCCCCAATCCCCGGCCCATCCCCGATAGTAGTCCCCCAAAACTGAACCGAAAATTCGGTTTTCGGTTTTCACCATTGGGTATGGGCTTTTTTGCCATCCCTACTTAACACGGGTGGAATTTTCACTGGGCTTTTTCTCTCTTGGGCTTATTTTATTTTGGGCCTGCTTTTTTATTTTTGGGTGTTAAGTGTTGCTAGTATTAATAGTGAACATCATTGATGCTTCAAACTTTTACTATTTCTTCAATAATGTTGTAATTAGATAAACTCAAAAATTACATAGACAGGATTGTCATTGGGGATAAGTTACGGATGCAAGTGAAGTGAGTATTACCTTTCGCACTGATCATCATCAGTGACTAAAGAATTGAATGAGTCGTCGTCGTTAATATACTTACATGACCGCTTGAATAACAATTATTCACACATGACCACTTGAATAATTCACAAATATATAAACAAAATTGATTATTAGAATTACGGGAGTAAATATGTACTATTTATCCATGGTATATATATTTTGCTATATTTATTACTGGCATGGAGTAGTATTGCACATTAATGTAGAAAAAAGGGAAAACGAGAAAAACACAAAGTATTTTATTTCAAAGCATAAAAAAAGGGTATTAAAGAAAAGAGAAATGGAAAAATAATAGCACGTGCAATTTGATGCTTATTTAATTGTGCTGAAGATGAAATCCAATTTGGACGAGTATTTATTTTCTCTTTTTATTATTATTAGTATTAGTATTTTTTACCCTAATAATAGCACTACTAGTATTAAGTAGGAGTATTTATCTATTCCCAAATCCCAAACAGCAACCAAATCCTTCACTTCTCCCTTTCTCTCATTCTCTCCTCTCATTCTCTCTTGTGTTTGTGTGCCGTGTCTTGTCGCTTCTCTCGCTGCATATCATGCACGCGCTTCCGAGCTGATCTATACGACTACGAATTTCAAACCTTATAGTACTGTAGATTGGACAATCGCCACCAACCAGCCGGAGAGAGAGAGAGAGAGAGGATCTGATCGGATCGGAATTCCGAGGTATAAAACCGCTTTCTGAATTTGCTGCACATCTCTGCATCGGTTCTTGTTGGTTTTATTTTTTCTGCTTTTTTGTCCCTTCTCCTTTTTTCTGCTTTCAATGCGCTCTCTGTACTGTTGCTGTATGTTTAATTTGCATTTCCATCTCTTGTGTTGTATGCGACGTCCGCACATTTGGATTTTTGTTGAATTTTTTTTGGCTGTTTTGTGATTCGCTTCTGCAACCTGCAATCTGCTGCATTCATTCTGGAACGCGACTTTGATTTTTCTGCTTTGCATTAATTGGGAAAGAAAAGGAGCTTTGTATTGTGCTTGCCAAAAATTTCGGCTGCGAGGCTCGTTTCCCGCTGCCATGTTTAAAGCAGATGTCGGGAAAATTTTCCTTTATTGATGCTTCAATTCTGAGGCAAATACTTCCATCGACTTTCGTCAAACTCGCACTCTACTTTGCTCTATATATGTTACTTTTGTGTTTTTTCGCAGTTTAATCCCCTAATAAACCCTAGTTCCTATTCAAATTTCTGCGCATTTTGACTTTCTTTCTTTTGAATTCTGGGTTTGCGAGTGAAATCGAAGCTGTCAACTCATATCGCCACTTTTTCTTCTTGTTCTTCCATGTCATATCATCAGATTACATAGGCAAGGATTAATCGACGACGTTAGTGAAAAAGGCGTAAAGCTGAGATGATTTTTCGTCGGATCCGTGCAGTTTTTTTTTCTTTCGCTCTTTAATTTGTGGCGGTGATTTGCTACCTACTTCCAGCTGTTCTTAGGTTCTACTACCTACAGGCCCCTTCCCTTAATTTCTTCAATCTCAATCTGTTTTTCAAATCTTTTGTGGCGCCGGTCAATTCAAGATGAATCGTGAATCGTCATCATTGCTGAGGCTGCGGCGGCGAATCTTCCCGGCAGTGTTTGCGGCGGCCGTGTTCTTGTTGGTAATCAATGGAATTTATAGAGGTGAGTACGTCTTCCTCTTCCATATTCATTCAGTAACATAGATAATGTATTCATTATATAAATGATTAACTATATTTTTTATTTTTTGTTTGAATGCTACATACTCCATTATTGAAGATTACTCAATTTTACTGTGACATTTTAACACAATCTTGATTCTCAGAACATGGTTCGCTGGAGTTTACATCCCAGAAAAAATCTATCCGCCTCCACCATAGAAAGCTGCTTAATCAAGGTAATTATTACTTAATTACTGCATTGCTCCATCTTTTGGCTAAGAGTTAAAAAAACCCATTTAATTAATAATGAATTTTTTGATTTTATACACTGATGCACATATATAGGAAACTAGAAACAATGTAGGAGAGTAGACCCTAAAAGGGAAGGGCTGCATCTGACCCAATGTGTACCCTTTGGATATTTCACAAATACACACACCTAACAATAAATTAATAATAGTGATATGATAACACATACCAGTACAGTATACCACAATACCACACTGAAACATGCTTTGTCTTATGTGCATTCATACATTTATTTACATACATACATACATAGGGAGGCTGCAGCATATTCTGCCCCCATGTTTTTGCTCTTTAGCATGTTTACACACACACAGACACAGTCAGTCCTTACTGTGCACTGCGCCACTCACTGCACACCACTGCTGCACCCTCCCTCCAAAAACCACCACCACTGCCCTTCCCCACCTCTCTCTACCTCTCAGTTGTCGTGTACGATTGTGCCCCCATTTAGGTGGCGCCAATTTCAGCTTTTTTTCTACGTGTCGTTTATCCCAATATGAACCACCCCCCTCTCCCCCCAGGCAAAACTCCCTTTCCTTTTTAACCTATTGCCCTACTCTACAAGTATAAAGCTCTTACACACATCCACTACATAAGTATTTTACAGCTAATTATACATGCTAAGAAAAGAAACCCACTTTTCCCATTCTTTTCTTTCCGGGGTTTTAATTAGTTGAAGTTTGGAGTAATCTGATAGTACCCCATCACCTACATGATATAGTATAATTGTATTGCAATAATGCATTCTTAATTGTCTAATGTACAAGGTGGGTATGGGGTAATAAGAGTCATTGTCCATTACTTGACTTTGCACACGTGTGTGCCCACCTTAACTCGTTTTCATAATGAGTGTAGCCACGTTCTTGGCCCTACTGTCCCAGAAGAATGAAATAACTCCATTTTCCATTCTTGGGACATCACTCATTTATAATGTTCACACCCTAAAGAATGAAAAAAAACAACAATAAAATTGTTAGAAAACGACATGTATGATATGATCAAAACGATCCAACATTTATTTGAACAGTGACCACATGAATTGGAATTGCTCTAACGTTTCCATTTTTGTCGAATATTTTCAACATCAGCAGCAGCTCCTACTGTTCCTGAACCCGTCCCAGTTGTGGAGCCCAACAGGATATGGACTGATAAATGCTCCAAATCCGACGTGGTCATAAGCCAGGGCGCCACGGAGCCCTTGCCAAGCGGAATCCCGACCTACACGGTGGAGATCATGAACATCTGCCCCTCCGGCTGCAACATCGCCGCCGTCCACGTCAGCTGTGGCTGGTTCAGCTCCGCCCGCCTCGTCAACCCGCGCGTCTTCAAGCGCCTGCGCTTCGACGATTGCCTCGTTAACGACGGTAAACCTCTCGTTAACGGACGCACCCTGTCCTTTCAGTATGCCAACACCTTTCCGTTTCACCTCTCCGTCACCTCCGTTAATTGCTGACTTAGCTTGCCCATTTTCTGGAATTTTTGGGTACATATAAAATTATATTATATGTGAACACAAAATCGTACTGTTTTTTGTGTGCTGGGAAATTAATTGTAAATGGGATTAGAAAATTTTTGGGGCTTAATTGGGAAATTATGAGGCGACAGAATTAACCAGTAGCAGGAAAAAAAAGATGTTATAGAGGGTGGTTAATTAGGTTTAGGGTTTTTTAACTTCCGTGATCAATTTGGTGTGCATATGATCTGATCCGTAACCCAAAATATATAGTTTATAAAATTACAAAATTTTTGAAATAATGTTCTCCCTTTTAATTATTGTACTTATATTATTGCACATTTGGTTGTTGAAATTTATTCCACTGATTTGCAAGTATACATAATTAAATTGAGGATATAGGATTGTGGGTTGGGTAACCTAAATGCAAGTAGGGGAAACTAAATAAATTACAGCTAACAATTAAATATATATAGTTCAATTATATGCAGGAGTATTAAACATCTTGGCTGGAAATTTACCAAATTCACAGCTGGTTACTTGGTTCTCTAATTCTCTTTTGCATAATAATATAGTATGTAGTTTTAAATAGGTTTTATTACTACATTTATAAATAAAATTAAAAGCTAAAATAAATAAAGGGCTACCATGAATTACTAATTAGAATCCATCTATACTAGTGAGAAAGTAAAAGAAATAAATTAAAGAAAGAAAGATGCTTGCTTCACAAAACCAAATAATGGTGTAATTAATGAAGTACACTATATTATATAGTTCAAAATATAGAATACACATAAGGGCATAATCACGAGGATGAAATATTTCTACTTGATTTCCACTGGTATTTCAATTTGGGCTGGGGTCATGGGCCCTGCGCTCCCAGCTGGACTCGCTAATGTGCTGGCTGGACTCGGGGGACGGGGACTTAATTTCAGCAAATCTATAAACCGTACACTGGAGTCGAAGTCCGCGACCGAGACAGGGAGCATATGAGAGCTCCTCTGCGGCATTGCGGACTGTTTGGTTATTTCAGTATCGGTGGCTGCAATTTTGGAATCCTTGTATATAGCATAGAGTGTCATTTGCATTAATCCAAACGCGAACCCTAGGATGTTTGGTAACTGCATCCCCAAATAAGACAATGTCAAAAAGTGACTAGCAAAAAAACGAGGTTAAAAATAAATAAATAAATATATACTATGTGTGTGTAATATTTTATTTTATTTTATTTATATAAGAGCAATCAATTCAATACTCACAGCAATGTTGTAATCTTTGCGTAGCAAGCCATAGAGGAACCAAACGACGGCGCTTAATGTGAGGAAAAATGAGAGATGAAATGGCATGTAGTCCACACTCTTGGTACGCACCACTCGTCTCTAGTAAAAACAATCATCAATACATGAGTTTTTGCCTGGATCACTAACTAATAGGAGTACTAATTATATGTATGTGTATCAAAGAATGTTTATTACTACTAGCTACTTCATAGAGGATTAGGCACCGTACGTACGTGTAATAAATAAATGATGTGAAAAGTACTCACGATGATAGCCAAAGGTGCGATGAATACACACAAGGAGAACACGAGGCAAATCCATCCAACTGTGGCCACCCGAGCTTCCCCCTTTTGTAGATAATAAGTTAACAATATTATGAGGCCCATCCCTATCACATCTAACACAACAAGCATCACCGTGTACACCTGATATCAAAAATAATTACTATAATTATAAGCGTAAAACAACACGCGAAAAAATTAAAATAAAAAATGATACGCATTAAATATTTCAACAATAAATGTTATTAATTTAATTATTTGAAGCATTTTTCACGCTAAAGGAAAACGAAAAAAAAAAAAGAAATTAAGAAATAAAGATCACCACATTAACGATCGCGTGTCATGATGCCTGCAACATCCGCGAAGCATATTAAATCATTAAGCACCTATAACAATATATTATTGAACCAATCATGGAATGCCAAGTGGATAATTAATGGCGCGCGGCAATCTTTAGAAAGTGGACTAATGAATGAAAAATTGCCATTCCAGTCCTATTGATGTAGATCGAAGATAATATTGTAGAAACCCTTGCAAAAGTACACAAGAGAAACCCAAAGAGAGCTACAAAGTTTCAAGAACAAAGATCTTCAAAGGATAAATTAAATGATCTATAGAAGAACCCAAGAGTCCAAATCTTTGAATTTTCTAAATTAAATCATATTCGTGTATTATGAAATTATAAAGTAAAAATACATTTTGCATCAACCCTTATGTTTCTCTTTCAAATCGAAACATATGTAATGTAAATGCATTTTATGAGTTAGATCGTACCCTGGATTTTTTGGTGGCATAATAGATGAACATAGAAATATACAAGGTTTGCGCCGCGATGCAAACTGAATTAATGGTGATGAGAAGAACAAGGTTCGGCTTGAGAAAAGCATAGTAAACCCATAGCATCGCGCTGAATAAGCTCACGATGTATGGGATGGATTGGAACCCCTCTGTCGACTTTCTCTTGTATATTTCGTAAAATGTTGGCCTGCAATAAAATCACAAGCAATCTTCCAAAAACTAAACCATAAACGCTATAAAAATCTAAGACGCGACATACAGCAATCAAACTTACAATGGCGCTAGAAGAACCAAGAACGAGATGGCATTGCCTGCAAATCATCAGAAGCGCGCATCATTTTAACCATCTTGTTAAACAAAAATATTCGAAATTTCTCACCATAAACACTCGAGTCCTGATTCATCTTTCATTCCGAACAATCGAGAAATTCAAATATTTATAACAAAAATATTTCAAATTGGAAAGGGATATACTATGTAAATATTTGCATACCTAGAATCCCAAAGGCTGCAACCAATAAATTGGTGTTCATAGTTGAATGCCAAACGGGGGACTAGTTCTAATGCAACGTGAGATTTCCTATTTATAATGAGCCAGGGGACACTCCATAAGTGAGGCCACAATAAATGTGCCAAATTGGTTACAAAAGTGTCGTTAACAACTTCACATTTTTTAAAGTCATGCAGATTTCTTGCACGCACCTGTCACGATGATTACATGTTTTTGTAATATTTTTACATTCAATATGATTACATGCTTTTGTAATATTTTTACACTCAATATGAATGAGTTTGATTGTAAGCATAGTTTATTTTACTTATATAGTATTAGCAAATATTTTTTAAGTCTAAAACTATTTTTTTGAAGTAATTTTCAACATTTACAATATTTGTAAGGATTTTTTTTATTAAAATTATATGAATATGAAAAATAAAATAATAAAATATATAATATTTGATTGGTTAGTCTTAAATTAGAAGAACATTTTGAATTTATATTTAGGTAAGTGATCTAACTCTTAGGTTGCTAACCTTCAAAAGATATTTATCAACAAATAATTAATATAAGAACTCCTAAACCAAGTTATTTAATTCCAGAGCATACAGGATTAAAACTTTAAGACTGAGGAATTATTTTCCTTTGTAGTTCTTTTTTTTATTTAAAAAATAATTGGGTATCTATAGGTCACGTTGGACCCAAAACTAATTTTGACGACCTGCATGAGTAATGAATGGTGTCTCTCTCAAAGCATTTTTTACATACATATATAAGGCTTGAACCCGATACTTTGCTTAAGCGACTAGAATCCCAATTTACTCTAGTCAATTGCGCGCTATTGGTCCTTAATATAGAGTTTTAAATGATGCGTGATTTATGATTTATAATAGTGTTTGAAGAATTTCATATTTAATTTAGTAATAATTAAAAAAAAAGTGCAAATTGGCCCGTCTATATTTGTGGAGTAGATCGAAATGGAAATTTTGTGTTGGTTCAAGGTAGGGTTTTTTTTTTTTTTTTGTTGCTTGGTAAACATTGACATTCATTGGTCGGTAAAGCTGTGCAGGAGTCCTAGCCACACAAATTATAAAAAGTGATAAGGGGAGAGATATGGGGAGGGTGAGAATCGAACCCCAACCATAAGGTTGGAAGTCATGAAAATGATCATTGGGCCAAGTCTCCATTTCAACGGTAGAGTAATTATTAAATCATGCTGAACTTATTTATATTGGAGTAAAAAATAAATAGAATTGACCCCATGATGATGATGATGCATGTTGCTGGAAAATATGAGTAATTAATTTTTTTTTTAATGATTGATAGGAAAATAAATTAAAAGTTAATTATAATGACATGGAAATGCTTACGTGTCATCCCAGATAAGTAGGGCGTGTTTGGTGCAATTGGAATGAGAAAATGATGAGTTGTGCAAGTAAGGTATGGTCGGGGTACGCATCATGTGTGATTTTGTTGATGCATCACACCTATTCTCAACTCTGTCTATTTTTATTTGTTGGTATAAAGAACAAATGAGAGGGAAAGTAACAACTTAAACTCTCAACCATATCTTTCGAAGCTTAAAGTTTTATTTCACTCCACCAAATCACAATTTTCATTATTTTTATGATTTAGATTGTATATAAAGATAAATGTTTTTTCCCCTTTAACTCCACACATTAGATATGTGTATAATCTCATTAATCCTAATTGCTTTGGCCTCATTCATGGAAAGAAAAAAATACTAATATCTCTAATTGTGAAAGATTCTTCTTTAAAATTCAATATTTATTAAAAAACAAAATTGTTCTTATATATAAAAATTAAAATAAACTATGTTTATTTTCGACATGAACCCTTTAATGCTAAGAAAATACTTTGCAGTTTATAAGGCCGCCCCTCAATCTAATTGTTGAAATAAATGTGCTCAAACAGCGTTGTTGTATGTATAAGTCTATACTCTTAGTCTTAGGTATATTCGTTGATCGATTACCTAAAGCTTTGGAGTGTGTGTTTATATGAGCCTGCGATATGCTGGTCATGACCTTTGTGATATGATATTGTGGGAAATTGTGTCATCTTGTGCTTAGTCGCCGAAATGTTAAATTTAAGGTTTAGATTTTATTAAATTAAATTAGTGATTAAATTGATGCTTGTATGATTGTATAAAAAGTAATATTTATTTTTAAATATTTTTTAATGAGTGTCAACCATGAATTTTAAAACTCACTTCTTAAAGTGGAATGAGTTGACATGCTCAGTATGTAATACTGATTTTGTTGTTCATATTATTTTTCTACTTCTCCGGATTCATGTGAATATTCCATGCATGTCCATGTGTTTTGGCTTGTGGACTTGTATTTTCTTTTATTTTTTTTTCGCATGCGTGATGATAAATACTCAAACAAACAAAACTAACCCTTTCCGGGATTTATTTATTAAATGAAATTTGGTTTTTAAGAATTAATACAACTTAGCCTTGCATTTTTTCAAGTAAGCTTGAAATTAGTCGCACCTTACTTGGGAAGGTGTGAAGATTTTTCCCGGGCTTTTTTGGGTTTTGAAAACTGGGGTGTTACAATTATGTTCCCACTATTTTCCTCTCCCTCCACTTGTGACGAGATTTTCTTCTCTGCACAACTTCTATCACTTTCATCAGTTTGGATTTCTTCCTCGGCCTCTACTCCTTCACCGCACTCCCTCCGGTCAAATGCATTCGGTACACTGCTTCAGCCCTCACCAAAATTATTGTATCTATATGTATTCTTTTTAGTTGATAGATCTCATTAACAAAAGCCCTACATATTTACGTAAATAAAATTAAATACTTTGAATTCAATAAATACCAACTCTTTAAGGCCAAAATTTTACCACAAAATTTCACCCACCCGCACATTTTGTTTATAATGAAAAAAATATTATTAAAATCATTTTCTAAACCTTTCCAGGTCCTAATGTAGAAAATGAATTAAAATTGTGTTTTTGTTTTATGGGCAATTGGGTCCGTGACCGTAAACCTTTATAAAGCTAGGAAAACTCATGTTACTCTCAATTATGTAAATGATAATAGGTAGTTGACTAATAATTTGTTTAATTGTACCATCAATAAAGTATTCCTGAAAAGTAATTAGCTTTTTTTTTTTTTTTTCGGTGAACATGACGCCAAGCGTCGGCAAAAGAGAACGGCAAAAAAAAAAAAAAAAAAAAAAAAAAAAAAAAAAAAAAAAACAAAAACTACAGAAGGGAGGGTAAGGAGAGAAGCAAGCAAGAACCAAAAAACACAAATTAAAACCGCGGGAACCACACGCCCGCTCTATCCGCCGCTAAGGCCGAAGCAACCCCGTCCGGAGGAACAGCCCAGGACGTAAAGAACTCTTCCATCCTCGCCCCATATTTGGCAAGAATGTCCGCCACCGCATTGCCTTCTCGCAAAATGTGAAACCAACGGATCCCAGGAATCTGTGCACTATACTCCTCAATTTTGAGTGACAAAGGAAGCAACCAGTGCTCATCACTCGTGCCATGCCGGAGGATCCGCAAGGCCTCCATGGAGTCCGAATAACATATGACCTCTTCAAACCCCAAGGATAGGAGACGTTGCAAGCCATTCAGAATGCCATGGAGCTCGGCAACAAGGTTCGATGCTATACCCACAGATCCAGCAAACCCTTCAATCCAACGACCATCTGCATCCCGAATGACTCCACCAAAGCCAGCTGGTCCCGGGTTCCCTAACGAGCTGCCATCCACATGTAATATATAGCAACGAACACCCAAAGGGTTCCACGAGACCCACCTAGGAGAAACCGACCTAGGCAGCTTGCCAAAAACCCTGTTGAAACTCTCGCCAAGCACCCGAGCTCCTTGCACGGCTCTCTCAATATCCACCACCTCACCTTTCATGACCACTGTGTTACGACCTCTCCAAATTTCCCACAGGATCGCCCATTGGAGGCATGACCACCACTGACAAATCTGCTTAAAGCTCCCTGCAATGTCGTCAACATCCTCATGCCACACCGATGAGCCAATAAAGCCCGACCTATTCCACACTGCAACAGCCCAAGCACACTGGAAAAATAAATGATGGAGAGTTTCATTATGAAGACCACAGACTTCACAGATGGGAGACTCAGCAACCCCTCGTCTGGAGCGGATTTCATTTGTTGGGAGGGAATTATTCACGATCAACCATAGGAGGAACCGAACCTTCTCCGGAGCATGGATACGCCATACCCAGGATCGATTCCTGTCCCGCACCATTCCCCTCTGAGTAATCAACCATGTATACCCCGCTTTGACCTTATACCTCCCGTCAACAGCTCCCATCCATTTCACCGAATCAGGAATGGCCTCATGCTGGATGAATGGACCAAAAGCTCTCAATTCTGATATAATCGAATCCGGAAGAGGTGTATTCAACATTTCCCAGTTCCATCGATGATTCTCAAAAACATCTTTCACGCGCAAGTTCGCATCAGACACATGCACGTATGGAATTCGATGCGCAATGGCACCTTCTTTAAGCCATGCCGTGTTCCAAAAATTACAGTCCCCCTTCCCTAGCCGCACACGTAAACCTGATGCAAGAACCCGCCCGACCTTTACCAAGGCGCGGTAGAAGGCCGAGGCAACTGGGCGCTGGGGAATGAGAGGTGTAGGCGTCCCATACTTAGATGAGAAAATTTCCACCCAGGGTTTAGGTGCAGATTCCATAAAGTCGATATAACTCTTCCCTAATAGGGCCACATTCATATCTCTACTCGTCCGAATCCCCAAGCCACCCATGTACTTAGGCAATGCCGCCTTAGACCACCCTACAAGATGAAGACCTCTACCAGCAGTATCCTTCCAAATGAAGGAACGGATTAAAGCATCTATTTTTCCACACAGCTCCGATGGAAGCCAAGCCAGCTGCATCACATAGTTCGGGATGGAGGATAACACACACCGAGCCAATGTCACTCTTCCCGCTTTATTCAATAAGGCACGCTTCCACGTTCCCAGCCGAGCTTGTAAACCCTCATACACAAAATGAAAATGATGGCTACGAGCCGCACCATAAAACATAGGAAAACCAAGATACTTCCCTAGATCACTTGAGAATTCCACATTCAGTATATTGGAAATACTTTGACAGGTACTAGCCGGAACAGAAAATGACGCCAAAGCCTGTGATTTCCGAGGATTAATACGCAGTCCTGAGGTCACAGCAAAATTACTTAAGACGTCGTCCATGCAGTTGGCGCTGTCAAGAGATGCTTCGGAAAATAGGAGAAGGTCGTCCGCGAACATGAGATGAGATATAGGAGGAGATCCACGACTTAAGACAACGGGCCGCCACCTTCCCTCATTCACCTTAGTCAATATGGTTTGAGAAAGCTTCTCCATAATTATAATAAAGAGATATGGCGACAGGGGATCGCCCTGGCGAAGTCCTTTTGCCGGAGTAATGGCCGGTAGCGCCGCCCCATTCCAAAGAATCGAGTACACAGGAGAGCGAACACAAAACATAATCAGTCTGCTCAAGGCCACTGGCACCTCCATTTCATGTAGACAATTCTCCAAGAAATCCCAACAGACGTTGTCATAGGCCTTCTCAAGATCCACTTTTAAAAGAAATTCCTTACGCCGACGATGACGGATATGGAAAGTGTTAACAACCTCTTGCAAGATGACAGCGTTTCCTGTAGTACCTCGTCCCGGAAGAAAGGCCGACTGATAAGGCCCAATGAAATTTTGAAGCACCGGACGAAGTCTATTTACAATGACTTTGGTTATCACCTTGTAGCTCGCATTACATAGGCTTATAGGCCTAAATTGGCGAATCTCTCGCGGAACTTCGACCTTCGGAATGAGACAAATAATTGTCGCCGCAATAGTAGGATCGAACTGTCCCGTTCGCAAGGCATCACGAACAAGTTGGTAGACAGAATCGCCTACTGACCTCCAATAACGTTTATAGAACAAAGGCGGGAAACCGTCGGGGCCAGGAGCGGATAGACCCTTCAATCCATCAATCGATACCTTGACCTCCTCCCTACTCACATCCTTATCCAGCAGTAGTACATCATCCAGCTTAGGCAAGGGGGCCAAAGGCGGATGAGAATTTTGGGATGGTCCAGAATATCCATAAGCTCCTCCAAAATGAGATATAATATGAGACTGTAGGATGGATGAATCTGTGGTCCATTGCCCGCCAACCTCCAGTCCAAGAATACGTCCTCGTTGACGACGTATCATGGTTTGAGAGTGAAAATATCGAGTATTACGGTCACCCAGTTTAATCCACGAATCCCGAGATTTTTGATGCCAAAGCATCTCCTCCTGCGCTAACACCTCATCTAACTCCCGCCGGAGGTTGCACTCGAGGCGGTGCATACACGCCGAATCCCATCGCTTCAACACCCTTCTAACCCCCTCAATCCTCCTTAACAGGTTCTGCTTTCTACGCCGAATATTTCCAAATGTAGTTCTATTGAAGAATTTAGACGACTCTTGTACTTGACGAAGCTTATCCTGGAATGATGGATCACCCAACGTCCAAGCAGAGTCCACCACATACTCATACATTGGATGTGAAGCCCACATGGCTTCCCATCTGAACGGTCTCTCTTTGTGAGCATCGCTTGGCCTGAAACATCGAAGCAAAAGTGCACTGTGGTCCGACGAGCGTCGAGGCAACACCTCAACAAACCCTTCCGAAAAGGCTTGTGACCAACTTGTGTTGGCTGCCGCCCGATCCAGTCTACGGCAAGCAAGGGGGCCGCCAGATGTATTCCGATGCCAAGTGAAGAGCTCCCCAATTGTGTGAATTGTATATAACCCACAGTCATCCAACATCTCACAAAAGGTTTCAGCTTGACGGGGTACAAACTGCATGCCTATGCTTTCCGATGAAGAAATAATAGAGTTCCAGTCGCCGATCGCAATCCATGGCCCGACGATACTCGCCCTCGTCTCACGCATGTTTGCCCAATCCAACTCCCTTTGTGAGGCACAAGGGTTGGCATATATCGCTGTGAAGTGCCATGACGCTGCCCCTCGTTGAACTTTAACGGAAGCCATCCTATTATAGCAAGCAAGGGTCGAGAAGGAAAAGGGAACTCCAATGCGCGATAAAATCCATATTCCCCCAGCTTGACCAACCGAGTCCGCAATAAAAATGACATCATAATTGATCCGATAGAAGAAAACCCTCAATCGTTCAAAGGCTCCCCTCGGTTCCATAAGGATAAAAACCGTGGGTTTGTAATAGTGTAGAAGATCTGCAATGTGGCGTTGAGTATTCTTTTGCATGGCGCCACGAACATTCCATGCGAGAATATTAAAGTCTCGAAACTCAATCATAGGGAACTTTCATTAGAAAGATCCTGCTCCCCAGCCTTTTGCTGTTCGTCATCTCTGTCGTTCCCATCCCAAGCCAAGGCAAGGAATGAGTTGTGTTGCTGTAATATTGGGTTATCTGGAGAAGGACTCGATCGGGATCCCTGGCCAACTTCCATAGTGCGACGCGGTCGCTTGCTCTTAAGAGACCTAGCCGCCTCATGTGTGTCAGCAGACACCTCACCAGCATTACTAATCACCAACTCTTTACCTTTCACCACCAATTCTTTACCCTTCCCTGCCATAGCCTTACCAGAAGTGCTAACATGTCTTCTGTCATTAAAAGGTTGATTATCCAATTTCTGATTCCCCCGCCGGTTCGGCCGAGGAGGCCGAGTGACCATTATCCAGGCTCCATGGGTGGCGACCGTATGGCAGCCCTTTCCCTCAATCTTAGGATCATAATTACGAAGATTTAATTGAGGATTTTCAGGATTTGTTTCCCAAGTTGTTTCCATCGGATCAGGACTTCCCTCATCCTTGTCAGTTGCCAAAGGCAAGTCAATATTCCCAGGATTTTTTCCTCCCTGATTTACTCCAACAGAATCTTGCTCCTTACCCTCAGCCTCATCCGACCTTGGTGGTTTCGGCACCCTCCTCCGGCACCACGTCTGGCACGGCCGCCGCCTGCTCATGATGTGCACAAGTGCCAACTTCGAATCGGAAGAGGCCACATGTTGTACATATTTGGTGTAGCCCTTCATAAGCTACATCTTGCCATTCCGTATTAACCATAACCCGGCCAATAACAGGTTTGTTAAGATCAATTTCGACACATGCACGCGCAAAGCGACCACGCGCTAAATCTTTCGAATTAATGTCCACACGCAAGGGTTTGCCAACCATACTTGCAATGAGCAATAGCATCTCTTCCTCATAGTAGATCGGATCCAACCCTGGGAATCGCACCCAAACCGAAGTTTTAGTAATCTTTCCTGCAGTTGCATGGGTATCCTTGGACCATGGAGCCACGGCCAGATGATAACCAAAAATTGACCAAGGGCCGTCGTATAGAGCATGGCGTCTATCATCCGCCAAATCAAACTTCGCTAGAAAATAACCTTTGTCACTATCCACAATCCTTAGATTGCCCTTCGGCTTCCATAAAGCCACCAGCTTTTGCTGCATGAATGCAAGATTGAATCTTTTTCCGAATACGCGCACCACCAGAGCATCCAAAAAAGGCATACTTAACCGATCAATAGCAGCGCTCTGAATTTGAATACGGGGCAAGAGCGGGTTCCCATCAACCTTATCAAAGGAAACCAGTTCACTTAAGGGTACATTTGCAGCAGCGACAGGAATAAGCGGAGGCGGCCGGGGGATGGTGATATCCCTGAACGTCAGTTTTTTGGGAGGCGGCTCAGGCTCTGGGGGGGCGGGCGGCGACCTATGAGACGGCGAGAGACCATCGCGAGAACATGAAGACGACATAACCCTAATTTAGTTCAACTTCTTTAAGTTTCGGCAATTCATCGAACACCTTGTATGCGCCTCTCTGTGACACTCCGATAGACTTGCAGTATGTTTATGCAGCTGGAAAGAAATACCAGAGGCAAAGAAGTCCCGGTGGTGACTGATTTGTTCGCCAGATTGTTTGTTAAACAAACATGGAAGACACGAATTTTTCCCCAAATAAAAAGCACTGCTGTCTGCTGTCTCTCGGCAAAGAAGAGGTTCCCTGTAGCAGTCAGATATGTGATTTTGTCTTTGAAAAGTAATTAGCTTTAAAAATTGGATTATAAGGTTAACAAAGAAAAAATGGACTGAATTACAAATTTATTATTTACCAGACTAAATTGGTCATTTTCTCAGGGTTTAGTCACCACTATCAAAGGTGAATCGGTCAGTGTATGTTCATCGCTCCCGCAGTTCCTTCACATGGCGAAACCATCTCCGTCGTCCTGCCACCGGCTCCGTATACTATTTCAAAACAACCCGCAGGCGCCCTCCACCACCTCTGCCGGAGGCCTCTTCAGTGCTCTAATCTCTTCCCGAGAAAAGGCAATCAAAACCTTCGTCACCGAATTCAAGCAAAAATCAACATCCAGCGACTTCCGTGCCCTAGAATCAGAATACAAGGCCGCCATCCGCCGCCTCGCTAGAGGCAATCACTTCTCCTACATTCACGAGATTCTCGACCATCAAAAGCAGTACCCAGAAGTCAAAGACGAGAAATTCACTTCGCGGTCCATCCGCCTGTATGGCGCAGCCAAGATGACCGATCATGCAATCAAGCTGTTCGACGAAATGCCCGAGTTGAATTGCCCCCGCACATTGGTGTCCCTGAATGCCCTCTTGGCTGCCTGTTTGCCCTCCGGAAGCTTCCACAAGGCCATCGAGCTTTACAACCAATGGATTGCGAAACTATCGATTAAGCCAGACGTGATTACTTACACTACGGTGATCAAGGCGTACTGCAATGTTGGAATGTTCGATGAGGCAATGTCGATGTTGAAGGAGATGGAGGAACACAATGTGACGCCGAATACGGTTACTTTCGCCACGCTTTTGTCATCATTCTACAGAAAGGATAGATTTTTTGATGCAGAGAAGCTATGGCTAACGATGGAGGAGAAGAAGCTTGTTCCCGATTTTAGGTGTTACTGCACACGATTACGAGCCATGGTGGACACTGATCGATTACAGGAAGTAATGAAAATTTTTGAGGAAATGGAGGAGAAGGGGTTGAAGCCCAACACCTATGTGTACAATTTGGTGATCAGAGGGGTGCTCGAGAAGAAAGGTGATTTGGATGCGGCAAAAAAGTGGTACAGGACAATGATGGATAGGGGATGCACTCCCGATTTTCACACCATTGCAACACTCACTCGTTATGTTATTGATGACGACGTTGATATTGCATTTGAGTTGTGCAGGATGTCAGTTGGACTGAAGAAGAAGCTTGGGATTGGGACAGTGCAGAGAGTGATCAACAATCTGGTTAAGAAGTCGCAAGAAGAGAAAGCAAAACAGTTGGTTGAGTTGTTCGGAACAGCATACAAGCGCCGTAAGCTGTTCTTGAATACAGGACCCAATGCATAATAATTCAGTTTGAGGGGAGACTAATATTAGGATCAAGTGTTTGAAGAATTTCTGCTGGGATTATTGGACTGATGGATGATGAGTTTTATGCATTCGTTCCTTGTTTTGATGTTATATTCAAGAATTCATTTTTAATTTTAGTTATTGAAATCTATTAGTAGAACAATCAATTGGGAATAGGACTTGACCCAGTGGTCTCTCTTTCCTGCCTTCCAACCATAGGTTGGAGATTCGATTCCCACCTGACCCCCTATCTCTTCCCTTTATTCCTCTGTGTAATTTGTGTGGCTTGGGCTCCCACACATCTTTGCCGACACACATAGATGTCTATGTTTACCGAAAAAAAAAACTCGTGGTCTAGCCACTACCCAGTATCCACCTCCATTACATTTCGGTTATGTAATTGCAGTTGAGCTTGAAGGGTGGAATTCTTTTCTATATTGCATTGGTACAGTGCGAGTGTTTTGGCCTTATTCATACGTTATCCAGTAAGTCTCCTTTTCTGTTCTTTTTGGCGAAGCTCCATATCTGTTCTTCATATCAAATACTATTAGATAACAAATACTCCTTCCATTCCTTTTTAGTAGTCTTTTTAGAGATAAAAGAGTGTTCCACAATAGTTTATATTTTTAGGTAGTTATGCTATGTTTTTCTTATATTGTCGTTTACTATACATAAATGTTATTTCTTAACATTTATTACGAAATGGTTTAGTTGAAGGGTAAAAATAAAAATAAATAAATTAACTAATGCAAATCTTAGTTGTTAAAATTGAACTGAAGGAGACAACTAAAAATGAATTGAGGGAGTGTAATAATAGATAACAAATACGGAGTACATATTAGATCATAATTGATCATCTAAATATGTATTAGAAATCAATGCAAAATTCAAAGAAAATTATAAGTGTTATTAAATAGAATATTTTATAAAAAGGGGAAATGGATTTGTTTAGAACTGTATAATAATCTAGATTAGTATTAATAATAATTTTCTTAAAATACTCTAGAACTTTGCCCACCCTATAAATAAAGGGTGAGCCCTTTCATTTGTGTGTTGAGGAGATAAATTGGTGTGTGTTGAATTGAGTATTGATGGTAAGTGTACCATGTTAATGAACCAACTCTCTTAAAAGTTCAAGCTGTTATGGAAGAGAATCTAATTACATATATTAATCCTCAACACACCCCCTCACGCACAAGGTGAACTAACCTTGAGCGTGAACAATCCGGACAAAGCCAGTCAATCCAGACAGAGCTGGCCAAAGCAAATACGAAAGACAAAGCCAATACAAATGGGGGTAGTAGGACTCGAACACGAGATCCTTGGCTCTGATGCCATTAATGAACCAACTCTCTTAAAAGCTCAAGCTGTTAGGGATGAAAATCTAATTACATATATCAATCCTCAACACACCCCCTCACGCACAAGGTGGGCTAACCTTGTGCCTGAACAACCCAGACAAAGCCGGCCAATCCAGAAAGACCTGGCCAAAGCAAATACCAAAGACGAAGCTCACAAATACAAATGGGGGCAGTAGGACTCGAACACGAGACCCTTGGCTCTGATACCATATTAATGAACCAACTCTCCTAAAAGCTCAAGCTGTTAGGGAGGAGAATCCAATTACATATATCAATCCTCAACACACCCCCTCACGCGCAAGGTGGGCTATCCTTGTGCATGAACAATCCGGACAAAGCCGGCCAATCCAGACAGACCTGGGCAAAGCAAATACCAAAGACAAAGCCCACAAATATAAATGGGGGCAGTAGGACTCGAATACGAGACCCTTTGTTCTTTAATAAGTGACAAGATGTGTGAAGTGAGAGAGTTCATAGTGTTAGTTATATGGTCGGCCTTGCCGTGTAACTAATATATGGTCATACCGCGTAATAATATGTGGTTGTCATTACCACCTAAGTATCCTTGTGCACTAAGGACTTGTTAAGTTAAAGGCTAACCAACATAAAAAAGTTGGTGTTGTGTGAGTGAATTATCATAGGTCCTTTATAGGTGGTGTGTTTGTGTCCCGTAGTTCTTCCCAACAAAATGCATATCAAATCACACCAAGGTAGAAATACAGTCAGAGTTTACAAAAACAATGAAGCATCTCAAAAATAGAATATCAACCAATTCAAGGTAAAATATGGTGTCATTGAACAGTCAATGCATATACCAAATCGTAGAACTGAAAAGTCTCCTGAGAGTGACTTCACAAATTCTGCTGAGTCTTGTTGATCAGTTGATGGATCTTGTTGATCAGTCGATGGATCGACTACTGCTTAATGATCTTTAGAGCCACTTGTTTCTCCTTCAGGGGACTAGATTGAAAATGATGTCCAAGGATATTTCTTCTTCATGTTATGGCTTTGTAGAACTCATTTCATCTTTCTCATTTATTTCCATTCCATCTTCTCTAAAAATTTTGAAGACGAAGTATTTATTTTCTTCCTTTGGCACCCTTAGATCGCCTGCTTTAAAGATGCTTACCATGTCGCCAACTTTGAATCTTTGATCTGTTGGACATCTGAAACATAATCGCAAACGAAATGTTCCCATTTACTCTGTAAGCATAATGCACCCCTGAATCCTTCATGGTCGGTGTAGTTACACACGATAGCAATTTGGGGATGGCAACAAATACAAAATGTCACTTCTGAGAGTTGGTTTTTACATTTCTAGGTTGCTATCGTGTAGAGATTATTGACTCGGGTTGTTAACTATTACTTTTTTCAGCGAGACCGAACCCAGAGAAATGGATGGGGGGCCGTTGATGATCAAACGCAGAGATCAGAAACTAACCAAAACCCCAGGTATAAAGTCTTACAAGATGAAAAATTGGTTCATGGTCGTTTAAATTGACACTATCTAATGAATAGTGCCAAACCTATCATACGATTTTAATAAGACCCAATTCGATTATTTTTTTCAAATATATACGTGCAATAATATTGAGTCAAAGTTAAATAATGAACAGTGTAAAAAAATTCAAACATGACAAGATTTGCGGGATGGATGGAGTATATATTATATGGCGGCGGATATATGTACACCCATAAAAAATTAGGGGCACCCAAGACTTGTTATGGACACACAATTGAAATTTCTATGTTATAGGCATAACATTGTTTGAGGGTTTAGGTATGGGCACTCAACATCTTTATCTACTTCTCCATAATCCAAACCCAATACCCTAACTCCATAACCAAAGCTTCCAAGTTTGACTTCTTTCTTAAGTGATAGTTTGTAATATTTTAGACCGGATGTGCATTGTCAGATGGATGAAGATGAACGTCAAGCTATTGTTGGCAAAAATATAAGTTTTTAACGTTTTAATCCCGATCATGGTTGAAATTTTTTGTTTGTTTTGGAAATTCACGACTGCCCATTAACGACCACTCATGGCTATTCCGCATAAGACACGATCGGCCACCTGGCCATTCCACACAAGACCCAATCAGCCATGGCCATTCGGACTACTAAGCGATCGATCCTCCATAGCTGATCAATGTACAAAAAAAAAAAAAGACCAACCACCCATGGGCGGCCGCTCTTCATGTTGGATGGCCATTCCTATTCCATTCACATGCAGAGCAAGAGCTCATCCGGAAAATCTCCACAGCGAGATGGGGAGGCGAGGAGGCACTGAGACGGAGGTGGGGCGGTGCAAGCGAAAGTGGATGTGAATACGGTGGAGGGACAAAGAGTACGGAGACAATAGACGCGGTGGCGGAGCGAATGAGGTGGAGATGGCGGAGGAGGTGAGCAGCAGAGGGCATGACCGGGACGAACAGCTGCGGCGGCAGAAGATGGCACCACTGTGGCGGGAGGCGGCGTTCAGAAATGCAGTTTTTTGATATGTAAATCTCTGGTGTTGGAGAATTTCTCTTTGTTTGGTTTATGTACGTTCAATAGAGATTTCAAATTGGAAAAAGAAATGTTGTACTTGTACGTTGAATTTATTTTTTTAAAGACTTTTACCGGAATGAATATTTTGGTAAGAGGAAAAGCCTATTTTGAAACTGCTGCATAGAAATTAATTAATGAGAAGAGAAGAGAAGATCAAGTGAAGGGATGTTAACAATTCCAAAGCAGGCAGAAGGGTAAAAGTCCGGTATTTTATTACAATGGTATATTGGATAATTTATTTGGATGCCCACAACATTATTATTTTTTCATAGTTTTTAGTTGGATGTCCCAAATATTGGATTTTTGAAGTGAATGCTTGAGTGTATATAACCGCTGCCGTGTGTTATACGTATGCTAACATAGACACTTGAAATTCCTCTTATGCCCTTATCCCTTTTTTTTCAATTTAAAAACAGTCATTTAACTTATTTGTGAAAATGTCATTATCTTTCTTTCTTACTTTCTTTGTTTTATTATTATTGTTTTTTGAGGTAATAAATATAATTGGCCACTAGAAGGATGTTAATTCATTTTATGGCCATGATATATTCAATTATGAATTTTGGCCACCTGAAGGCATTTGGGCCAAATAGTAAGCCAACTCGACCCAAATAAGATTAGAGCGGGCCGTGTGTATCTCACGCAAAATAAAATTGGGACGCGCTTGGTTTAATTCATTTTTTCTTACTTATTTCACATGTTTGGCATCGGGAGTTGCAGAAAGAAGATGAACCAAGCCGCGGGCTGAAGAGTTCGATCGAAGGCGAAAATACCCCAAAAATTGAGAGTCCGTCGTGGCGTGGGTGTGGAACGACGATGGGGCGAATTCCGACGACAACAGCACAGGTGACATGTTTGGGCTTCTAACGCATTACTGTTTTTGTGGAACAAGGGCTAAACTAGCGACTTCCTGGAAGCTCCCCAGCGCCGGCCGGAGGTTCTATGGCTGCGAGAAATGGCGTGTAAGTTATGTGGTAATTGGTAGAGTATTTTAGGAAACCTTAAATGTTTTATGGGTAGTTATAATTTTTGAGGAACAAGCCTATTTTTTTCAGAGATTGAAGACATTGTAGAATTGGATTGGCCGCCTGGTTTGTGCCATATTAATGTTTGGGTGTTTGAATTACAAGTAGTTTGTATTATTGATTGGCAGAAGAACAAATTTTTATGCCTTCTTTTTTGATGATGATAGGAGGGAGGATGCAGATTCTTTCTGTGGGCGGATGTTGAGATGTGTGGGAGAAGTCAGGCTGTGATATCTGGACTGCTCAAGAAATGCGATGCTTATGAGAAAAGAATTGCTACAATGCAACATTGCAATGAGCTTCTTGAAGTTGAAAATGGCATGCTGAAGAAGGAAAACAAAGCACTAGAAAAGTTTCAACAGAGGCTTGAGTTGGACACCATGATGCTGAGGAATGAAGTGTTCATGATGTTTGTAGGAATGAAGTGTATGAGTTTTGGAAAATGAAATGTAATTGAACTGGGTTGATCTTTGAATTCACTGGTTTCATAATGAAAGTTTAGCTGTTTCTATCTATAGAGTATAGTTTAGATGTCC
Source organism: Hygrophila difformis (assembly GCA_030278955.1). Lineage (NCBI taxonomy): Eukaryota > Viridiplantae > Streptophyta > Magnoliopsida > Lamiales > Acanthaceae > Hygrophila > Hygrophila difformis. The sequence continues at coordinate 29,900,489 of JAOANR010000003.1, read as the reverse complement.
ATGAGTTCATTCAGACTATGGATTATACTTAAATCATTTTAACAAATTAATATAGTGAAATGATCAAATGATAGTTCATAAGTACCTTAAAAGTCAAAACAACAACCATCCATTATCCTTACCAATCTCAAATGACATGAACGGCCTCAGCCTGTTCAGTTTGGCATTTCTGCTTCAAGCATATTACATTGATAATAAGATAGCACACAAAAACCAACCTACATTGTTTGAATTCCATCTGCTGGAAGCATAAACTTAACATTTCTGCTGCAACATTGTTTTTAAGACAGCACACAAAAACAAACCAATAATACATCTTTTGCCATTGGGTTCAGATTTAAAGTTTCTGACCATACAAAAACCAACCAGAAAACATAATATTACTGCTCCAACATAGTTCTCAAAACAGGAAAACACATCATTTCTTCTTGCCAACATCCCTCTTCGAGTGCAGGTTGTGTGTTGGAGGCCCTTGTTTCCCGACCCTAAATTGAGGAGATCTCCAGGATCCACCCTTTGAAGCTGCAGGTTTATTGGTCGGCGAGGGTCCTAACCCCATCATTTGCTGATTTATGGATGGACCGTGTACAAGTTTTCGAACAGCCACTATATGGTCCTGAGTAAGAACTGGCTCTTCAATTGGTTCGTCTCCGGGCTCAGTACCAGGAACCAAATTAACAGGTGGCAATAAAGTTGGCTGTGTAAAGTGTAAATAATTAACCAACAACTTATGACATCTACAGACTACAATTAAATAAAATTGGCTGTGTAGGCGGTAAGGAGGATAAAATTAGCTACCTGTGTGAATGAAGCTAGTTGGCCGCATGGTTGCTGTGGCAATGCACCTTTCTGTACTCCACTTCCCGAGCCCTATACAAGGAAACATGTTTTAAAAAATTTCACCTTCTACATTTGATCCAAAGAAATAAAAAGGTATGAAACAATTTCACCTTCTTTAAACCAAGGAGTGTTGTCTAATTACCTGGGCATTTCTCACAGAAATAAATTGTCCAAATGCCATTCTCACAGCCGGCATCTTCTCCTTCCCTTTTCCTTTGGCCTACACTTAAAAAATCAAGGAGTGAGTGTCTAATTTTTCTATCATCATTTGCATTCTCAATTGCACTTGGAAAAATA
>JAOANR010000003.1:29874066-29898852 GCA_030278955.1 Hygrophila difformis | reverse complement strand
TAAAGAGCAAAAACATGGGGGCAGAATATGCTGCAGCCTCCCTATGTATGTATGTATGTAAATAAATGTATGAATGCACATAAGACAAAGCATGTTTCAGTGTGGTATTGTGGTATACTGTACTGGTATGTGTTATCATATCACTATTATTAATTTATTGTTAGGTGTGTGTATTTGTGAAATATCCAAAGGGTACACATTGGGTCAGATGCAGCCCTTCCCTTTTAGGGTCTACTCTCCTACATTGTTTCTTGTTTCCTATATATGTGCATCAGTGTATAAAATCAAAAAATTCATTATTAATTAAATGGGTTTTTTTAACTCTTAGCCAAAAGATGGAGCAATGCAGTAATTAAGTAATAATTACCTTGATTAAGCAGCTTCCTATGGTGGAGGCGGATAGATTTTTTCTGGGATGTAAACTCCAGCGAACCATGTTCTGAGAATCAAGATTGTGTTAAAATGTCACAGTAAAATTGAGTAATCTTCAATAATGGAGTATGTAGCATTCAAACAAAAAATAAAAATATAGTTAATCATTTATATAATGAATACATTATCTATGTTACTGAATGAATATGGAAGAGGAAGACGTACTCACCTCTATAAATTCCATTGATTACCAACAAGAACACGGCCGCCGCAAACACTGCCGGGAAGATTCGCCGCCGCAGCCTCAGCAATGATGACGATTCACGATTCATCTTGAATTGACCGGCGCCACAAAAGATTTGAAAAACAGATTGAGATTGAAGAAATTAAGGGAAGGGGCCTGTAGGTAGTAGAACCTAAGAACAGCTGGAAGTAGGTAGCAAATCACCGCCACAAATTAAAGAGCGAAAGAAAAAAAAACTGCACGGATCCGACGAAAAATCATCTCAGCTTTACGCCTTTTTCACTAACGTCGTCGATTAATCCTTGCCTATGTAATCTGATGATATGACATGGAAGAACAAGAAGAAAAAGTGGCGATATGAGTTGACAGCTTCGATTTCACTCGCAAACCCAGAATTCAAAAGAAAGAAAGTCAAAATGCGCAGAAATTTGAATAGGAACTAGGGTTTATTAGGGGATTAAACTGCGAAAAAACACAAAAGTAACATATATAGAGCAAAGTAGAGTGCGAGTTTGACGAAAGTCGATGGAAGTATTTGCCTCAGAATTGAAGCATCAATAAAGGAAAATTTTCCCGACATCTGCTTTAAACATGGCAGCGGGAAACGAGCCTCGCAGCCGAAATTTTTGGCAAGCACAATACAAAGCTCCTTTTCTTTCCCAATTAATGCAAAGCAGAAAAATCAAAGTCGCGTTCCAGAATGAATGCAGCAGATTGCAGGTTGCAGAAGCGAATCACAAAACAGCCAAAAAAAATTCAACAAAAATCCAAATGTGCGGACGTCGCATACAACACAAGAGATGGAAATGCAAATTAAACATACAGCAACAGTACAGAGAGCGCATTGAAAGCAGAAAAAAGGAGAAGGGACAAAAAAGCAGAAAAAATAAAACCAACAAGAACCGATGCAGAGATGTGCAGCAAATTCAGAAAGCGGTTTTATACCTCGGAATTCCGATCCGATCAGATCCTCTCTCTCTCTCTCTCTCCGGCTGGTTGGTGGCGATTGTCCAATCTACATTACTATTAGGTTTGAAATTCGTAGTCGTATAGATCAGCTCGGAAGCGCGTGCATGATATGCAGCGAGAGAAGCGACAAGACACGGCACACAAACACAAGAGAGAATGAGAGAAGAGAGAATGGGAGAAGAGAAGGATTTGGTTGCTGTTTGGGATTTGGGAATAGATAAATACTCCTACTTAATACTGGTAGTGCTATTATTAGGGTAAAAAATACTAATAATAATAAAAAGAGAAAATAAATACTCGTCCAAATTGGATTTCATCTTCAGCGCAATTAAATAAGCATCAAATTGCACGTGCTATTATTTTTCCATTTCTCTTTTCTTTAATACCCTTTTTTTATGCTTTGAAATAAAATACTTTGTGTTTTTCTCGTTTTCTTTTTTTCTTCTACATTAATGTGCAATACTACTCCATGCTAGTAATAAATATAGCAAAATATATATACCATGGATAAATACATATTTACTCCCGTAATTCTAATAATCAATTTTGTTTATATATTTGTGAATTATTCAAGTGGTCATGTGTGAATAATTGTTATTCAAGCGGTCATGTAAGTATATTAACGACGACGACTCATTCAATTCTTTAGTCACTGATGATGATTAGTGCGAAAGGTAATACTCACTTCACTTGCTTCCGTAACTTATCCCCAATGACAATCCTGTCTATGTAATTTTTGAGTTTATCTAATTACAACATTATTGAAGAAATAGTAAAAGTTTGAAGCATCAATGATGTTCACTATTAATACTAGCAACACTTAACACCCAAAAATAAAAAAGCAGGCCCAAAATAAAATAAGCCCAAGAGAGAACAAGAGAGGACATGTTATCAAGATCGAGATCTTACATGGGAGCGTTTTTGTCTTTGCAAGATTGAGATTCGAATTTACATACTAAAATCATATCAAATTGCAACAATAGATAAAAATAATTATACATATTTACAAATAAAAGCATAACATAGAATATTATTATTCCTACTAAATTGCAACAATATAATAGCTAAAAATATTTATATATATTTACAAATAAAAGTATAACATAGAATATTATTAGGTAAATAAAGTAATAAAGCACTATAAACAGTCGAAAATAAAATTCAATACCGATTTTATGAAAAACATTAGATTTTGGTAGCATATTTTAAATTTTGGTAGGATCGTATCGTATAGAATCATAAGATTCTACCATTAAGATTGGGATCAAGATCGAGATCCCACAAAGATCTTAATCATTTTCAAGAAGTGGAATCGTAAAATCGTTAAAACTTAAGATCAAGATCGAGATCTTAATAACTTTGTGCCGAGGATAACAATTGTTGGCGAAGATCATTAATCATTAATGATAATCCATTTAAAATTTGATTTTATTACCTTTTTACAAGCACATGCTAGCGTGTGGTTCCCCGTTATTAGTTCTCTTTGTGTTCTTTGTTTTTGTCTTCCTTATCTTTTTTTTTCTTGTTGTTTCCTGGCTTCGACTTCTCAAAAAGAAATGTTAATTATAAACACCAAACAATAATATCTAAACTCTTAAATTTTTTTACAAGCGAACTAAAAGTATATGGAATTAAAAAATTATATGGACGAAATTAGCATTAGAGATAAGTTATGAGACCAAATCTGTATTACATTTCACAATAATAATAATCATGCATTAGTATGAACTCAACTCACTCTAATGGCTATTACATTCACGGTGCGTTTGGTTGAAGGGATCTTAGATTACCAGTGAGAATGTGATTGCTGGGAATGTAAGATTACTGGGAATATGAGATTGCTAGAAATCTTAATTTTTCGATGTTTTAAGATTATTGCGTTTGGTTAGATTGGGAATCTCAGATTTCCAGATGTAATTAATTTACTATAATGTCCTTGAATTTCAATTAAATGAATATTATAAATTATGCCATGTTGCTACACAATAGAACATATTTCAGTCGATTTATATTTTTAAATATATAAAAAAAATTATATATAATTTATTATATGATACTTAGTCATTATTTAATATCTCTAAGTACTTATTATTTTAATTTTGTACATAGAAGATAAATAAATTTTAAGAAAACATGAGAATATATTAAGAAACATGTTTAAATAATTTAAATTTTTCAGTTGATTTTTAAAAATCAAAATTTTATATATTATCATTTTTAGAATACAAATATTTAATTTTAAAAAATAAAAAAACTATAAAAAGTGAGGTTAAAAAAGTCAAATTAGTATAAAATACCCTCCAGGTCGGAATCACATTCCCACAAAAAACCTATAACATTCCACCTCGATGGGAATGTCACATTCCCAAGTGAAAGATGCATGCCGCGAACCAAACGCGTGCACCAAATTAAACGCCACCATTTACATTTCCCTGTTGGTGTAGGAATAAACTCAACTCTATTCCAACCCCCTCGAGACTCACTTCTCAAGTTCCCTTGCGATGTCCCCTATATATGTGGCAACATTTTGCTATCAATTCGACATTAGTTTCTGTTAGGTCCGTTTGCGTGGATAACCAATTAAGTAGTCCTGAAAACTAGTTCAAACACCTTTCGTGGACACGTTAAACAGTTTAAGATATTAAGCAGCGGAAAGTAAATAAACTGTAAGAATAAAGAACTCAAGGTTTGTTGACCCAGTTCGGCACAAGCCTACGTCTGGGGGCATACCAATCCAGGAGATTCACTAATTGTTTTGACTTGATCCTCGATCTAAACAATAGTGATTTGTTTCGCCCAACTCCAATCACCAAGCGGACTGAATTGTCAGACCAAGACACTCCCCTTGCCTTGGTGAAGATCTCCCCGACCTTGCTTCAATCCCTTGAAGGCTCCTCCTTCAAGTTGTCCTTGGTCGAAACCTGTTGGCGACTCTCCTTCTTGAATCTTTCAATTAAGCTCTTGAGTTTGACGACTCCTCGAAATCCTTGATTGAATCCGTCGACTTCAATCAAGTTCACAGTAGCACTTTCGACCAATCCACTCGAGGAAGTGTTGATCGAATGTTTTCCTTCAAAATGATGAAATCAATAACTCGGAAGGAATGTGATTCTCTTAGCACAATGCTTTCAGTCGCACAAGGGAGAAGATGTGTAAAGTGAGTCGTTGCCCGTTCATCCCTTGGCCGTCCTATTTGAAGAGAACCACAGAACTAGTTACCATAATTGCACAGATCCTTATAATGGAGTTGCCCAGATTAGGAGATCCTTGTTCCCTTACTTCGTGTGCGAGATCCGGGCAGGAGATCAGCTAGCCGTTGGAGAATCTTAATCAGTGTATTCGCCAGCCCTTCTTCCTTTACATAGTTTGTCTGCTGTTGTCGTAGTTGGTCCAACAAAGTAGTTCAGACATCGGTTGTGAACACATTTGCTCAAAACTGGTTCCCAACAATCTCCCCCTTTCTGGCAGAATATGGGCCAGTATAAGAGTTGATTCAACCGATGTCTAAACAATTGACACAAGAACAAAGATGTAGAAATACTTCCCATTGAGACCCAACCACCAATTACAATGATTCCCAATCACAAGACAAACTATACTAATGCTCCGTACAAGATTGCCTATCAAATATTCTAGGAGCATTCACATCAAAAACAAGCACATGGTAATAATCATAAAATAGAGCATGTAAGATCACAATTTAATTATTACAGGCCATTGTGCAATTGTCCAGCAAAAACAGTTCTAACTAGTTCACGAAAAGAGTTCAAACAAAAAAAATTACCCTTCATCAGCAGAGACTTTCATCCACCAGGCTGCCCCGCGTCGATTGTAGTGCATGCCAGAGGAACCGATCAACGGTTACATCAACTTAACTCCCCTTCTGGCGTACATTTTTCCCAAAAAAGGCATGTCACTCGGATTCATCGGAGGAATCCTCAGCCGAGTCGCTGGACTCCTCCTCTGGATTGGTATCCAAATCATGTTCATCGTCAGACCATACATCAGGAAGCTGTCTGAACAGCTTTTCAGCAGCTTGTACACGACTGTGCACTTGAGCTTCAAGGACTTTGAGGTGGTTGATGTGGTCAGTGAGTTCATCACGGAGCATGGAGAATGCATCTTTTGCAGGGATCTTTCCTCCTGGTCCAGCCAAGTCTGGCTTCTTCTTTGCAAGATTTGAGGAAAGTTTGAAGTCGGCAATGTCCTCTGGACGATCATGCTTGCTTCCAAGAATGTGGAGATGCTTCAGATACTCAGATATGAGGCCAGGGAAGGGAAGAGTGGTGTTGTACGTCCTTTTGATGGTACCCGCGAATGCCAACATTTGTTCGAGCACAAGGGCTCCATAATTGATCTCATACTTCTGGTCTATGGCAAACAATAATTTACACATGCTTTTTGATACAACAGAGTGGTTACCAGTGGGCATGATGTTGTGCGCACATAAATTGTAAAGCAGTGAAAATTTTTGAGTTAGAACACCTGCACTTAACCCCTTTCCTTGAAACCTTTTCACTTCAACTCCAGTGAGTGTTTCAGCAATAGTGTTCATAGGGAACTTGGCACTTCGAGAATAAACAGATTTCAGAGAAGTTCAGGGTACCTGGAGAAATCGGTTTAGTGCTCTGCTTTGAGTTCGAACAGTTGAACATTTGTGTAGCTCAGTTCGAACTAGGGGCTTTTGGAGTTGAGGACTTCAGAGCTCAGGTTTGCATAGAAATGCCTAACTAGCTGTCCCTTATACTGCTTGATCTCCGTTCCCCAGAATAGAAGAGATCTGTCTCCAAGTACTTGTGCCATCCCATTTCCTCGTATCTTGCAGCAGCAAATCTGATCTCGGGGTGCACCTTCATCTTTTCAAGAACAGTTGAGAAGTATTGCTCGGACACTTCATAGTAGAAGGCCGTGGATATGGCGTTTCCAGCATCGATGATCTCAGGTTCATGGTCTTCAGATCAGGATAAGATGATTTTTCTCTTCTTGGATCCAGTGGCCTTGGAAGACCCTTCAGGTTCAGATGGAGTCCGCTTCTTGGGTTCGGACTCCTTGGGTGAACGCCTTTTTGGTGGAATAGGCTCTCGAGTTTCTGTTTGGGTTTCCACTTCTTGCACAGTGACTGGTTCAACATCGACCTCTACTCTTTCTTCAGATTCTTCTTCTTCGGAACCTTCTTCATCGGACTCTTCCTCCTCGCTTTGAGTGTCTTGTGATCCCAAATCTTCGGATTGATTGTCAGTGGGATTCTCCCCCTCAATTGGATCATGGACATCGATTTGAGGGTGTTCAGAGTCTCCTCCGGACTCATTATTCTGGTCGTCCTCAGAGTCAGATGAACTCTCGTCTTCTTCTTCCTCTCCCTGCTCAATCTCAACAGGATCTTAGGCAGGAGCAACTGGTTCAGATTCTTTTCTCAGGACATGTTTCCTTTTCTGACTGGCGGTTCGAGCAATCTCTTCGGTGATTGCGTTGACGGTGATATTCCTTTCATCATCGTTGATGTCACTCATGGATTCATCTTCTGAGCTTTCATCATCAGCCTCTTCCACATAGTCTGAGTCGAGCTCTTCCTCATCAAGGGGTTCTGTGACAGGTTCAGACGCCTTCAGTGAACCAGATTGGGTCACTGTGGTAGTAATCTGCAGGGGTTCTTCAGGAGTTACTTCAATGGTGGTGACTGGTGCAGGGTCTGTCACGACACTTAGTTCTGGCACAGCCTTCTTCGCCTGGAGCTTTCTTTTTGGACCTTTCCGTGGACACCTTTGGTGCAATTTTCGTTGCAAGGTTAGCAGCTTTGGTGGACACTCCTGTCTCAGTTGCATTGTCAGAGCCCATAGTGGGGAGGTCAGCCAAGATTGCCTCAATGGGTTTAAGTGCTTTGGCTAGGTCTGCCTCAACTCGTTCGCTGATTGAGGCGTTCTTCCTTGCAAAAGCCTTCTCTCGGGTCTTTGAAGTCGAAACAGCTTTTCCTTTTGTCTTCTGGGCCTCTGCTTCTTTTTGTTTCAAGGCTTTGGCTCCGGCTACTTCGGCTCGAATGTCGAGCGGATCTTGAATGGCTATGGTGGCTCCCTTATCTCCGGCAGTAGATGGTGAAGAAGAGTGGAATGGAACAGCAGCAAGTGACGGAGTTTCAGAGATTGTTTGCTCCATGATGGCCTTCTGGACTGCTTTGGCACGTCCCTTAGCGCTGGATTCTTCAGGGGAGATCACCTTCTTGCTTCCAGTGGTTGATGTAGGAGTGGGGTCTTGTGATTTGGATCCTTGGCTACCTCGTGTTTTCACCATTGTTGCTGAAAGAAAAAGCTTTTGGCAAGAACAAGTGAAGAGTCACAATTTTTGAATGGAGAATGATATTGGAGGAGAGAGTAAGAGGCTCGATCAAATAGAGAGGAGAGTATGCGGTTATGAGAAACTTCCCTCAATTTGAATTGGAAGGTGAATCACGGTTTCCAAAGGATGTCATGATCAAAATTTTGAATTAAGGAAGTAAATAACCGTTCCCGCCGATTCCTTCTCTGGGCGTGCAATGATGGCATGTCAAATCAAATTCAAAAATAACTCCTACCAATTTGAATATTAACCATGGTTGATTGCAAGAGATTCTTTCCAAACAAGTTAGTATACCACAAAATAAAATAATATATTTAAGGTAATAAAATATATGGCTAATTAAACTATGGAAATTGCACAACTTAAAAAAAACTTATTCCAGTAATTTTGGACTTTTAGGATATCGTGCATAATCCAAGATCTCTCCTTAGTTTCTCGTATCTTCTCGATCTAGTGCCTTAGTAAAAATGTCTGCATGTTGCTCAGTAGTTCCGACATGTTGGACGGACACTATTCCTTCTTCAACAAGATCCCTTATGAAATGGTGTCTAAGGTCAATGTGCTTAGTTCTCCCATGTTGAACTGGATTCTTTGAGATGTTGATCGCACTCATGTTGTCACATAGTATAGTGAGGACTTCTTGATCAATGCCATAGTCTAGCATCATTTGCTTCATCCATAGCAATTGTGCACAACAACTTCCAGCCGCAATGTATTCAGCTTCGGCAGTTGAGAGAGAGATGGAACTTTGTTTCTTGCTATACCAACTAACTAAGTTAGTTCCAATGTAGAAGCATCCTCCGGTTGTGCTTTTTCGATTGTCCGCATCACCTGCCCAATCTGCATCACTATAGCCAAGTAGTGAAAGATTAGATTCTTTAGAATACCATATACCAAGACCACTTGTCCCTGAAACATATTTGATCACTCGTTTGGCAGCTTTTAGGCGTGATTCCTTGGGATCAGCTTGATAACGAGCACACAATCCTACTGCATAGCTTATGTCTGGTCGACTTGCAGCTAGGTATAGCAGGCTTCCAATGATGCTTCGATAGAGTTTTTGGTCCACACTTTGTCCACTGGGGTCTTTGCTCAGTTTGTCATTAGTCCCTATAGGCGTTCGGACGGGTTTGCTGGACTCCATGCCAAACTTCTTAACAATGATTCGGGCATACTTGGTTTGACTTAGAAATATCCCGTCTTTCTTCTGAGCAACCTGCAAGCCAAGGAAATATGTTAGTTCTCCTACCATGCTCATTTCGAACTCCTTACCCATGATTTCGATGAATTGGTCTTTGAGCACATGGTGAGTTGATCCAAAGACAATGTCATCAATGTAGACTTGAGCAATGAGGATTCCTTTGTTTTCTCTTTTGATGAAGAGGGTCTTGTCCAGGCTTCCTCTTTCAAACCCGTGTTCCAGCAGGTACTTGAAGAGCCTTTCGTACCAAGCCCTAGGAGCTTGTTTCAACCCATAGAGTGCCTTGTTGAGCTTGTAGACATGTTAAGGATGATGGGGGTCCTCAAATCCTTTGGGTTGTTCCACATAGACTTCCTCATTGAGCAAGCCATTTAGGAAGGCACTTTTGACATTGGTAGAGCTTGAATCCTAGTGAGCATGCGATGGACAGTAGGAGCCGGACTGCTTCAAGTCTTGCTACAGGAGCAAATGTTTCACTGAAGTCCACTCCTTCGACCTAGGTGTAGCCTTGAGCTACTAATCGTGCCTTGTTCCTTGTAATGTTCCCTTTTTCATCACTTTTGTTTCGGAAGATCCACTTGGTTCCAATTATGTTCTTGTCTTGAGGCCTTTCAACCAGGGTCCAGACTTCATTTCTTTCGAACTGAAGTAGTTCATCCTGCATGGCATTTATCCAGTGTTCATCTTGAAGAGCTTCTTCCACTTTGGAGGGTTCGATCTTTGAAGTATAGCAGTGCAAGCCAGCTAATTCTTTGAAGTCAATCTTTTTCCCCCGAGTCTTCCGCCTTTCATTTACATCACCAATAATGTCTTCAGGGTCATGGTGTTTGTGAATGCGTCCATTTAGATCCTTTTGAGGCTCTGCTTCTCGTGATATGGTGTCCATATTGGGTGTTGGGACTCCCTTGGTGGACAGTTCATCAGACGTGGTTTGAGTAGCACTGTTTTGATCAACATCTTGACAGCCAGGAGTTTCATCTTCGTTAGGTTGGACATCCTCCTTGCTTGGCACATCTTCTATGGCCACGTTTGTGGACTTCAGTACTTTCCTGGTCTTGGGAAGATATACTCTGTATGCACAGCTTGTGGTAGAGTATCCCACAAATATCCCTTCATTGCTTTTTTCTTGAAACTTCCCAACATGTTCCCTGTCATTTAGAACAAAACATTTTCTACCAAAAATATGAAAATATGTAATTGAGGTCTTTTTCCCGTTCCAAATCTCATATGGAGTCATAAGAGAGTTGGGTCTTAAGTAGACTCGGTGTATGGTGTAGCAAGCGGTGTTAATGGCTTCGGCCCAAAGGAATTCAGCCACTTTCTTTGAATTAAGCATCACCCTTGACATTTCTTGTAGGGTTCGATTTCTTCTTTCGACTACTACATTTTGTTGTGGTATTTTTGGTGCCGAGTATTCATGCTTAATTCCATGGATTGTGCAGTATTCCTCAAAGGACTGATTTTCGAACTCACGTCCATGATCACTTCGAATTCGTTTTACCTTAGTGTCCCTTTTGGTCATGAGTCATTTGCACAGCTTCTCGAAAGCTTTGAACGTGTCGCCTTTTTCCCTGAGAAAATCTACCCAATTGTATCTGGAATAATCGTCAATACATACAAAAATATATCTTTTACCTCCCAAACTTTCAACCTCACTTGGACCAATAAGATCCATGTGCAGTAGGTCAAGACACTTGGTCGATCCAGGGTGTTCAGTCAACTTGTGTGAACTCCTATGCTGTTTGTTTTTGGCACATTCGTTGCAAAATTCTGCATTGGAGTTTTTGAATTGAGGAAGACCTTTGACTGCCTCGGTTCTGCTGAGTCTGATAAGATCTTTGAAATTGAGGTGTCCAAGCTTTTCATGCCATTGATGTGGTTTTTACCTGCAGCTCTCATGATGCATTCTTGATCTTGGTTGAGCACTTGACAATCTTTCTTGGTGAACTGCACCACAAGTTCCTCATCACACAACTGGCTGATGCTAATCAAGTTTGCTTGGAGTCCATCAACTAGGAATACTGGAGACAATTCTCTTGAGCCATTGTTCTCAATGGTGCCTTGACCAACTAGGGCACCCTTTTTCCCATCTCCAAATACAACGAATCCTCCATCAATTTCTTTGTAATGTTTGAGCAGGTTTCTTTCACCAGTCATGTGTTTGGAGCACCCACTATCAAAGTACCATGCTTTGTCCGTAGCATTCTTCTTTTGTGAGAGAAAAGCAACATGACATCTGTTCTGAACCTTAGGAACCCATTCGCACTTGATGGAGATCAGCTTCATCTTGATTTTGTCATTTGGCCAGGTGATAGGTCTTCCTGCTTGTAGGTCTCTTACTAAGATTCCACAGTTCTTAGTTTTGTGGCCTTCGAGCTTGCAGTAGTCGCATCTGAGTGGGATTGGAGGAGGTGGCCTTCTTGTCCATTTGTTTCTTCCTTCATGGTGGAAAGGTTTCTTGATAGTTCGGTGTTCACTTAGCATCCCTCCGGACACAAACTTGCTTTTCTTTTCTTCTCTTGAGGTCGAGGCTTGATATCCCAAGCCTTGTTTGTTGCTGCTAGGCCTTCCCATAGCAATTACATCATCTAACTTGGCTTTTCCCTTGTTTAGTGCTGCTAGAGTGCTTTCAGCTTTGGCAAGTTTGTCTTGAACTTCGGTAAGTTCGGTGTGAAGAGCATCTTTCTTTCCAAACATACTATAGTACCATAGTTTATAGTCAACCTTTTCAACCTCCAGATCCTTATTGTCTTTCTGAAGTTCTGCATTTTTCTCACGTAGTTCGTTCACCTGTTCAGACAGTTCTTTGAACATCTTTTCAAGTTCCTGATTTCTGCTTTTAAGACCTTGGAGTTGTTCCCTTAGGCTTCCATTCTCAACATGCAATTCCACTGATTCAGCAATAGAAATTTCCAGTTTCTCGAACGTTTCTTCATAGAGATCGTTAAGTTTGCTGATGCTTTCATCCTATTACCTGACAAAAGAACGAACCATGTTAGAGGAAACCATATTGACTGAGTTAGTATCAATACCTGCATTGTGTTCATCATCACTGTCTGAATCCCATGTCCCGATGAATGCTACTCCATAGTCTGGACCATGTTCATTGGACTCTTTCTCATCTTCAGAGTCACTGAACGTTACTTGGTAAGATTTGCTTGACTCCGTTGGTCGAAGATTGGCACAGTCCTTCTTGATATGGCCTCTTCCCCCACATTCAAAACAGATGATCTCCTTGTCATCCTCAGTCTTAGAAGGTCTGGATCTATTTCTGTCGAATGACTTCAAGCCTTTCTGAGTGGGTTTTGAATTTGATGTCCCGACATCCTTCTTCATAGAGGAGTTAAATCTTGATCTACGGTTCTTGATGATCTGATTAAGTCTTTTGGACAGCATGGCCAATTCTTCTTCGTCACTGTAGTCATCAGGATCTTCCATGGTAGAGTCATCCACATCCTTGGTCACGGATTTGAATGCTACTGGTTTGCTTTTGCCCCTAGGGCAGTGATCCATTTCCCACGATTGTAGGATTCCCATTAGTTCATCGACCTGCAATTTATCAAAGTCTTTGTATAGTTCAAGTGCGGCTACTTTTGCATTGAACCTTTCCGGAAGCGTCCCAATGATTTTTCCTACAATATCCTGCTGAGAATACACTTTGCCAAGCTGAAGATCTTGGTTGGTTAGATCACGTATACGACCAATATATTGGCCGACTGATTCATTATCATCCATAGAAATCTTATGAAATTGAGCATCAAGAGTAATGATCCTGGATTTCTTTACCGGAGCCATACCCTCGTAGGTATTGGCTAAAGTAGTCCAGACTACGTATGCGATCTTGCATCCAGCGATAAGTCTGTATTGATCCTTCGTGAGAGCATTATGGATCGCATTCAGGGCTTTGGAGTTCTTTGAAGCAGCAAGCTTCTCGGCAGCAGTCCATTCACTCCTTGGTTTGATGGTTTTTACACCGTCTTTTTCTTCTACTGGAGGATGGTATTGATTTTCTACTGCATCCCAAGCCCCTTCATCTAGAGCGATAAGGAAGGCCTCCATTTGATCTTTCCAATAATCATAGTTGGATCCATCGAGCAATGGAGGTCTGGTTACTGATCCACCTTGGTTGTCCATGCTTTTACGTCTGGATCTCGCTTTGCAAAGCGTGTGGCTCTGATACCAATTGTTAGGTCCGTTTGCGTGGATAACCAATTAAGTAGTCCTGAAAACTAGTTCAAACACCTTTCGTGGACACGTTAAACAGTTTAAGATATTAAGCAGCGGAAAGTAAATAAACTGTAAGAATAAAGAACTCACGGTTTGTTGACCCAGTTCAGCACAAGCCTACGTCTGGGGGATACCAATCCAGGAGATTCACTAATTGTTTTGACTTGATCCTCGATCTAAACAATAGTGATTTGTTTCGCCCAACTCCAATCACCAAGCGGACTGAATTGTCAGACCAAGGCAATCCGCCTGCCTTGGTGAAGATCTCCCCGACCTTGCTTCAATCCCTTGAAAGCTCCTCCTTCAAGTTGTCCTTGGTCGAAACCTGTTGGCGACTCTCCTTCTTGAATCTTTCAATTAAGTTCTTGAGTTTGACGACTCCTCGAAAGCCTCGATTGAATCCGTCGACTTCAATCAAGTTCACAGTAGCACTTTCGACCAATCCACTCGAGGAAGTGTTGATCGAATGTTTTCCTTCAAAATGATGAAATCAATAACTCGGAAGGAATGTGATTCTCTTAGCACAATGCTTTCAGTCGCACAAGGGAGAAGATGTGTAAAGTGAGTCGTTGCCCGTTCATCCCTTGGCCGTCCTATTTGAAGAGAACCACCGCACCTCCATTCCAAGGTAAGATATTCTTACCATAATTGCATAGATCCTTAGAATGGAGTTGTCTGGATTAGGAGATCCTTGTTCCCTTACTTCGTGTGCGAGATCCAGGGCAGGAGATCAGCTAGCCGTTGGAGAATCTTCATGAGTATATTCGCCAGCCCTTCTTCCTTTACATAGTTTGTCTGCTATTGTCGTAGTTGGTCCAACAAAGTAGTTCAGACATCGGTTGTGAACACATTTGCTCAAAACTGGTTCCCAACAGTTTCCAACCTCTAAACTTTGATGTAATAACGGATCGATATCCCCCTCTTGGTGTGACGCACACTCGATCATCTTCAACTATAATTAATTCCTTGGGACTCCCTTCAAGTTGCCCATTGGCCGTGGTTGTCTCCTTCTATACAACAAGGTCGGTCCCTTTAATTCAATCAATGTTTTCTTGCTAAATGATAAATGTCGTTGTGGAAAGACTTCATGCTTGCTTTCTTGCTATCATCATCACCTTCAAGCATAAAGCCATGAAATCATTTCCCTCTCTCTCTCTCTCTCTCTCTCTCTCTCTCTCTCCCGGTCAACTAGGGTTCAATGACACGTGCATGAATCAATAATTAACAATAATGTGCCATTGAAAGGAAATTCCAGCCAAAATGTACTTCCATCAATTGCAGGCTTAAAACTCTCGAAATCTTCTTCCTCTCTATAAATTCATGAATCAATGATGATGTTCCAGCAAATATATTTTGGTGCATTCAAACGGGTGGAGAAAGGCAAGAAAAATCCTACTTGTTTTCCATATATACGATCCTGCGATGAACTTCAAATGGAATCAAATATATGTATGTTCCTCAAAGTCACAAGGTTGAATAAAATATATATATATATATATATATATATATATATAAAAATCCGTTCATGAATCTACTGAAGCGAGTAGGAAGAACATCTTTCAATTCTTTTTGATAGAACTCAGATTATGGATTTTGTCGGCAACACGATCGAGTTCAATCCAATCTTCAAATATCGGTTGGAACACATATTTAAAAACTTCAATTCTCTTAGCACATCTATTTTTCACCTTCTTATAAAAGTATTTATGTATCCCACATTTATTAAATATCTTGTATTAATATTAATTTTTTTTTGGTATGAAATGAAATGATTGACCTTGGTATGGGTTACTTCCAGGTTAAATGTGACCGATCGGAGGACAGGAAGTGAATCTTGAACGGTGTGGTCCTTGGATGATTTTCAACAGCTACCTCACCATTGTCCCTTGGAAACCCAATTTCTCTCCTATGGAAGATTCTCCTAAGAGAATCGTAGTCTGGGCAAGATTCCCCGACCTGAGTGTCGAAATGTATGATGAGTTCATCGTCAACAAGATAGCAAAGGCTTTGGGGACCCCTGTGAAAGTAGACGACACCACAAAGACAGTCAAAAGGGGAAGGTATGCTAGAGTGTGCGTAGAAATCGACCTCCAATTACCAGTCGTCCGAGCATCCTTGTAGGAGATAAATGGCAGAAAGTATCCTATGAGGGGCTTCATCTCCTCTGCACCAACTGCCATAAATATGGTCACGATAGTCACGTATGCTCGGAACTAGTGGAGAGGGAGCCGACGGCGGCAAGAGTTGAGACGCCGGACTCCGGGCTGCTGAACGGTACTCTGGTGACTGAAAGGGACAAGGCAGGCCTACATCACCACCCTATGACTAGAGACAAAAAGGATTCAAGGGTTAGAGAGCTTGCAGGAGTCGTTAGCACCATTTTGGAAAGTCAAGGGACAGAGGCTGCGGCAGAGTTGCAGAAAGGAACTTCTAATATTGATTCCTCAATTCCCACTCAGCCTTTGGGAGGAGAATGGATCAAAGTACAGAGAAAGAAAACAAAAGGGCCAAACAAAGGAAAGAATCAAGCCTCCAAGCTAGCGGGCCCATCTACCGGATCCTATCTTCCCAGGAAGGAGGTCGGCCCATCCAATACCAAGCATGATGGGCAAGTCACCATCAGAAAGAGGCCCAGTAACTCCACTGGACTCATCTTGCCCAGAGTGGCCCTTACATATAGCGACTCAGGCGAAACAATCGACAGCGAAGGGTCCCTTCCCCCGAATAAGGCCGCCCTCACGGTGAATCACCAACTATTTGAGCAACCGGAAAACTGCGATGTTCGAACTTCTGAGCCTGCAGAGCCTCTGGATGGGGAATCTCTCTCGCCTAAGTAGACTAGCTGCGGCTGTATTGCAGCGGTACACTTCCCTCCCCTTATTTTTGTTTATGGAATTTGAAGATTTTAAATTTTTGTCATGGAATATTGGTGGTATTAGGGGGAAAGAGACGAGGAGAGTTCTACTTGATAATCTTCGTAGATTGATCCCCGATATGATAGTTATTTTGGAACCTCAGATCCCGTTTTCTGAAGCTCTAAATCTGTTCCTAGCTGCTGGCTATAAACCCCTTTGCATCCAAGAGGCGGTAGGCCGATCCGGAGGTATTTGGATACTTGAGAAGGTTGGACTCCAAGTTCAGTCTCAGTTAATGGAAGAGGCCGATAGGTTTATTTCTATCTGTCTGTCGAAGGGTACGATGTCTTGGCACTTAACTGTTATCTACGCTTCGCCTCAGTATGGTCCAAGGAAAGAAAATTGGGAGTATCTTAGGGGGTTGAGTCCGAAAATTGATGGGCCTTGGGCTATTATCGGCGATTGGAACCAAGTTTTAAATTCCGACGAGGTGAAAGGGGGTCTGTTCAATTTAGCCCGGGAAGACGAGCTGAGCGCTGCGGTACACGACTGCGGTCTGATCACAATTAACACGCAAGGGAGCAATTACACTTGGTCTTGACCGCTTGGAGAGGATCACCGCCTATTCAAGAGGCTTGATCGTTGTATGGCTAATATCGACTGGGTGTCGTCCTTTCAATTGGGATCCGTCCAAATCCTTCCCCGGATTGGATCAGATCATGCCCCTCTTCTACTAAGATGCGGCAAAATGCCCCCCCAAAAATCCGGCTAAGAATTTCAGGTGGGAAGCCTCTTGGAGTTTGGACGACGGGTATAAGGAGGAGATTGTGAAAGTCTGGGATTCGGACCAGGGCAATATCTGCCATATGTTGGATCAGGCTCGACAGGCCTCAACCAAATTTAGCATGTCCAATAAGAAAACTTTTCATTGGCGAAAGGTGAAAATCTAAAAAAGACTTGATGGCATCTCTAAAGTTTTGGAAACTGTCGACTCACTGAGGCTTATCCTTCTTGAAAGGGAGCTGAAAAAAGAGTTTGACAACATCCTACGCCAGGAGGAACTCTTTTGGTATCAAAGGGCTAGGGACAAGTGGGTTCGCCTTGGTGATAGGAATACTTCCTACTTCCACGCAAAAACTAAAAACTAAGAGACATAGAGAGAGGGTGCATGGTATTAAATTACCCCACGGTGACTGGTGCGATGATGAGGACACTATGAAGGTGGCGGCTCGTGACTACTACATCAAGCTGTTCTCGGCCAGCGCCAACACCCAGGGTCAGGATGATGAGGGAGTGGAAGAGGCCGAAACTCCAAAGCTAGGCCCTATTTCTACATAATTGAGGAAGGGGATGCTCAAGGAGCTTACCATGGACGAGGTTAAACAGGTAGCTTCATCTGTTAACGTCTTTCGGCCCCAGGTCCGGACGGTTTCCCAGGGCTCTTTTTCCAAAAATATTGGGACGTGGTGGGAAGCTCTGTCTTCACTTTCGTCAAGTCCTCAATGGATGCCAGGGACTTCCCACAAGACATTGCCAGGGCAAATATTTGTCTCATTCCTAAAGTGAGGCCTCCGTTGGAATTCAAACATTTTCGGCCTATCACGCTTTGCAACGTCATTTATAAGATCTTAACGAAGGTGATTGTCCAGCGCATCAGACCTAGCCTGCAAGAAGCCATTTCTCACCATCAATCCGCCTTCCTCCCGGGCAGGGGCATGAAACTTTTGACGAGCTTCGCCAACACAAGTAATTTTCTGAAAATTCCTTTACTGGTTTAGTGCTTAAGGAGGAAACTGTGATTTCAAATGGTGCCCCAAGAGTCCCCGGTAACGGCCATGAAACTTTTGCACCCAAGCCAAGTTTCATTTTGCTACTGGGGGGTTGAAGAACCGTCTAAATACAATTTCCAAGTTCGGATTTATTAAATGAAAAGAGTTATGATTGGGGGAAGGGGTTTAAGAATATATTAAGATTTCCCTTTTTATTACTCATGTGGGGTTCAAACGGCGCTGTGGTCCTCTCAGCCATGAAACTTTTGACAAATATCACGGTGCAACAGGAATGGACCTTCAGTCTGTCACCCTGAAAGTCCCTGATATCTGCACCATGATGCTTCTCTAAATTTCATGTCACAGAGATACCGGCCATGAAATTCTTGAACATCTTCCCACTGTAAGAGTATTTGCCCAAAATATTGTTTTTATTTACTCGTGTCACGAAACTGTGCTCCCGAAAGCGCACGGAGTCAAAAATTGCAGTAATTTATAGTAAGTACCGGATCGTTCACTGGAGGATGTGCGATGGAAGCAGGGCCCACGTCGTTTACTAAGATTTTCCACTCGGTTACTCGTTTCAAGTTTTGCAAGGGTTTCTAACAACTACTTGACATAAATTAAACCAGATCATGAAAGCAATAAAAATTATTCTACAAAGCATGGTAAACGAGATCGAAGAAAGCAATTAAATCTATACTACGAAAGCAATATAAAATTATGCTACACTATATAGAAAGCAGGTTTAAATATGACAGAAGGGACAGGGAGGAAATAATAAAGATTGGACAAGATTCAGATGAAACACAATTAAACTTCCATGTTTTATACACAGATCTTAGCTTGGGATAATCCTCCAGTTAGCTAACTCTCATGCTCTCTATACCATGTTCCCTTTAACAGACAAGTACTTACAGTAAGAGTTTACATGCTCTTAAAACAGCAATTTCTAAGATACCATAAACTCTTAACTCCCTTTGCAATGCCTTGCAAAAGTATGTTAATCATTTACGGTGGACGAGCAACACCTGTTAAATCATTAGTTGACATGCCAAGTACTGCTATCATTCCCCCATGTCACACCCAAAGTTTCAAATCAAGCCCCAAACCATTCCATAACTCTCAAACCTTTTAACAGATGGACAACCCCTAATTCTTCCGAGTGACCTCTATGAAAGCATTTAAAGGAAAGCAGTTTAAGAAAGCTGTAAAGAAAGCATTTAAATCTATCACTCGGAATTGTTAAAAACGTCTCTTTCCGTTAGTATAAAAGAGCCCCTGGTCTTGGTGACCAGATGCAGATCAGGAACCCCCAAGATATCAATAAGCCACAGGGCTTACAACATCTGGGTAGTTATGAGATACAAACTAAATGAAACAGATCCATAAATGAACCTATTCCGGATGTACTCACTCAAGACTCAGTTCTAGACTTTGGCAGAAGAAGATAGTAGTCGAAGGAATACTCGACCTTACCTTATAAATTCACCAAGGCCTATATGTTGTTCCTCTAATATTATTTATCACATCTCATCTACACCCAAGTGGATATTGACTTAATGCGATATCTAATATTAGATTTCCAACACACAGCAATTTTGAGAAGCAAATGAATATTTGAAAATCATTCCCTAAACAGGTACTAAACTCTCAATTAAAACACAGATCCTTTCAGTCTAGATGAGACCTAATCGCTGACTCTGCTTCTAAGCTCTCAAAATCAATCCCCAGTGGAAGATGAATTAGTCATAACTGTCGATTTTATCCCTTACTCAGATCCGGATTTTATAAAGGAATTTTTGTTGGAAGTTTACTATACAACATCTGATTTGAATCAAGACTTCTGTGTCCAAGGAGAAGGATCCCCAAAATAATGATATGACCGGTACATCTACATAATAGTATCATGCATACAAGTATATGAAAATGAAAATAAAATACCCCAAAATATATGGTGGGGTTAGACAGAATGCGATACACAAGATGGATTAGCCTGAGATGAGAAGAAATCGGCTAAAAAAAGTGCCAGAGATAGTTGGGGTTCTCCGGACTGCAAACATCTGCTGTCCGGTTCCCAATTATCCAAGATGAATGATTTTAGACAGAAAGAATTCCAAACAACGGTGACCGCCGTCATTTAGTTTTCATTTGTCTATGATTGGTAGAAGAACCCACATATTTCTTGCTGTAATATTTCTCAACTGATGTTGGTCGACATCAGTTGATACTATTGCAACTTGAATTCAGGTTGAGAAATTAAGATAAGGAAAATTAAAACTGTATCTGATTAGGAATTGGCTGAGTGACTAATCGAAACTCTTAGTGAAGAGAACGCTCGCCGAAGCTTCCACCAACCACTAACCAGATCATGCAAAATAACAGATAATGATTGGCACACAGAAGACGGGTTAGTCGATATCCCTGTGAAGGGACCTTTCACCAACATTAATCTGTGGTGTTTCTCATTATCCGTTCATATACACAATGAAAGAGAAAATAAGAAAGTAAGAAAATATTTTTGGTATTGTGTGGATGTTAAGCACACAATAAGTGGACACTAGTGGGTTGAAATGTGTAATGGATAGAAATTAGGTGAAATGGGCCTAGGCCCAATACACCCATGCAACTTACACAAATCATGAAAGAAAATGTTTTTGGAGTTTTCAAAATAGAGGAGACAGTTCAATTCGAATTATTGGGGTAATTCGAATTGAGAATGCATGAAGGATGAAGTAGTACTTTACCCAATTGATCATTGCCAGAAATTGGAATATCATCTAATTCGAATTATTGGCCAATTCGAATTAATTCGAATTAGATAACTCGAATTGGCGAAGTCCCTTTCTTGCTCAAATTGACTAAGGCATTTACCTCAAAGGGAGGGTGAGTTCGAATTGTCCAGCAATTCGAATTAATTCGAATTGGACAATTCGAATTGGTAAGAGGTGGAAAATAAACTAAGGCATGAATGGGTGGCAATGGATACAATGTGGTTTTCAACCCAATTCGAATTGTTGAGCAAGTTCGAATTAATTCGAATTGGATAATTCGAATTGGTTGGAAACCACATGAGAAGAATTTGGCTATGCAATTCGAATTTCTTAGGCAATTCGAGTTAATTCGAATTGCCTCAATTCGAATCACATATTTTCAGACAACAACAATTTTTGTTCTCACAAGTATGGGTTAGGTGAACACTGTACTGTAATGATGGGTTTAGATTTACTAAATCCCTCATCTCACATCAGTGTCATTTCACAGCCACCCTAGTGAGATTTTCAAGAAATAAACGAATACATGTCTAGTGGGTATTGGCCAGATTCAAACCCTATTTCTACAAGCAAGAAATCAAAGATCAAAGAGCCTAAAACATCTAGTTATCTAAGAACTACATGAGTAAACTAAGAACACTCAAGTTATCTAAAGAAGCAACGAAATAAGATTAAGGAAGGAAGAATAAAATTAAAATATTAACACAGACATTAAAAACATCTAAAACCTAAGAACACTTATTTGAAGCTCTAAGGCACTAAATCAAGCCAAAAACCCAACAAACATGCATTTATTAAGTTTGAATGTCAACTAGGACATAATAAATGTAACCTAGTTGAAACAAACAAACACACTAAGCATTTATTTCTAGGGAAAGCATTAAAGAGTGCCAAAACAAATGGATAAAACCATTTCTAGAAATTTTCCTTGTATTGACACTTGAAAGCAAAATAAGAACCCAAAACCATCATTAGCTTGAAGGTAGGGTTTATTCTAACTAGAAAGCATGTAAACATATGGAAAATGGCTACTCTAAGGGTTACACAAACTGCTTCTACACTAAACTAAGATCAAAGCATGTAAAGATTATAATACTTGCAAGAAAAATAAACTAAACTAATCTAAACTACCTACCTAACCCTTAAGGGGTGTGGAACCTCCTGCTGTTCTTTTTGTCCCAAGCTGCCTTTTGGTTAAAATTCTTGATCACTTTGCTCTGTTGTGGAAGGTCTGCTTTTATAGACAAATTTCGAAACCCTAGACCCACCAATGTTGTGCTCATGCTCCACAGCTTCAATGAGTGAAGTTCGAATTATCTCAACCAATTCGAATTAATTCGAATTGTGAGATTTCTTCCTTGAGCTGGAATTGTAGCCTTCAGTAGTCAATTCGAATTGTTGTGAATAATTCGAATTGATCTTTTCTCGAATTGGATGAGGGTTTCTGCTTGGCTTCCTTGCACTTTGTTGGCAATTCGAATTGTTTGTGCCAATTCGAATTAATTCGAATTGGACAATTCGAATTGCATCTTCGTCTTGCCTTTGGGCTTCTTCTCTCTTCATTCCTTAATTCGAATTAATTCGAACTTGAACAATTCGAATTAGGCTTCTGCATTCCTTCCAACACTTAACCAATTCTTTGCTCTCTTTAGCAATTCGAATTGTTGTGCAATTCGAATTAATTCGAATTGCTCACAATTCGAATTATGCTTCAACACTTAACCAAATTTCAGTTGTGGGATTTTCAATCTTTTTCCCATCTTTTTGGATTTTTGTGGGCTCTTTTATTCTTTTGCCCATCTTTTCATTCCTTTTTCTTTTCTTTTTTCCTTTTTTCATGTTTTTGGATTTTTCTAACACAAATACAATTTAAAATTGCATATTTTGTGTCTTTTTGTCACCGGCTCTATGTTTTTACAAACTCGCATTAATCTGTCAAATTCAACTGCTTTCTTATTGAAATATGATGGAATCACGATCAAAATGTCCGTCTCAGACACGGAAATGGATTGGAAATAATGGACAATTTTGGCCATTATCAACATCCTCACATTTAATACTGATCGTCCCCGAGCAGTCAGAGTCAGTGCTCCTAGGAGCTTGGACTCTGCATATTCGATCCATTTGCGTGGCCTCAGAAATTTCATTCTTTTTATATTGGGATAAGACAATCAAAATTACAAGTATTAAACTCTCTTGGTTGCAGTGTTTAATGGAATGATACTTCTCACTTGAGTGAACATACAAATCAATCATTATTGTTAATTCTTCTTGAATATGTGTTTAGAAAATCACATTGGCTCAATTCTTGAATTTAGGCATGACATGAATCATTAATCAATCAAGGCAGAGCCTCACATATATTAGAATCGGAAAGTTCACTCACTCTCAAGATTGACTTTTATCATCAACGCTCAAAATCAGATTCAATTAAATTCTCCCATAAGCTTGCAACTGGACCAACTCGCCACCGGCTCATTTCTTCAAATCGAGATCCCGAGGTCTTATTCAAGGTTATAACGGGGCATACGGTTGTAACATTTGGTAGGAAAAGGAATTATTGGGTTAAAAAGTGACATGACACCATTCCACCATAACTTGGCACTTTGTAGAATCTATGATTATCATTATTTCTATCTTTCTTTTGTTTTTTCTTTTTCTATTGCATGACATTAGACTTTGTCTAATTTGCTTTGTCATTTGCAATTTATTCTTGTTGAATAGATCTCAACTTCTTCTCTTTTTTTTTTTTTTTTTTGAATCGGTTTATAACATACCGATTGATACATACTGGATGATCAAAAATTGCTATGCCTTGATAGGATGGCTCATATACACTTGGGTTTGATTTTCTTGGTCTTTTTGTAAGGCTAGGAGTAATATAGTGGCTTCAAAGAAAAATTAGGTTTAAAGGCTCAGATTGGTTAATCCTAAAGGGAAAATGTTTTTGGGTTTGGAATTCAAACGAAAGCCAAAATTTTGGGTTTTCTAAGTGCCTCGATCATATGCTCAATTTCGGGAATATGGCGTGGTCTTGAATCGGTCCCAATTGCAAGTTCTAGTGCCCTTTAATCGAATTGATTCACACAATCAAAGAAGTATTGAGTAAAAATGACTCGGCTCAGATCTCACAAGGGACGGTTTGGTCATGACATGCTTTTATTCTCAACTTTAACCTTTGAAAAATTCTTACAACTTATTCAATCAAATTCTCAACATGAAAGTTGGTTAGTCTTTCAAGTGATCATATCATTGGATTTTTATAGCTCAAAACTTCGAGAATTTATGTCATGCATATTTTTAATTGTTTTATCCCAATGTAATAGTCTGAAGATTACGTCATCAGCCTAAATTCAACATGTGAATTTAGGTGACAGATTTATGCTTGTTTTATGCCGGTTTGTTTAATTGAAAGCCGTAAAAAGAGACACTGTGAACATGCAAGCATGTCACAGCTTGTTTTTGGCGTGACAGTCACTTATTCATCTTGGACTGTCACACATCTTTTTCAAATAATGGAGAATTCAAGACGAAATTCTCTTGTGGAAAGCAGTAAATGTACATCAGTTACAATAGATTTCCATGGTGGGGATTGAAGGTGTACTGAATGAATGGAAAATCTAATGCATGATGTTTACAATGGAGCTCGCATGAATGTGATCACTTAGTCCTTCTTCTCCGTGGGCTGTGTGGAGGATCCGGTGGCATCTCCTGGAGGTGATGGGAACTTACTGAGGATGGTCTTCATCATTTCGGCTTGGTTTTCGAACATCCTGGCTTGGCTGGCGAACACTGCTTCGAACATTCTTCTATTCTTCTCCTCATTCTCAATCCTTTCTTGATGCTGCCTGGCGGCTTCCTTTCTGAACTCCTCTTCTCTCTCAAACATTTTCAACCTAAACTCTTCCTCCTTCTGCATTTGTTTTTCGTGAGTCGAGACAATGGCATCGGCCAAAGACTTGACACTCTGCATCATTGATTCTCCCATTCTGCTCACTGCTTCTAGAGTTTGAGATTCAGCTGGGTGTTGAGACACAGTAGGACT